>CM046432.1:7647132-7982132 GCA_025506505.1 Flaveria sonorensis | reverse complement strand
TTGTCACACGCCTGACGGTAAAATCTTGTCCGCGGAAATTGAGAGTATGACAGATATCACCCAAAATAAAATAAAAAAAGTGTGCATGCATATATCAACAAACAAACTTCAAAAATCCACATAAACAAGAAAGCTCAAACATTCCCCCAACTAATTGAACTATAAAACTTAGAATTTTCCTTTACATTATCATTTAATAACACACATGACACTGAAAATTACATCTTTTTTGTTATATTACACTCACAAAATAGCACACACATAACACGAAGAAATTGATTTTGTTATAAATACACATTAACAATGTGCTATGCATTCATTTTAATAAAAACCCTAATCACTAATAAATTTTCATAAAAAAAACTTACATGCTAATATATCAATCACCACCACGATTGAACACACATTGTGAAGCATTGATAGATTAAGAACAACATAGAAGTCAGACCACTCACACAATAGCAAATATATACAACTTATGTCTTGTAACATTCTTCCCATCATCGCCCGAGACATTTCATTTGTTCTGATCGTTTCATCTAATCGAGATGTCTTTAATCACATAATACCTGATTGTATTCTTAACCCAAACCTGGAACCAACAAAACCTTATATGAACTATGACGAATGGTTTCTCTATGTTGTTTTGCTATTACCAGTGAAGATTGTTTAAAGATTTTCTGAATTTTGAATAACCATTCTTAATGTTTAACTAGAGTTGCGAATTTGCAAGTATTGAATGTTAATGTTTTTTTTTTTTCGGCACAATTATTAAAATACCTAATTTTTAATTCGCTAGTAGCTTTAGTGGCTATTGATGACATGTAATTAATCATAGCTACTCATTCATTTAATCAACGATCCTAATTTGTTCCTATTGTTTTTAAATAGCATTAGGTTTGTACCTGATCCATCCTTTACATACACATAAGAAGATGTACGTGTGTATGCATATATATATATATATATATATATATATATATATATATATATATATATATATATAAAACAATGTGAAAAATCAAAAGTTTGATGGACAAAATATAAACAAATATTACTTTACTATTCATTCCCATAGGACATAATAGTAGAGTAATAATCAAGTAATTTATTAAATTTATTTATTATAAATTAAGGACTCATTTAAACAAAGAATTACATTTTGTTGTAGCAAAATATGCAAATGTGGCGATAACTTTGCGACAAACAAGTAATAGTTTGAACAAAGTAGTTTGTCGCAAATAATGCAACATTGCGACAACTTTACGACAATTTTATTATTTGCTTGATTAATAAATCAATCGTTTAAACAAAGAATTACTTTTTGTTGTAGCAAATTAGTGGCAATATGTAATTGTTGCGACAAATTTTTGACAAAATTTTTTTTTTTTTTTTTGTATTAGCTTGTTTTATGAGTCACTTCTTTAAAGAAAGAATTACTTTTGGTTGTAGAAAATTTGTGAAAAGGACAAAAGGTAGTTTTCACTTTAGTTAAAACAAAGAACTGCATACAAATGTAGCAAATTTGTCGCAAATAATGCAAATATTGTGACAAACATAGCTTGATAATTAAATCACCCTTTTAAACAAAGAATTACTTTCGGATGTAGCAAATTTGTCGCAACATTTGTAATTTTTATATTAGCTTGATTAATAAATCATTGGTTAAACAAAGAATTACATTAAGTTGTAGCAAATATGTCGCATCTGATGCAAACATTGTGACAAGTTTCTGACAATTTTTTTTTACATTATTTTGATTAACAAACCACTCGTTTAAACAAAGAATTATGTATTGTTGCTGCAAAACTTGTTGCAAACCATTGTACTGTTACGACAAGCACGATTTTTTTTATTAATCTATGAAACAATTTACTAGTTTAGAAAAGGAATTATGTTGATCACCAATAAAAAAAATATATAGGGTTATCGGAAATATGTCGCAAACATTTCGAGTTTATATTATTTGGTTTTATTTTTTTTTTTTTTTTGTATTTTACGAACTTGTTGGAAATCTCTTTACCTAGCGACGAAATTGCGACAAATTACTTCTTTGTGGCTCCTGTGTTGGGAATGGTGGGAAGAACTAAAGTTTTTTGTTTTTTTTTCTTTGGTGGGAATACCGGCGCAATGTTGACTTTAGTTTGTTGTTTTTGCAATCTTGTAGAAAACTTTTCTAGGAAAAAATAAATCCATTTTCTAGTGGTCTGGAGACTTTGTTGAATGAATTGTTGTATGGGTTGTAGAGATTAATGGTGGGTAGAAGATATTTCTTTTTTTTTAATAGAAAAGTAATTTTTGAGAGTGAGATAATATTTTTCTTTTTCTCCGTAAAAAATGAGTTGGCTAAATATTGTATTTATAAAGGAAAAAGTTAGTTAAATTTTTATTTTTACATAATAGCCGGCGACTAGTTTTTAATGGCAGTCAGTCAAAACATTCAATGACGCCATCGGCTCTTTTTCTCCACACCACGATGACACCACTCACAAAATAGGGCACTTGTGCCCCTTTCATGGTAGGAGGGGGCGGGTTCTCACCGTGATCGAAACTCACAGACTCGTTCATCAGGCACAATACGAATAGTCTTACGTGAGTTTATTCATATCTTATATACGCAGGCTCCTCTGTACACCCCCATTTGATTCATGTTTCCATTTCTTTTCAATTAGCATATTTCACTCTTATATCTCAACTTCCATATTCAAACCCAAGCCATAAAATGTATTCTGAAGCTATTGTGATTGTTTAAATATACAACGTCACTATCTATTACCAATATTTAATTTTATGTTTTTTGTGAGTGGTTGTGAATAAAAAAAGATAAAATATAATAAAAAAGATTAGGTGATAGAAAAACATTTTATATATGCCGAATGTGAAAGATATCTATGAGACGAATAAATTTTAAACAATATATATGATTTTTTAGATAAATTACTAACATTTGGATGATAAAGCTACTTACCCGGGACGTCAAATAATTTAACTTTTAATGCCAGTCTGCCATTAAAAATTAAAAGGAATAAAAGAACATGAAGAACCGTAAACAATTATATAAAACTCAAACGTAGGCGATATAAAATCTTTGGCCAAAGGTTGACGCCCCTTTGCTTTGACGTTGTCTGTTTCGTGCCTATCTATATATTTTCTATTTCGAAGCCCACAAAATTTTGGATATAAATCAAATAAAATTTAATAATAATATTAATATCACATATATGTTTTAGAGTAACTTACACGGACAGTATCTGGGGTTTGCACGTATTACAAGTTTAGTATCTACTTTAGAAAAATTACATATGCAGGTCTAAACTATGTATGATATGCACACCGGCAATACCTGATGCTAACTGAGGTTAAGTTTTTCTGTTAACTCAATTTGAAATTACCTATATACCCCTACATTTAAAATATAATAATTTTTAAATAAAACCAAACTTACCCGCACCCAAACCCCACCCATCACATCTAACCCCAACGTGATTGGTTAAGGGTAGAGGCGGTTATGGAGGTGGGCTAAGGGTGTAGGCGGCGACGCTAGTGGTGGGTTAAGGGTGCAGGCCGCGACAGTGGTGATGGTTTGAGGGTAGTGGCAACAGTGGTGGTGGGTTGAAGGTAGAGGCTGCGAAGGTGGTGGTGAGTTGAGGATGATGCAACGACGTTGATGGTTGGTTGAGGGTGTAGACAACAACGGTGGTGGTGGTTTGAGGGTAGAGACGACGACAGTTGTGGATTGAGAGCAGAGGCGGCGGTGGTGGGTGTTGAATGTGGAGAAGAAGATATAAAAAATGGGTATTTTGGTTTTTTTTTAAAACTAACAAAGAAGCTTAACTTTTGTTAGTGTAAGGGACCATGAGCATATACTCTTTACGTATTTCAGGCTCGCATCTGTAATTTATTAAAAGTATAGACTAAAGTTGCAATACGTACATACCCCAGGGACTATCCGTATAATTTACTCTAATTTTTACTACTTCAAGTTTACAAATTTACACACTTACCCATCATTTTTCTAGGTTCAATCTATTTCTTAGATAAATTTCTCAAGCATTATGAAAGTTTACTTGATACTCATGATCATTTCATCAGCATTGCACTTTTCAAGCAATTTGGTACATCCATTACATTTTAAGACACCTATCACATTTTAAGACACTAATTTAGTTATATCTTCCCACGTTGGTTAATGAAAAGATTTTTCACATACATCTCACTGTATAAAAGAAAAAAATGTTTTTATTTTCATTAACTCATTTGGTTTAGAGTCCAAACCGGACTATTAGTATAATCATTCACATTGGTTGAGTAAAGATTTTTCACCTTCAACTTCATTCTTATAAAAGGAAATTTTATGTTTTTTGTAATGAAGCATGGGAAATTATTTATTTAGGTGAACGGTTTGATTTTATTTACAATTCTCTATAAGTTAATGTCCACCATGAAGCGCAGGTCAAACACACTAATTATATGTTTATATTTAACTTTAACTAGTATTAAACTCGTTTGAGTTGCATCAACCACTAAAAAAACTAATGTTCTTGGAAACTTTAGAAAAACAACATAACCTTTACTTAAACCCACCCATATAAAAAGGTGAAGGAAGGCCTATTGTATGTCTTTGTTGGTCCATCTCTATTGTCTCTAAATTTACACTTTCTCTATAGAGGAAAAATAGAGAAGATAACTAAGAGCATTCACATCTCACCATCTATGTATTTGTGGGTGTATTTTTTATATTATATAGAATAATTTTAAGTTGTTGTGATTGGAGGATAGATAACATGTTACCATTCATCTCTATATTTGATAAAACACTGTTCATCTCTATTAATTTTTTAATATTTTTTGAAAGTGGTTGTGAATAGAGAAAGAAAATGTAATGATAAATGTATTAAAACGTATTATTAATTGAAGAAGAGAGAGAAAACGTAGTTATTTTAGTGTAATTATAAAGATAAAGATGAAAAGTGGGATGTGAATGTTCTAAAACATCACTCTACTAGAATCTCTATAATAAAAGAAAAAAAAACAAAAGTACATCTTCTTCTGTATTATTATTTCGAGTGTATGTGTAAAAAAATAAATTAAGTATTTTTGTGTAGGATAAATATAGAGATATAAAATAAGATATGGAAGGTTTAAAGAAACGAAATATATGTTTTTTGTAAATTTTATAAATAGAGATGATCAAAGTAATTGTTGTGAGTGCTATAATGTAACATGTAAAACTTACTTTCAAAAGTAATTTATGTATATATACAACTTAATGACGTGTATATAATTGTCTTTATGACTTGTCGATTATCACACGTATCTGTATTTTAAACGAAATTTACATTAAAACATAAATAAAAATAAGCAAGTGGAAAATATATATTAAAATTTTATAACACAACATATTCTATAATTAAAAACAAAAAAAATTAGCATATGAGTGGGACACATTGTATTGTTAGCTAAAAAAATCATACGTAAAAGTCAAGAGCCGTATTGTATGTTTATGAGAGGCATAATACAACATTCAAAAACATACTTAACTCAAAGTCACCCATGTGTGAAAGACAAAAAAAAAAAAAAAAAAACAATATGGTAAAGTGTAGGGGTCATCTTGTAATTTTGAGGTGCAACAAAGTAAACACTAAAACGTACACAAAAAACTTACTACCTCACACCTACCGCATGTAATTTAATGTTTATAGGCAAGTCTCATGTATATCTGTATATCTATATATATAATAATAAATTAATAACTTTAGGAATACTTGTTACATTTATAGCCTCTCTAAGTTTGTTTTCCCCTCTCATTTTCTTATAAATACTTACTTAAATTAAAAAAAAATTAAATATTTTTAATATTTTTAAGATTAAAAATGGTTTTTTAATAAATTAAGAAATATATCTTTTTATTAATGTTGTTTTTAGAAAACAAATTTTTATAAAATAATATTTTTTTCTAAAACATCAAACTTTTTTTAAAATATGAAATATTTTAAAATTTGTGTTTTTAAAAGATAACTTTTTATAAAATAAAAATAATTAAAATTAGGCGCTATAATAAGGAAATTTTAAAAATGACATCTTTTAATACAGTTTGTTTTGAAAAAATGTTAACTTTTTTTTGGAAAAAAAGTTTAAAATCAAAAGTTTTAAAAAATCGATATCGATATTTTATTACTTATAGTTATTAATCATGCTTAATTTTAATCATATCTTATTTTACAATATCATTTTATACGTCATAAATTTCATTATATTTAGTATTTTATTTTTTTAACCCGTATAATACGTGGGTTTACTAAAGTTAGTATTAAATAAATAACAATCAACAACTAATCAGAGATATTATGAACATTCATAGTCCGATCCGTCCCGATTCTATATTATATCCCTATATCCGATTAAAGGGTCAAAACAATCCGAAATTGATCTCATTATTGCATATAAATTTTTTGTGTATATTATTCAAATCTCAATTTCTTCATACCAATATTCTCACACCCACCTAATATTTAGCTCACGATTTGACCTGTCAATGACGTGTTCAAAATTATCTCATACTCGATTACTTTTTCAAAAGTATCGATTTTCAATCTTCTTACAATTGTATATCACTTTTATGATTTGTATATGTTGTGATCTCCCTTCTACCTTCAATGTATAGGGTTATCATTTCCAATTACCTTGATTTTGGTTAATTTATGTAAATTTCATTGCTTTTAGTTGGTGTTTGTGATTCTTGACAACTAGAAGAAATTTGAATATTTTTACCAAATTCTCAGAAATTTAAGATGTGATTCTTTCTTTAATAAGTATTTTTAGTGATAAAATTTTGAAAAATAAGTTCATTGATGATTTTGTAAATGGTAGTAGACAAGATATGGTAAACGCATCATTAAGTTCTTCGTATATATTTGGCAAAAGTGCAAGGTACATACCCTCACAAAAAACATGAGATAAACTGTTCGTGCCGGCGGATGCAATATCGAAGAACCAAACAACTTTGCAAAATGGCTATTAAAATTAGGTGAAGGTGACCTAAGCGGATTGAATGATAGGGAGGCTACGATATATGTACCACACGATTTTCTTATTACTAATATGGTCGATCCTATCTCGTATTTAATCGAGTTTGTATATCCTTTATCATCAATAATTCTGAAAACCTACTTTTTTTCAATAGAGGACGTTGCTCCAAAAAACAAAGTTATTCAAGAAATCAATGATCATTTTAGAACACTTAACAGTTCAAATGAGAGATTTAGAACACTTAAATCTCTGATACCAATTGTAGGATCGTGTGAAGGGTGGTCAATACAATCAGTCTCACAATAAGGAGAGATTTAGAACACTTAACAGTTCAAATGGGGAATCGGGTTTGAGTATGATGATACTAAGAACACAAGTAAGTAGTGAGACAGAACTAAGAACAAGAACAAACAAGTATGGTTTTCAAGGATGTTGTATATTGCTCTCAAGTTCTATTACAAGTGTTACAAAGCATATACGAATTAAAAGGACCTGAGACACTTTATACTACATCCTACAACCATCAATACTTAGAAAGACAGTTGAAACACTAATCTAGACAACAAGATCAATGTAGAGTCAAAAGGCAGAATGCCTTTTGACTAGTTACTATGACATGCCATAGCTCACATCCTTTTCTAATATAAAAAGGTTTACAGATATAAAAGTAGAAAGTTACAAACAAAGACCTTATTCTACTATTTACAAAAGCATGGGCTTTTCACCAACTCATACAAGTTGGTGAGTCTTCAGAGTTGTAGCGGAAAGTGTGTCAGCATTATGTAAAGTAGATCAGAGAAAGCATGTCTTCTTTGTCTTTGGAAGAAATCAGTCTTTACAGCAAAATGGCTTCGGAAGACTTTATCTCTGAAGCTTCGGAAGACTTAATCTTTGGCTTCGGAAGATTTGGACTTTGGCTTCAGAAGATTTTACACTTAGTATTTTCTGATAGAGAGTGTAAAACTTCCGAAGCAACTTCTACCTTGTACGTCCAGTGCATACATGCAGGAAGACCCTTGGTTGTTTTGGCTTCTTTGGTTGCATCAGCCTTATAATCTTCTGATATTACCTTACAAACTCCCCATAGGCCGATGCTACCAAAAAAGAGAAGTTTTTCAGATGTTGATAGTCCTCATTAGGATCAAGACCAAGCCTCTCTTCATCATCTGGTCAGGATCCCTCAGACTCTTATAGTATCTTCTCATGTCATAGAGAGCATGTAGAGGAAGATCAAACATGTCTTGCCAGAAGTAGACATCATGACCTCCTTGATTTCTGATGACATACCATCTGTCCGGATTAGCAGCAAAACTCCAGGACAAGATGGGTCTTCCAATGGAAAGAGGCTCCTTTTTGAGTTGGAGTTGATTTGAGCAGCCTCTTCTTGCACTACCTCAGGATGCTCTGACTCATCTTGAGGTGTAGAGGTGGATGCCTTGGTCTTTTTTTGGAAACACTCTTCATGGCCATCCTTTTTTCTCTTCTTTGAAGTCTTTAACTGAGAGGACTGGTCTTCAGCACCAGGTTGTTCTACTGTGTCTCTCTCAGTTGGGTTCTCTTTTTTCATAAGTTCAGAAGGAAAGTAAAGAGTACCATGTTGTGGATCAAAATATAATGTTATGTTGTCTCAAGGGGTTCAACCTTAACAACCTCATATTGAGATGGACTTGGTGGAGAGTGCAAGTCAACAAGCTCTCCCTTTTTAATCTTCTTCTTGATCACTCTAATATACTCATCCATAGTCAATAGAGACATTGGACCAAGCCTCCTTTTGAAGAATCCATACAGCTTCAAGAAGCTCATCATCCTTTGTCTCTCAGCAGATTTCTTTTGGTTGTTTTGGATGATGGCTCTTGATTTTCTTGAACTGGGGAAAGGGTAGGAGCATGCTTATAGAGCCTTTTCTGTCTCATTTCTTCTGTGTTCTTGAGGAGCAATGTTGCATCCTCTTCCTCCTTCCTTTATTTGGACAATTTGTTGTCAGCCAGTTCATTCAGTTCTTTTAAGGGGAAAAGAGAATAGTTCATCTATATTATAATTTCTGGTCCCCAAGTAGTTTATCTTGAATACCCTCAACTCATCATCCTAAGTGTTTGGCTAGGGGGCAGCCCTGATGGCAGCTTCCATGAAGCCTGGAGACTCTCTTGAATTTTCTCCCCTTAGCTTTCTCTTCCTCTCTCTATCCTCCTCCTCAATCTCCTCAGAAGTCAATTTTCTTTTCCCTTTGTCACTCACAGGCCTTGGTGACTCAAGGTGGAGAGAGCTTTGGCCTTCATTGCTTGATTCAACAGTCAAGCTCTAGCCAGAGAAAGGTTGTGAAGCACCTTTACCAGCTGATGCCTCATTGAGGGTAATGGGTGCTGAAGAAGTTCCTGTCTCAAGGTTCACAGGTTCAACTTCTGGTCCTTCAGTCAAGGCTTCCCCTTTGAAGTTAATCTTGGGGTCTACCTAAACATCCGGTTGACCAACACCCTTTCTAGAGCTCTTCTATCAGTGTCATACTTCCATCCTATAATTAGATTCTCAGAGTGATGAGATGAGGTAGGCATAGCTCTGGGAATACCTTCCTCAAACAAACTTTGTATGTGTAAGTCCATATCCATATAGACTTAGGCAAGTAAGTCCACATCCATGTAGACTTTGAGGAGGTTGCTAAGTATGGACCATTTGCAAGTGAGGGTGGCGAATCCTCCAAGTTCATACTCTGTGAAGAACTCCCAGGTTTTGTGACTGTTCGAACTTTCTCCCCCTTTTAGGGGTAGCATCACCTTCTTGCATAAGTGAGCTGGGGGTTGGGTCTATCATATTCACAGGTTCTTGTGGACCTGGTTGAGTTATCCGGAATGGTCTCTCAGCTAACTTGCCCTTGAGATCAGTGATCTCAAGTTGCTAATCATTGACCCTTCTTTATAAGATAGTCACCTAAGAATCCAGGTGACTTATCTTTAAGACTAAATAGGTGCATGTTTTAGTCAGTTGTTGCACCTTTAGTTTCAGACTCCCCTCATCTTCATCAGAAGAATCACGGGGGGATGAGAGAATAGGACCAAGGTCTTCTTTCTCATCACCAGCACTTTGTTCTTGGCCGTTGGATTTCCCCTACATCATGAAAACTTCAAGAGAAGTGTCAAGAGGCTGGGTTGCCATGGTTGAGGTCTTAATGATGTAGTCACTTGCTGAAGTGAGAGCCTCTTTCATATGGACCTCCTGAACAAGTTTAAGGAGATCCACCTCAGTAGTAGGTGGATGATGTGGGCTAGACATGGGAGAAACAGGAGTACTCATCTCTTTTTGAGTAGGGGTAGAGAAGAGAGACTCATGATACTTACTGAAACCCATGTCTTCATCATCATAGAAGTCAAGGCTAGGAATTGGTTGGTTTAGATCTAACGGCTGGGGATGGTAACTGTCTCCGGAAGGTTGTTCACTAGAGTGTTTAAGGCTGTTGGGGTTGTGAGCTCATCAGGCTGAGCATGAGGAACCTCAGCACTGATCATTTAAGAGATGGGAGTGGTTTGCTCCTCAGGGGAAGTAGGAGCTCGAGTGTCCACTTCCTCCTGCATGGTTGGTGATATGGGGGCCTGCACAGGCTGAATAGCTTGTGCAAGGGTTCGTTTGGTTTTTCTCTGGTAGGTGATGGTTATAGTAGGCTGTATTTGGGGTTGTGAGGTAGAAGGTGTGGGTTCAACACTAGCTGGTGCTGCTAGGTTGCCACCTTGAGCAATAAACTCAAACATTTTTGGGACTAAGGTTGTTTCTACCCTGGAAAATCCAACAGTTGGCTTCCTCGTGATTTTGAAGATGCCGGGCTTCATCTGTCCCATTTGGAAAAACCCAAGCCTTGGTCTTGGGCTTATCAAAGTGATTTGAAGACAATGTAGCAGTAAGTGATCTGATGTTCAAGCTTTGAGGATCACTAGCTGTTGTTGATGGATAACTTTTAGTCACTTGGTCTTTCTTCATCTTCCATACCATCTTTGAAAGATTGGACTTGACATTCAACACCTTGGAAGTTTTGACAAACTTCAGAAGTTTTGGAGACTAGACCTTCGGAAGATCTTGTTTTCATTGTAGTAGGCTTCAGTACTTCGGAAGCATTCATTTCTTCCGAGACCAAAATTTCTTTCGAAGGCAAGTTTTCACTTGTCTTCTTTTTTCACCTTAGAGCTTCTGAAGGGAAAAGATTTCTTCTTCTGAAGCTAGTTCTTCTCAGAAGTTTTTCTCTTTGATCATATGAATAGTACTTTTAGGATTGTAGATGCAATCCTTAGCAAGATGAGAAGTACTACGATACATAATGCAATCCATTTGCTTCTTTCTGAGAGTCTTCTTTTGAGAGAAAGACTGAACTTGATCACTTTCCACCTCCATCTTCATCTTCACAGATGATGCAGCAAGCTTCTTAGGGTGAGGCTTGCTTTTGGAACTGGATGGTTCAGGCTGTGTAGCAGTGATACACAACTAATCAGCCTTCTTCTCTTTGCTGGAATGATTTGGACATGAACTAGAACTCCTGGTTCCAGAGTTCATAGTTGAGTCTTCAGCCTTCACCACTTCAAATCCTGTAGAGATAAACATTTGTTTCTGCTTAGAGTTGAAAGTGGCCTTGATCACTTGAGCCTTCTTTGATTTTCTTTTTGCTTCCCTAATCAAGTTCTTCCTCTTAGACTGGGTCATCCCAGATTCTTTCCTCTCCTCAGGAGAATAGTGGCCCTTTTTATGATGATCTTCTTCACTCTTCTCAGAATCATCCTTCACTATCTCCTCTTCATCCTATTCATCAATGTGGTCTATGAGGGGAAGCTTATCTTCACAAGTTCCACACCTTGGAGTGTGGAGGAGCTATCTCAGTAGATCCCAGTCCCTGCCTATTCTGATAACAAACTTTTGCATGCAAGGATGAGGATATCATGTTCTTGAAGGTCTCTTCTTCAAGAACAAGTTTGCCCTGGCTTTGCTGATCACAAGCTCAGCTTGGCATTTAGTTAACTTAGTGATGAGAACTTTTCTAAGTCCTGTAGTTGGTATGTTCATGCTTAAGAGTTGAAATGGTTTTCTCAAAATCTTTCGAGATTTAATTGCTTTAGGAAGAAAATTGTCCTTCAAATACATGCAAGTACTTAAAAGCATATTTAAGCTTCGGAAGATATCTCAGAATTTTTTCCAAAGGTAAATTTCTTATAAGTAGTTATTTGACTTGAAGACATTCTTTTCTTCCAAAGCCAACTTGAAGTCTTCTATTTTGTAATCATTTTCAGCTCTTTTGAAAACAGCTTTTAAAATTTTTAAGGACTCAAGATCAGCTCTCATCTCTAAGTTATAGGACCTATATCAGTTAACTTTAGCAATACATTCAGGTGTACAAGGATGTTCCAATACCTTGGCTTCTTTATGATCTACCATCAGTGCTTGGTTTGGAGATGCATCCTTAACCTGAAAGCTCCAGTCAAAGCCTCCCTCGTCAACAGCAACTGCAGCTTGCTACTTGGGTTTCTTATTCTGGGCATCTCCATCAGTGTAGTTTGGTCTGGTTTGTGCTTGGCCACCATTTGTCCTTGGTGCCTTGCACTCTCTAGCAAAATATCCCATTTGATTATAGTTTTAACACTTTACTTTGCTTTTATCCAGCCCAAACTTTCCACTGGTTACATTGCTAGGAAACTTCCTCCATGTCCTCTTGCAAAACTTCATGGCCCTGTGAGTGAGAAGAGCCATCTGCTGGCCTATTTCCATATACTCCAGATCATCTGGATGGATACAGTCCAGGTCTTCAAGAGTGAAGAGAAAGTTGCCTGTACTTTCATCAGAAGACATACAAGCTTATGAAGAGCTTGTCTCCTAGAATGGGCTTCCAGGGATGTAGCTCTCCCTTGGTGTCTCCGGGAAGGTGATGAAAGGCCCATTCTATGAGGTTTCAGGGTAGCAAATAAGGTGGTGTTGTGGTTCTCTGCAGTCCCTTTCAACCACATGAAGGGCTGAACTCTGTTGGATGCTGGAGTTACCAGATGAATTTTGCATATTCATCTCCATCTGGTAGCCACTGAGTATGCCATACAACTCAGTGAGAGTAAGGGTCTTGAGGTTTTCTGTCCTCTTAATGATCACATAATAGTGTGTCTATTGTCTGGGAAGAGAGGACATGAACTTCCTTACAATATCCCTGTTCTCAAGAGTTACTCCAATATCAACAAGAGTATCCACAATCTCAACATACCTGAAGTACTGTTGAGTCATGGTTTCACCTGTCTTGAAGATGAAATTCTCAAACTGCTGCTTCAAGAGGTCCTTCTTGTTTTCTTTTGCTTCATTTGACCCCTCATACATCAGCTTCAGTGCATCCTAAAGTTGCTTAGCAGTCTTGCACTTTTTAAAGCCTCTGTAGATAGAATTTGGAAGAGCAGTTTGGAGGGCGGTCATGGCCTTCTGATCAATGTTAATCTTCTTCCAGTTTTTATCATAATAATCAGCCATTTCCTTTGGTATCATACCACCACTAGCAGCAGCTGAAGGGGTGGATGGTATGTGAAGTCCATGGACAACAGATCCCCGCATCCTAAAATCTTAAGACTTGATGAAGCCTTCCATTCTTTGGCACCAACTATCAAAGTCATCAGGAGTGATCAGTGGAGACTTTGTCATAGTACCGGTTTCCATATCAGCCTTTATGATAGCTGACATTTAAGATGTTAAGTGTTTTGTGAAACTGAAGGGATCTAAGATGGTGAGATCTTACAATCAAGAGCCTAGAAAGCTCTGATACCAATTGCAAAACTATGTGAAGGGTGGTCAAGACAATCAGTCTCACAATGAGGAGAGATTTAGAACACTTAACAGTTCAAATGGGGAACCGGGTTTTAGTATGATGATACTAAAAACACAAGTAAGTAGTGAGACAGAACTAAGAACAAGAACAAACAAGTATGGTTTTCAAGGATGCTGTAATTGCTCTTAAGTTCTATTACAAGTGTTACAAAGCATATCCAAATTAAAAGGACCTGAGACACTTTATACTACATCCTACAACTATCAATACTTAGAAGGCAGTTGAAAACACTAATCTAGACAACAAGATCAATGTAGAGTTAAAAGGCAGATTGCCTTTTAACTAGTGACTATGACATGCCATAGCTCACATCCTTTTTTAATATAAAAAGGTTTACAGGTACAAAAGTAGGAAGTTACAGACAAAGACCTTATTCTACTGTTTATAAAAGCATGAACTTTTCACCAACTCATACAAGTTGGTGAGTCTTCAAAGTTGCAGCGGAAAGTGTGTCAGCTTTATGTAAAGTAGATCAGAGAAAGCATGTCTTCTCTGTCTTCGAAAGAAATCAGTCTTCACAACAAAATGGCTTCGGAAGACTTTGTCTCTGAAGCTTCGGAAGACTTAATCTTTGGCTTCGGAAGATTTGGACTTTGGCTTCAAAAGATTTTACACTTAGAGTATTTTCTGATGAAGAGTGTAAAACTTCCGAAGCAACTTCTACCTTGTACGTCCAGTGCATGCATGCAGGAAGACCCTGGTTGTTTTGGCTTTTTTGGTTGCGTCAGCCTTATAATCTTATGATATTACCTTACATATATGTACCACACGATCTTCTTATTACTAATATGGTCGATCCTGTCTCGTATTTAATCGAGTTTGTTTATCCTTCTATCATCAATAATTCTGAAAACCTACTTTTTTTCAAGAGAGGACGTTGCTCCAAAAAACGAAGTTGTTCAAGAAATCAATGATCATTTTGGTTGTTTCCAGGAAAAGAGTACCTCAGTTCCGATTCTATAAGCCAAAAAGAGTATATTCACGATACATTCAATAAGAATTTACGCTCTCCGGATTTTCTAAACGGAATAAAGGTTTTGGGATTATCAAATCACTTTTTAGTATTAAAAGTTGGTGTTCCCGTCAAGATTCTGATAAACATTAATAAAAAAAAATTGGTTTGTGTAATGGAACTAGACTTAAGGTTATCTCAATCTGCAATCATGTCATAGAAGCTGAGATTATATCAGGTTGTAATGTTGGCACCCATAAATTCATTCCAAGATAGTTTAAAAGAAAATAATTTTCTTTGTCTGTATGTTTCGCTATGATAGTAAAGAAAAGTCAAGGTCAATCTCTGTCAAGAGTCGATTTTGTACTTAAAAGAGATTGTTTTAATCCTGATCAGTTTTATGTCGCCTTGTCTCAAGTCAAGAGTAGAGATGTATTGAAACTTTTAGCTTTAGATAGTGATAACAAACCTACTAATGTTACTATAAATATAATTTATAAGTAGGTTTTTGCTTATTTATCACCTTATGTATGATCGAAAGTTGTTATGTCTTATTTAATATATATTACACTTAGTTTTATTTATGTTTTTGTGTTATTTAATAATTTACTCTCCCCCTCTAGTGTAAGACCCAGGTAATTAAAACTAGTTCATACTATATACTAAAAGAATCTTTTCGATATACATGTGTCAACTTATGGTGAAACATAAATTTTTGTTCCCGTCTCTCTTCTATTAATTAAAAATATTTTTAAATAAGTAAACTAAATAATCAAATATCCAAAATATAAATCTTCTTATTCTAATAAATTATTAATACATACTAAATTATAATATATTTATAATTCTTGTTTATTAGTATTGTTTATTTATAATTTCTGAAATTTTTATTATGTATTATTTCACTAATGGCTAATAATATGTAAAATAAAAAATATTATTAAAACCTAATGATAATAATATGTTGGATTTTATCTACCCGTGTAATAAATGGGTTTGTAATCTAGTTTTAAAATATATATACTATTATATAAAATAAAACCTTATGACACAAGTATAATTCTAAAAAAAATAAACTAAGACACCTAATACAACTTTTTAATTATTAGGTATAAGTATTCTAGGTAATCATTTCTATTTTCCCTTCATTTAATAAATTTCTTCTAACTAATACATTAAATAATGCATATTATTATTACATTATTAAATAATGTAAGATTATTTAAGTCCAAAATTATATATTATATTATTTATAATACATTAATTAACATTGAAATTTATTAATAAGTATTATCTTATTTGAATACTTAATTATATAATTACAAAATAATTTTAATATTAATATTATAATTATAATAATAATTATTATTATTATTATTAAATTTATAAATAAGTATTATCTTATTTGAATACTTAACTTATAATTACTAAATATTTTTGTAATAGTGTTGATAATAATAATTTCTATCTACATTATCTATACTATTATATAAAGCATTGATTAGGACATACTTGTAATTTTACTCAAAATTTAATAAACTTAATATAACTTTTTAAACATAAGGTAAAGTAATATATATAATACTCTCTAATTTACCCATATTTAATAAATTTCTCCCAACTAATATATTATTTAATATGTATTATTTTAAGTATTATTTTATTTATAATAATTTAAATTAATATTAAAATACATATATTTATTATTTATATTTTTATAACATAATACTATTTGATTTAAGTATTATTTTATTTAAATACTCAAGTATATGTTCATTTAATATTTACATAGTTCTAATAATAACAACAACAACAACAACAACAAATAAATAATAATAATAATAATAATAATAATAATAATAATAATAATAATAATAATAATAATAATAATAAAAATAATAATAATAATAATAATAATACCAAATATAGTAATGTTTAATGCAGGTTGAAAAAGATGCTCGATAACACCCGTCACATTACTATATAACAAATATAAAAAAAAATTATAAGTAGTGAAGGTATAGGTTTTTTCAATTTTACCATAATAATTTTCTTTTCCTCCAAATTAATACAAACCCTACTTTGCTTTTTTATAATTTTACATGTAAACCTCTAATGATTTTTTTTTTAAAACTAAAAAGAACACTTTCTCTCTCATTGTTTTTTTAAATTGATACCTACTCATTCTATTTTTTTTTTCTAAATCTCTTTAAATATTCGAGTTATGTCAATTTACATTTAGTCACGTAACTCTTTTTTAAATTTTATAGTAAGCTTTCAACTTATGTCAAATTTACATTTAATCACCTAAACTATTTTCAAGTTTTATACTTACGTCTTTAAGTTATGTCAAATTTTATTTTAATTAATTTACAATAGAGCTCGTTAATCATAGTAAAGTCATCATTTACTTATTGGCTATTTTTTTTTGTTTTGAGGTATTTATTTTTTTATAGTATTTTTTATTACATTTTTTATCAGCGTTTCGTACGTAATCTTTTTTCGGACAGATAGTACTAACTTATAAATCATAAGAATTAAATATTTCAACTTTTATAACTAACAATGCATAGCGCGATCACACCCACTAATATATATATTATTACTATTATATTTAAAATACATTTATATAAATGGTATTGTATTGCTGCTCGCAGCAGCCTAATACAAACATCTATAGCAGCAAGTGACATGTGGTATACACATCCTTTCTTAAAGCTCAAATTTTCCTTTTACTGCCCATGCTCCTGCTTCTAGTTAATGCATAAACTAAATAAAGTAGTCAAAACCTAATTTTCAATAATAATATTAAACTAACTAGAGGATCGCTTGTGATGAACGTTAGTCAGAGTTGATGCATTTTTTTCGTTTCTGCTCCTTTCCAAATTCTAGTCGTCGCTAAGGTAGTTTTTCTTTCTTTGTTATTAAAAAAAATCTTAGTCTACTCGATACGTTTTGGGTAGTCTCAATGAGATTACCTTAAAGTCTTATTTGCCTATTTCAATGGTTGATCAGCGACATCTATTCCCTATAAAACTTGAGAACTTCTGGTCATAAATAACTTAATATCTTAAATCAATAATCAAGCATACATGGCATTAGTAAAAAAAAATGGAGAATGCATATATACTGCATAGGTGACAATGTGAGCCTTTTTTTGGACGTTTAGTCCAAATGTCCAATGGTATCAAAATGTTAGTGCTCTTTCTCTTAAAAGGTGAGGATTTAAATCCCGGCATCAACCTATGATTCATTTAGGAATATTAGTGGAAGTTTTAACTCTTCAATTCTTAAAAAAAGGCATGTGAAAACTAATGTATTCTCATATTTTTATTATTTCTTATCCATTTGAGGGTTGCTCATATAGCATTAATATTTTTTAGATATTCTGATATACGAAAAGTTAATCACCATGGGATTTGGTGTAATATGAGGGAATAGTTTAAAATAACTAAATTAAAATTATGGTTGATAGCAATTGTCCTGTTACATCCATCTTGCCGGTGGCAGTTGCCCAATTGTCATCAATTTGCAACCACTAATATAGTTTGCGACCTGGTTGTAGCGACCACAAAAACCCGTCTAAAATATTGCAACCGCCTCTATTTGTAGGTTGTTTGCAACGATTTTGCAATCAGTATTTTGCCACCATTTTGAAACCACCAGACACTAATTATAGCTACATTTTGCTACTTGGGTACTAATTATGCTACCATTTTGTGATTAGGATTTTGCCACCAATTTATGAGTGTGTGGTGTTGCCATTTTTACTATCAATTTTACCACCAATTTAAGGCCACATGGCTAGTGAGCGAAATAATTAAGAATGTCATTTTCGGTACTGGTTCTGGCCTGTCATTTTATATTAACAACTTGAATACTATAAATTTTATCAAATCATAGAAATTTTCAAAACTATATAAAACATTTCCAAAACATTATAAATTAGAACCGTCAAATAACCCAAATTATCTTAACATAATACATATTCATAGAGTTAAATAAAAGTGCTAATAACCTATCGATCTTCGATCCAAATTTTTTAACATATCTTCAATATTTGCCATCTTATTGAGCATAGCCTCTTTCTTCGGCTTGTGTTTTTCATTATGAGTCACCAAATCTGCAATAATTCTCTTTAACCTTTCTTTCTCTTCTTTCTCATCTTCTTTTTTTTTAACAAGCTCCTTGATAGCCTTGTAACACTTTTCAATCTAGAAAACAACCATTGCATAAATACATAAAGTCAGAATTATAAAAATGATAACGGGTCAAGTTGGGTTGCTGAGTTAATATGATATTGTTGGGGATCAATTTAAAAAATTTATTTTAAAAAAATACATTATAAATACCATTAAACTTTATTTAATTTTACACGATAATCCTCCCCTTACACAACAATTCTTCTACAATTTTATATACATAATTTTTAGAGTTAATTACATAAATAGTACTTGTGGTTTATTAAAAATAACAAGTTTTGGTACTAAAGTTTATATGTAACAAGTTGAGATATTGTATTTTTTATTTTGTAACCAGTTAAGGTATTAAGACTAACAGACGTTAGTTTTTCTGTTAAGTTCAAGGGTATTTTAGACTTTTCACATCTAAAGAACTAGTTATGTAACATTTATATTTGATTGCCTGATTATGTAACTAATTCTAACTAATACACAAAATATATAAAACAAAATTTCTTTACAGCCTCATCGTCATCACCGAGGCTACCATCACCACCATCATCGCCATCAGAGCAACTCTGATACCCTCACACCACCGCCATCTATCTCCACCGTCCATCTATGACTTACTGTTACACCGACCACAAGCCGCTGCCGCCACCACCACCATCATCGCCATCATCACATCATCTCCCCCTTCCCTTTCTCGAGTTAACCCTAATCTCCAACCAACCACCAATCACCAGCCACCACCATCACTGTCGGCCATTGAACCATTTCCAACTACTCTCTTGTATAAACCCAGATCATTTGCATCATCATCATCGGTCATCATCTAACCAGTCACCGCCGATTCACCTCCACCTTCAACCTTTCTTCTCCATCAAAACACTATCATCAATTTACTCCTCTAGTTCAGAGCTCCTCCTACAATCCCCAGTTAGGTATCTCTTGATGTGGGTTTTAGGTTTTCTAAGTAGAAAATTATGACAGAGACGAGGCTTATGTTGGTATGGTGGCAGTGAGGATGATATGACAGGGTGGTAGCCGGTGATGAGGGCTGTCGGGGGTGGTAGCCGGCGATGAGGGCTAAGTGGGGGTGGTGGCTGGCGGTGGGGGCTTGGGGGAGTGATGGCCGGCGGTGGGGGCTGGAGTGGTGGTGGCCGATGGTGGTTATGGAAATTGGTTCTGAAATGTAAGAGGTGTGTGTGTGGGTGTTTTGTGCATTTATATATATATATATATATATATATATATATATATATTATATATATATATATATATATATATATATTTACACAAATAATCCTTTTTATGTATTAAATGACATAAACAGTCCCTGTAAGATAAAAAGATGAAAACACCCTTAGATTAACTGAAAAGTTAACGTATGTTAGTGTTAATACCTTAACTTGTTACAAATTGAAAACACAATACCCCTACTTGTTACAAAAAACCCGTAGTACTCAAACCTGTTATTTTCAATAAATCACAGGGACCATTTGCGTAATTAACTCTAATTTTAATATTTCCAAGGTGAACCCTTTCAACTCAAACAACTCTTTCAGTTTGTTCTACTAAAACCTTTATGATGTAGCACAATGTTACCACCCTCAAAGAAAAGCAAAGAAACTCGATATGAGACTAATTTGGTTAAAATCTAATTTGATAGGAGGTGATTATAAAAACATCATGAAGAAGAAATAAACAATTAGGAAGATGTATGGAATTGAATGTATTAATTTTATTATATTTATATTATCTTTTTTATTATAGTTATGGCATGTTGTTTTTTTGTTAAATTAACTAGTATTATTATTCACGCTACACGGCAAGGAACACAATTTTTGTTTCTAGTTATAGTCATAATTCATGGTTGCATATTTTAAAATGTAGAAACAATAGTCATAATTCATGGTTGTATATTTTAAAATGTAGAAACAACAAAAGTGTTATATTTTACAATTAAAAAATAAAAGAAAAATAAAATATTCTTACATGCTAAAACAAAATGTTGAATAAATAAAATAACCTACAAAAAAGAACAAAAGAATTGGAAAAGCAAAAGTGAAAAATTAGATAAAAAAATTTAAAAAGGATTAACATTAAAAAAATTATGAAATAGGAACAAACAATTAAAAGAAACTTTAAAAAAGCCATCCATGCCGCTGCATTCAAACTTAAGTGGTCGAGGGATGGAAGGCATGTTCATACCAATGAGCTAACACCCAATTTATTGTTAATTGGCTGCAACCGAACACTTTAATACACTAAAAACGTGTAAAAGAAAGTAAAAAAAAAACATATTGATCGTTTGATTTATAATATTGTAATCGTTTGATTTATAATATTCGATTGAGCTTGTTTGAAGTTCGTTGATAGCACACACGCACACATCCGTCTTAATTTGATTATCAAGTGTAACAATATGTGGAATCGATCGTGATGATTACTTTACATTTGGTATCAGAGCAAACTGTTGCTCTTGATACACAGATTTTCATTCCGCGATCATCTGTTTAGGTTGTTAAACATAGAGGTTGAAGATCTAAAGGTTTAGATGAATTTTGGACTGGTTTTGAAGGAGTAGAAGGTGAAACCGAGGGTGAACACATATGAAAACGGGCTTTGTTATATCATTACGCTCAATATTTTCGAGTTTAGATGGTGGAAAATGAATATTTGAGACTGTAGTAGTGATTCAAACTCATAAAAGTCAATTTAGGTTGAAGTTTTCGCGAGAATAACTGCATCATGCGAAAACTTTTGCAAAAATAACCATATTTTGCGTGAACTTTTTCATGAGAGAACTTTTCATGAGAAACGTTTTTCATGCGGGAAATTTTTCATGCGAGAACTTTCATACGAGAACTTTTCATGATGAAACTTTTCATGAGAATACTTTTCATGAGAAAAACTTTTCATGAAAATCTTTGTAGCAGTAACCGTCATTGCGAAAATTTCTCACGCAAAAACTTCACCATGTGAAAATTTTATCATCCATACAAAAACTATGACCGATTTCAATTTTTGCAAAAACATTTCAAAATGCGAGAACATGATCCAGATGCAAAACTTGTTAATATTTGAAGATTTTGGAACAAGTGTTTCTGCTTATATCTGGAAGATGCTGAACGATTTGAAGTTTGGTACATAAACAAGGGTTTTTATGATGTTTGATCAAGTTTAAGATTCTATATCTACAACATCTGATTCGGGTCATCGTAAATTAAAACTTGACAATATGGGCTTATCTTATCTTACGGATGGGGACAATGATCGAACAGTTTAATTAAATGAAGAATCATGATTGTTTGGTATTCTTGTTCTGAAAATATAGGCTTATTACATCTTACAAAGGGGGAAGAATACTTTAAATGATCTAGTTTGTCGTCACAGAACCTTGTCATCAGATTAAAGAATTAGATTCTTTGGAAATTTGAAATAGAAGTTGGATCTCTCTGTCATATGCCTAATTAAACTCATGTTGTAAGTAATCAAGATAGAACGGTTTAATCTTGATTCAGACATGATATCCTTTATGAAGCTATACATTAGGAGGAGGTTAAAGCTGAGGGGGGAAAACTAAAGTGAAAGATACCCGAGGATCATATAATTCTTAAAGATGAGTAACTGAAGCCAAATATAGCTTGATATCATAATCCATAGGGGGAAATTGTAAGGAACTAGCATGTATGGATTACAATATCAAATGAAAAGCAAACACTCAAATCATGCAAGAAATCCAAGGATGCGATAACTCCAAGATGATGGATAAAGATCTCATCGTGCGGAAACTTGAAGTTGCCGCGCGAGAACATTAACATAATATATATATATATATATATATATATATATATATATATATATATATATATATATATATATATATATATATATATATATATATATGTGTGTGTGTGTGTGTGTGTGTGTGTGTGTGTGTGTGTGTGTTTTCCTTTGTATTTCATTATGTGTGTTTTGTTTTGTGAAAATGCTTTGAGGGTGAGAGAGCAAAGGGTTATGTGATAGGCCGCTCGAGGGGAGCTCACCTCGGGTGGATCGAGCTTCAACGATATAAACTCCTTTAGTATTGTAATCATTTGATTAATAATATTTGATTGAGTTTGTTTGATGTTCGTTAATATCAGACAAGCACACATCCGTCTTAATTTTAATATTAAGTGCAACAATATGTGGAATCGATAGTGATGAGAACTTTACAAGATTTTTTGTTATTTCCTTTCTTTCAACCGAGAAATCTAACACCACCACTCCAGGCTACTATAGTGGCTTCTACTGCCACTATTGAATGGCGAAAAAATTTCAGTTAATTTTCTTCACCTTTCACTTATGTTTCTTCACTTCAACAAGACAATAACTATAGCACTCATTAAAAGGTCAAAATATTGTAATTTCATACAATTTTCTTAGAACCAAATTGGATAGCTAACCGGTTATCTTACTAGTCGGCTGGCCTGATCAGATTTAAAAACCAAATGATGTCATAATTATAGATGTCTATTATATATATATATATATATATATATATATATATATATATATATATATATATATATATATATATATATATATATATATATATATTATTCATGTCTGATATACACATATGTAAAAGTAAAATAGCTCAAGAAGTACTAGACTTAATTTTTTGCATTTATTTAAAATCAATGGTTCTTTTGGTTCTCGAAATAAAAAGCAGTTTTGTAATAATTCTAACCCTACATCATATATACATCATATATACGTATACATGTATTAATGACATTGGTTGAATCATAAATCAAATATTGTTTGTACTAAGACACAAGTGATGATGTGCACTTTTATTTTAATACAATTTGAAGACTTATGTTTAGTGTTAAACTATGGGTTAACCCGCGCGATGCGGTGTGTGGCATCTAGTCTCTTTTGGTAGCGTAATTTAAACCCAACCTGCCTTAAACACTAATTATATTATTATTATTATTATTATTATTATTATTATTATTATTATTATTATTATACCTATGTATATATTAAGTAATAATATACTTATGTATTTAAATAAGATAATACTTAATATATTATTATTTAGTTATAAAGATATAAAAAGTAAATGTAAATGTAAATATGAATTAATCTAAAGTATATAATAAGATAATACTTAATTTAAGGAATTAAATAATCTAATATGCATTAAATAATATATTAGTTAGAATTACTTTATTTAATGTGGGCAAATTAATAACTATTGCATAAAACACTTTCATCTTGTAGTTAAGAAGTTATCTTGTATTTAAAAAGTTATATTGTGTCTTAAGTTTTAAACAAATTACAATTGTGCCATTCTCAAATAATAATATAGATTAGTTGAATTTTGAATAGATATTTTAAAGGCTATTCAGACTTTTAAAATATTTGGAGTGTTACAAAGACTCACTAAACGACTTTTCAGTTTACAAATTCCAATAGAATAGTTGATTTTTTTTTAACGATATATTAATGGTTAATTGTTACTTTCATCAAGTTAGTAATTATTTGTTAATATCAAGGTTTGAACCTTATACCTCCAATAGAGACTAAGTCTTTCACCTTCCCTTGACCACTTGACCAAAAGATCATTGGCAATAGAACAATTGAATATTTCTTCGACTTTTCATTTTAAAATTCCAATAAAAACGGTGTAACTATTCATAACGAGCCACAGTTTCCAGTCCAAGAAGCCGGTCTGGTGCGTTCCTGAAATCATTGGACGAAAGTGATGAAGCTTCGGATATTGTTAAACCGAGGAGTAGAAGGTCAAAGTCTTCGGTTATAGTGAGATTAGATTAAAGTCATCGATTATATGTTAATTTTTTGCCTAATAATATTTGTTGTAATTTTATTAAGTTTTTACTTATAATACATAAAAAACGGGTGACTCAGTTATATAAAAAAATAAGCTCTACTTCAGGGTTTAACGAACTCTACTTCAGGGTTTTTGTTTTGTCAATAATATATGAGAAGGCGTTGAGATAAAATCCTTCTGTCTTTTATTATTATATTTTTTTAAACATATCACAAAATTTATCTCGATGGGTTATTCAAGGTTTTTGTTTTATTTTAAGTTCTGACAAATGAGAGAAAATAAATTGTATATGTAGAAATACTTTCTTTACTAAAAGTCACTCCAAGTGATCAAATACGTGTGATTGTGCGCCTTAATTTTTTTTTTCAACAGATGTGTTAAGATTTAAAATTAAAAAAGGTAGAATTTGATTTAGAAACCCAAAATAATTTAGTAGTCCTTGTAATTATAGATTTATGGGATCCCAAACTAATTTAGATTGCATAATCATAGACAGACAAGTGTGTTGTGAAATTAATGCTAGTTTTCCATTTTTTCTTAATATCTACTTTATAGATAAACAGAAGTTGCATAGATTTGTTATTAACTTAGTATATGATGTTTTTGTTCTCATCTTTCTACTCTCAAAATAAAGTAAGTTAGACACGTGGTAATTAACACCATATTTGTTATCATTAAATTGTTTTTGTTTATATTTTTAATTAAATAACTACATTAGTTACGTATAAGATTATTTAATTCTTTTTTAAATTCAAAAATAGTTATACAAAAACTAAAAAATGATATTTTTATTAACGATATATCTAAAGAAATAAATTTTTATATAATAAGAATTTTTTTCCCAAAACATCATATTATTTTTTTAAAATACAAATTTTTAAAAATTGGTGTTTCTAAAAAGTAAAAAATTTATACACGAAAAATAATTAAAATTGAGAGTTATAATAAAATTTTTTTTTCTAAAAATGGTATTTTTTAAACGGTTTATGTTGAAACAAAAATGTTTAATTTTTTTGAAAAAAACTAAAAAAGTTTTAAAACAAAAGTTCAAAAAGCTGATATCATTGTTTTATTATTTATAATATTCACTTATACGTAATTTTAATCATATTTTAACTAGAAATATCGTTTAATAATTAATAAAATTTTATTCTGTTTAATATTTTTATTTATTAATCCTGTGTAATACATGTGTTTATTAAAACTCATAAGATATATGACAAGCTTGAAAGGCTTATATGTTAAGTTTTTTAAGAGATGTTAAATCAAAATAAAAAATATTAACCAGTTAATAAAAAAGGTATCATTTTTCAAGTTGTCTTGAGTGTTTATCAAATGGTCTAATCTCACATTGTCATCACTCAACTTTTAGTACATCTCATTTTGGCCTTTAACCCGAGAATTCACAATTGAACGCTTGCATTTTTATTTTGGGGTAACTTTGCAAGATATTAACCAATTTTTCAAAAGTATTTCAATTAGGTAACTAAAAATTAAAAAGTGTTCCAACTTTCATCTTTTATTTGAATTACAAGTTTTAACATGTTTTCTAAAATGTGTTTTCTTTTTGTTTCAATTAAAAATATCTTTTTTTCTTTTTTTTTTGATGCTGATATGAAACGGTGATATGAATTTTTGATAATTTTTTTACTTTTAATAATGAACATTGTTTAAAATTTTAATATTATAAAATATTTTAAAAAAATTTACAACCTCCACGTCTTCTCCTCCATTACTTTCTTGACATAAGAAATTAAATTCGGATAACTTGATTTGATAATTTAGTAGTCCAATTTGAGAAAATATGAATGAATGATCAAATTATAACACTTTTAAAATTTGGTTATTATTTTATGACATATCTTTTTAATTTATTCTATGTAATTTAATAATTGAGATCAAAGTTGGCTAATCTTATTACTATATATTGTGAATTCAACAAGATGACCACTTGCATTTTATTTTATGTAATGATTTTGCCATTATTATAAAAGTTGTTCCACCATTATTAACATATACTAGTAATTTCACATCATATCTTTACACATATTACATGTCTAAGTATGATTTTGTGTCTTATATATTGTTATTTACTCTAGGCCTTTGTTCATTTTAAGATACTATGATTTTGTGATTTTATAAAAGAAAACTGTTTGCAAGATAAAGAAGTTTAGATTTTGCATGGATTCTGGTCATGACTGATGGATTGAAGATCTTTGATCAACTCATTTTTTAGAAAGAATTACATATATCCTCTTCTCTATCCCTGAAATTACATATTTATCCAAAACACAAGTTTTCAATGCATATATACAATGTTCTTTAAACATAATTTGAATATGTAATTTTACAAGTTTAGAGAGAGATATATGCAATTGCCCTCATGTTTTATTGGCTTCTATTATTAAATTTGAAAATTATAGATGATATAACTTAGCAAAAACCAGCTGCCGTTCCAGCTACAGTGACGTGCATGGTAGAGATCTTTATCTTTTGAGTAGAAGAGCAACGTTTGATTCCTAAAAATCCTAACACAAGGTATATAAAATTAATATATTTTGAGAGTAGGATTCCAGTAAGATTGATCATAAAGAAAAAATTCTAAAAACTAGCTAGATGACTATAGTACTGGCGTGAGTTTAAGGAATTCCGCATTTTACTAGAATCGATTACTATATGAAATCAATTGCTACATAAAATTTAATGGTAAATCATGTAATTTACCTTCAAATATTTAAGCTAAAATAATATAATGAATATTGAGGGATGGCAGTTGGAAACAGGTCAAGCATGCGCAATGAGATGAAGCTTCACGTATTTGCTATAAGGTAAAAGTCTTCGGTTATAGTTGTATTAAGTCAAAGTCATCGATAATGTTGTTGATATAGTCAAAGTCATCGATGATCTTGATATACAATTGCATTCTGAAATGTCGTGCTCACTTCATGGACTTTTTTCTTCTTGTAATTATCTACATCGACGCAGGAAGTCATCCTAATAATGTGAATGTAAAATAAATGGATTTGTCGTAGAAGTCTTCTTAGACGTTTTGGTTTTCAATGAGTTTCAGTCCTTATATCCTTGGTATATTAGAATTAGTTCAGGCAAGTAATTGTGTGGAGACGAGAATAGTTTAAGGGTCTGATAATTCCAGTGTTTTTAGAACAGGACCGGACTGGTCGGTCGGGTAGGAAATAGTTGTAAGACCAGTCCGGTCAAGCTTATTTCGACTGTTTTCATTGAAATCGAGTGAACCAGATTGGTTGATCAGACGGGAGTCTAATTTAGTTTATTTTTTCCCCTAAAATACAATTTCCTGATTAATTTAGTATTTCTCAGTACATATTTAAGTTGTATAAATTTAATGTTTTATTAAACTTTTAAATCCACCTCAAAACACATATATTTTGTTTTATATTAGGTATATATAAATAATATTAAATTTTATACTATTTATGACTTCATCCGTTCAATAGACCTATCCGACCATTGGACGGATAAAACATCCGGTTTGTTGCCCCGTCTAATTTTGAAAACACTGAATAATAATAAAGCTCAACTTATTAGAATTTCAAAAGATCAAACTCAACCAATTTCAAAGTCGAGCTTTTCTCGTAACATATTATCACTACAAGAATTTGCATCTATGGCGACAAACCCTATGACGACGACATAACCTAGTCGCCATAAGTCTACCTATGGTGACGATTTGTCATCGCCATAGGGAAATCTTCATTTTTGGCTATCCTAACCCTATGGCGAAGACAAGTCGTCGCCTTAGATAGATTTAAATTAGTTTTTGATATTTAAATAAATATAAAAAATTAAAAATTAACCGACATCCTATGACGACGACATGTCATCGCCATAGGTTAAAACTTAATTTTTTTTTGTTTTTTTTCTCTAAAAAAAGTTGGAGGGAAATAATCCCGCCATTATGAAAAGTCTATCCCGACGACATGTCGTCGCCATAGTGTAAATTATTTTTTTAATTTAATATTAATAAAATTAATTACTATTAGTATGATTATTATTATTATTAGTTAATTAATGTACAAGTTATTGTTATTATTATTATTATATGTACTATTATTAACTAGAAGTAAAATAAATAATAATAATAATAATATATTTAAAATTATTATATTGAATGTTATTTTTATATATAATAATTATAAACAACTAATGTCAATTTGGGCCAAAGATGTTCGGTTATGATATTTAGAGTCGGTTACATGCCTCAAAAGTCACGTATGATTGAGTTACGATCATTGGTATTGAATTTCACACTTTGATGGTAATTTATGGGAATTTATGCTTATTAAAGATAAATTAAGTTTGATTATATTTAATTATTATCAATGAGTGTCAAACAATATTAAAGATTTTGGTAATGATAGTCATGTACGGTTACATACGTCAAATGTTAGCTATGATCGAATTATGATCATTGGGGTTGAATTTCACACTTTGATGGTAATTTGTGGAAAATTATACTTATTACCAGTAAATTAAGCTTGTTTATGCTTAATTATCATCGATAAGTGTCAAACATTGTCAAATATGTGTTAATTATGATAGTTAGGGTTGAATACATATGCCAAAGATTAGTTCTAATTGAATTATCATCATTGGTGTTGAATTTCACACTTTGATGGTAATTTACGTAGATAAATGCTTAATTATCATCAATGAGTGTCAAAAATATTAAATATGTTTACTTATGATGATAAAGTCGATCACATACCTCTAAGGTTAGCCATGTTCGAATTATTATCATTAGTGTTGAATTATAGACGTTGATGGTAATTTACGAGAAACTATGCTTATTAACAGTAAATTAAGTCTGTTTGTGCTTAAATATCATCAATAAGTGTGAAATAATGTTAAATATGTAAGGTTATGATGATTAAGATCGATTACCTACATCAATGGTCCATCATGATTCAATCATGATCAATTTTGTGAATTATACACGTTTATGATAATATCGTAATAATATAACAAAAATTACATTCATAATATGTTTTTATTGGTAATAATATTTTTGATATTGAAATAATAATAGAATAATAAACATCAAAATTAATAACAACTATAATAATAATAATAATAATAATAATAATAATAATAATAATAACAATAATAATAATAATAATAATAATAATAATAATAATATAATAATAATAATTATTATTATTATTATTATTATTATTATTAATACTATTATTGTTATTAATCTTGATATTATTATTATTATTATAAAATAAACAAAAAAATTGGAAAAGACCTCATGTCGTTGCCATAGACCTTTTCAGTTTGGCGCGTGTGTCGCTCGCCTTTCATTAATAAAATAAAATTTAAAATTTAATTAACCCTATGGAGACGGCTACGAAATTTCGTCGCCATAAGGTTCAGGTTGCCCTAAATCTACATCGATCCTTATTTCTTCTTCACTTTCCCAAAACCCACCACCACCACACCTGCGATCTCAACACCTAAAACTCACCACCACCACTCTCGTCATCCTCCATCTTACTCCCTTAAGCCCCATCTACACTCCCGTCACCCCCACCACCGTAATTCTATCACCGGCCACCACTAAATACCTTCCACCACCGAGATTTCATGCCAACATCACGACTCTTGCTCTACACCACCACCCAAAACCGACCACCACCACTGTTCTAACCACCATTCCCATCACCCACCCACCCCCAACCACCACCACCAACATCATTCCTTTAAAATTTTAAGGTGTGTATGTTTAATATTTTTTATTAATTTGTTAAAATTTTAAATTGAATTGTTTATTAATTTGTTTTGTTAGAATGATAATATAAATTGTTTGATTTGTTTATTAGTTTGTGTTGTTAGAATGATAATATAAGTTGTTTGAATTGTTTATTAGTTTGTGTTGTTAGAAAGATAATATTATTTTTTTGATTTGATTATTAGTTTGTGTTGTTAGAATGATTATGTAAGTTGTTTGAGTTGATTATTAGTTTATGTTGTTAGAAAGATAATATAGGTTGTTTGATTTGATTACTTGTTTGTGTTATTAGAATGATAATATAAGTTGTTTAATTTTATTATTTGTTTGTGTTGTTAGAATAATAATATAAGTTGTTTGATTTGATTATTTGTTTGTGTTGTTAGATGATAATATAAGTTGTTTGATTTGATTATTTGTTTGTGTTGTTAGAATGATAATATAAGTTGTTTGAATTGTTTATTAGTTTGTGTTGTTAGAAAGATAATATTATTTTTTTGATTTGATTATTAGTTTGTGTTGTTAGAATGATAATATAAGTTCTTTGAGTTGATTATTAGTTTGTGTTGTTAGAAAGATAATATAAGTTGTTTGATTTGATTATTTGTTTGTGTTGTTAGAATGATAATACAAGTTATTTAATTTTATTATTTGTTTGTGTTGTTAGAATGATAATATAAGTTGTTTGATTTGATTATTTGTTTGTGTTGTTAGAATAATAATATAGGTTGTTTGATTTAATTATTTGTTTGTGTTGTTAGAATGATAATATAAGTTGTTTGATTTGATAATTTGTTTGTGTTGTTAGAATGATAATATAAGTTGTTTGATTTGATTATTTGTTTGTGTTGTTAGAATGATAATACAAGTTGTTTGATTTGATTATTTGTTTATGTTGTTAGAATGATAATATAAGTTGTTTGCAGATTATGTCATCAAGTGTAGCAGGAGCGCATGGTGGTGATGGCGGAGGTCGGGACCCGCATGGACATGGATATACACTCCCTTCGAGTTGCAAATCTTGTAAGTTACTGTTAATTTCAATATGCGTCTTTTCATCGAATATATATTTTAAATGTTGCTAACTTTTTAATTTTATACATCAATTTAGCGTCAAGTAAGAAAAAACGTTCAAAAGGAAGAAACTTAAACCTGTTTGAGAAATGGACAGCAAACAACAACCAGCTACTACCCATTCAATTTGATCACACGGGTAAACAATATAAAGCCGTCGGAGAAAACAGTCAACTATTTGTTAGGGCTTTATCAAATCACGTTTTCACGGTTCCTTTTCATTATCCCACATGGGATAAAGTTCCAGATGCTTTTAAGATATCACTATTCAATTTTCTTGAGTCGAGTATTTTATGTAGTGTTTTTTTTGTATTTTGATTATCATATCCTTTATAAATTTATTTAGTTGCTTTCTTTTACAGGAATATTTTGACCTAGAGGCTCATCGCGCTTTAGATCACTGGTAGGGAATTCAGCTTGGATTCCACATGGACTGCCAGCGAGCTTTTAGAGACAAAAGATATGACATGAAGAAGCATTTTTTAGATCAAGGAGGTTATGATGATATAGAGCGGGCTATGAGTCATCCCCCGAATAGCCAGAGTCAAGAGGCATGGTATAAGGTAGTTGAGTTGTTCACAAGTGAAGAACATAAATGTCTTTCACAAAAAGGCTCAGACAATAGAGCTAAACAGCTCTATCCAAATTTGCATGGGAGTCGGTCCTATGCCCAGAGGCGATATCTTCAAGTAAGAAAACATGTATTATCCAAATACGTATTATTAGTTTTTTCAAATATCATAAATATTATTTTTAATGTTTAAAGGAGCAACAAACTGGAACCCCAAGCTACATTGAGACATGGAGGAGGGTACATTACAGGGAAGGGTTTGGATGGGTCAACCCGAGGGCAGAAGAAAATTGGATAAGTTTAAAACTTTTATTTGATTTGTTAAATATGTTATTATCATGTTTTTGTATGTCGTTAGTAGTTTAATTGGATTTAATATGTTTTTACTATATTGTTTATTTAGTATGTTGTTTACGTTAAATGGGTCAAAATCATCCAAACAGACGTCGCTAGATTTTGATTTTAATATGTTGTTAATATATTAGTTTGTGCTTTTAGGTAAATGGGTCAAAATCACCTGAAAACACGTTAATTAATTTAAAATATATATTATTTGTTGTATTGTTGGTTTAGATGTTGAAATTTGAGAATTATTATCTTATATATACTTATACTTAAACATGTTGGTTTTTTCCATTTTACAGCAGCTATGCTGGTGAAATTACGTAAAAATATTAATAATTATTTTATTTTGTTCTTTAAAAATGCAGGTAAAAATTGAAAATCAATATGCCCAAATGCAAATGGAGGAGGGCGAGTCGCTCGTAAACAAGATAGAATGTTTGGAGGTCGCCTTAGGACAAAGGCGTGGTCATACGAGCAGTGTTGGGCGAAAAATAAAAAATGTCTCTCGCTATGTATCATCAAGCGGGTTGTCATCAAATCGGGATGAAGAAATTGAAGCTCTAAGGCAACAAATGCGTGAAATGCAAGAAAGAATGGATGAATTCGAAAAAAGAAAATCAAATCCCGATAATGATGAAGATGACGACAATTAGATAGTTAATTTGTTTGGTTTGTAAAAATTTAAAATATATTTACATTAGTAGTTTTGTTTTTTTGGTATGTAACTTGAATCATGTTGATATTCGTTTAGGTATCTGTAATATATAATAGCATTTGTTTGACTGTACAAATCTGTATTAAAACCTGTAATATTGGGAGGATAATAGAAAAATATAAAAAAATTAAAATTTAAAATTTAAAACAAAAGGGTCTATGACGACGACATGTCGTCGCCATAGGGTTGCCATAATTTTTTTTTATAAAATTTATTTTATTTATATATATAATAATAATATCTTTTGCTAGACCTATGGCGACGACCATAGACATTTTCAAAAAAAAATTTGTTTAAAAAATTAAATGTCAAATACATGGCGTCTACTCTATGGCAACAACTTGTCGTCGGCATAGAGCTCTGTGGCTACAAAGGTTGTCGCGACGACAAAAAACGGACCTATGGTGACTAGCTTATGGCTACTAAGGCTATGGCGAGGACATGTCTTCGCCATAACCTATGGCGACAACAAGTGGTGTCTATGGCGTCGACTTTTGTCGTCGCCGTAGGGTCAATTTCTTGTAGTGTCGTCATTGCCATATCTCTCGTTTGTGGTAGAGTTGTCGTTCGGCCTCTTGTTGCCACTACACATGTAGATCTGTCATCTACCCTATGGTTGTTTTTGACCTTTATGTACGCTATGTTTTTTACAATCTTAGAATTATCCATTCTCTTAGGTCATTGTTTTCATTGTTTTCTATTTTAGTGCAAGTGTCAGTCTACTCCCAGTTCGAGCGTCAATAAGTATTAGATAAAACATGTTAGGTAGAATTAATTGGACTAATTACATCTATAGTAATTATATTTATAGCCAACAATAATTGTGGTTTGATCAAAACTTTTCTCAATATCTTTAATTAGTACACTTATATAAATTGTTAGTTGATTAATAACTTGTTATGTAGTTTTATCATTTTTGTGTTAAGTATTTATTAAGGGAGGTTGGTGGGAATGTGATCGACAAAGTATGGGTACGAGATGGCAAGCGATACCTCTAGGCGGTGTTGGTTCGACAAAGGGTCGTCGAAAGGTATGTCGAAAGATTGTTAAGTATTTATTAAGGGAGGTTGGTGGGAATGTGATCGACAAAGTATGGGTACGAGATGGCAAGCGATACCTCTAGGCGGTGTTGGTTCGACAAAGGGTCGTCGAAAGAGTGATGTCGATAGTACCACTCACCAACAGCAGCCTCCCAACAACTCTATCCCCTCCACCGGCTAGTTTTATTTTTGAAAAATAAATTAAATTTAAACTATAATTACCCATTTAATATTCCTATTTTTTTTTACACCAATCTAACATCAAGCTTCATCTTTGAAACACCCTTTCATATCTCATTAAAATTTCTAAAGATGTACCTTGGGATGTACGAAGGATATTTTTCCTCGTTTGATTAATGATTAAAGTATCACGATTAATAGATGTATAGATTTAAAAGCATAAGTAAGTGTGTTTGAGTTATACGTTATAAAAACACCAGAGTAATTACCATAGACTATTTCAATAATTGAGCATTTAATTATGAGACCCTACCAAACTCAAAATAGTTAACTCAAATTAGATAAATTAACATTTCATGTTCTTTTACGAACACAACAAAATATGTGTTGGATATGGGACGTTCTTTTATATATTATGTTCATTACATTCATTTTATTTGATTTCTTATTTACCAAAAAGTTTTATCTTTTTTAAAGAATGTTCAATGTATTTTTGGCTGTGAAACATAATTGCTTCTATCGCAATAACTACACAATTTTTACTATATAATATTTCAGTCACTATTCTAGAATTTCAACACGATGACCATTGACCACTTGCATATTATTCAATGTAATTACATCATTGACGTCAAAGTTCTGCTAGCATTATTAATATGTGTATTGTAAATTCAACAAGATGACCGCTTGCCTTTGTATTATATGTCACAGTTTTGTCATTAAGATTAATGTTGTGTTAACATTTTGATATTTATTACTAACTTCCCATCATATCGTCATAAATATTACTTGTTGTACATATCATAATATTTAATTTAGATCTTGGCCTTCATTTAAATATATTATGATTTTGTTACTAATATGAATTGACTCTACGTATATATCCTCAATTATAAGATTTTATGATCGTGCATAGGATTCTAATCTTGTGTAATAGATCCTAGTGTCTAAAGGTAGAGAGTATGGTTCATCCGATTGAGTCGCAATGTTTGAACCCTTTGGTATAGGAACACCCTCACTGTCACACCCTCGCTAGAAGCGGAAACACGAGGATGCGACGGACGGGATCGTCATAACACATTGGGGGTCTAAGCGAATAACTAAAGGTATTCTCCGTAAATGTGTCATGACGTCGCCCGACACATAGGAACACGTGTCAAGTACAGTCAATTCCAAAACGTCATACCATAAATGCATAAATATTTCAAAGTTCCATTCAGGAACAAAGAAGTACAAGTACCAAAACAATCCCAAGTATAAATTCAACAAATTACAATTCAACAAAATAAACAAGTCCAAAAAAATCCAAAAGTCCCATGATATGACTAATGCTCCCAAAGGAGTGGTCTTGTCTAAGTCCACATCCAAGCACCTAAGCCTCATTACCTGAAAAGACATGCTCTAAAAAGTTAACATACGTTGGTGAGTTCACAGGTTTAAAAGTACAAATAGTTTGCCGTGTATAACATGTACAGAAAGTTGTATGTGAGTAAGAGTACATAACAGTCAAGATATCATCACAAGAGCAAGCCCGGGCCAAATCAGTCTCCACTAGTATACCGACGACAAGGGTGGGGGTGCAACCCGTTAGTACTAACAATACCTCTCCATGACGTCCAAGTCACAAGAACAAGCACAAGTCCAAGCACAAGCACAAGTACACACTCATGAACGATCATCTAAACTCAAACCCTGACCCAAACCACGTACATTGTCCTAAAATAGTCTTTAAGACACGGCATAGTCCAAAACCATGAGCATGCTTTTTCCCCAATTAAAATACATTAAAAAGGGGCAGTGAAACTCACCTTGAAATAGAAAAGTCCCAAAGTCTACGTTAAGAATGTCAAATCACTATAAAACACAAAACTCCAAAAAGATTACTAAAGGCCAAGTTGATCTAGTTGGGTGTAGCCCTAGAAGTCCAGTCCTTAATGTCCATCAAGGTTTTTATTGTGACTCATATTAATTTATTCTTTTAAAATTCATTTAACCGCCATTAAACACAAAACCTGTCTTTACTTGGATTATTGAGTTTCAAACCTTATTTTTAAGTTTATCAAAATATTTTAGCACATATATCTGATTGCGTATCAGTTTTGTATAAGCTGTTTGGAGATTGAAACGGTAACGAATCATTGCGTAAAAGGTACCATTTGAAACAGAAGACCTTAAATTAAACTCCAGAAAAAGAATCATCTCCATTGGGCAAAATATGAGAAAGTTATGACTCGATGAATACAGACCATCCTGCTGCCCAGATTCGTCAGTTTTGACCTTCAGTTTCGTTAACCACGTTTGGAGGACCAAACGATGTCGAAACGACACGAGACCACTTCAGTTAGTTAGAGGACTCATATAAATTCATTTTAGACTCAAAGTTTGCCCCATTTGGATATATTATGACCAAGTTATGACCTGTACAATATGTCCTAATTTTCTGACAGCAAACTGTCCAATTTCTCAGCATTGTCTATTGGATTCTAAAACTTGGTTTTCGACCTTTATTGACCTGAATCGATCCCATAAAAAGAAATTAATGTTTTTTAATAATTAATTGGGATCCAAAAACGTCCATTAAGTCCAGATTTCAAGAGGTTACAATCCCAAATCAAAAGATCAATGAACAATCAAGAGTAATGCACTAGGGTTTTACCGATTTGCAAATCCGACACTTGAACGCCCAGATCCTACAAGAGTCATCACCACGAAAACGAAAAGAAGAAGAACAGGTGAAGAATCTTATTATAGGATGATGAATGTCATCAAATACAATGATAAAATCAAGATAATATCGATTTTTCTTACTTGAGAATGTAGGGATGAATTCGAATGTCATAAAAAATTGATGGTTGTTGGATGTGGATGGTGATTTTCGATGGAATCAAGGTGAAGAACAAGGAGAATTAGTTGTGGTGGCTAGGGTTTCCAAGGAGAGAGCCTTGGAGAACAATTTTGCAAAAGTGATGAAAACAAGGGGGAATTCCCCCTTGTCTAGTTTACGGCCGCAAAAAGGGAGGGGCAAGGGCCTTCGGGCCCTTGGCCCGTCTCGTCTAATCCATCTCGTCTCGAATCACGTGTTGACCAATTTTTACGTTTTTAAATTCCGCGCTAAAACGGTTCCAACGAGCTATTATATGACCTAGAAATCGGATAAACTATATTTTTGAATTAATTCAAGTTTATTTACCAGGCTTTAGGGAAAGCCCATGAATGTATAATTAATTGGGTTTTAACGTAAACTTTTGTGTTTCACCTTTTAGAAAATCCTTGATCAGGCTCAATGTACACGACTTCATACGATGACAAGCACAATGGTCATCTTAATGATAAAAACCCTAGGCCTAACATTATGACATAGGTCCATTAAGCTAAAATTTCGGTCAACAATGTAATAAACAATCAATTAAGACCAAGCCCAAATATGACAAAAATCAAGGTCAAAAGTCAAAATCAAAGTCAAAGTCAAAGTCAACGCACCTATTTTGGTGACAGATGTCACAGTATCATCCAGTTGAGAGAATTTCGTCCCGAAATTCAGCTGGAGTTATCAACTGCAATGCCATCCGCAAACAGGTGAGGGTACTTCGTCCTCATTCTGTCTTCTCGTTCCCAGGTAAATTTGGGTCCTCTCTTTGAGTTCCATCTAATCTATAGGATCAGGATTTCACTAATTATTAAAGTTCAATTTCTTTAGCCATGATCTCAGCCAGTTCTTCGACGAATCGAAGTTTCATGCACCCCTCTCGGTTCTTGCTGTAACTCAAACTGATAATCCCATGACCAAATATGTATGGAAGTCTTAGTTGCACTCACCAATATTGGTGCTAATTTTCTCATTTACCAAGGCAGACAATGCCTTCTAAGGCAACAACTCGTAAACCGCCTATAAAAACAAAGTCTCTTGAGATGGCTTCTTAGGTTTTACAACCAATTTACTAATATCTCCAGAGTATGACTGTTGTCCATTACCAAAAGTTAGATTCTAGTCCGGATTCCGATTTCACATTCATGGTATCAATAGTGTTTATATATAGGGTGTACCGCAGCTAACCCACCACACTACTAACACCTTGATAGTGTACCAGTCACCAACCATATTTAATTATCAAATCAACCAACGTCTGAGAACATGTGCCTAAAGCAAGGGTCCCTTTGATTGTCAGTGTAAATTTCTAACGATCTTGAGCTGCCATTAGCCTGTCTACGATCCAAAACCCCTAATCATTCGTCTCTTGAATGATTAATGGTCCAGTCATCTAACTTTACACAACTTCTGCCCATTACATCGGAAATCGGATCTTACATCCGTTTGGTGCCTCGAACTGTGCTCCTATAAGACTCTCATTGCAACTATTGTTATAGGAAATTCAACCAATGGTTGGAGAGTCTCCTAGCTACCTCCATGTCAATGATAAAAGACATTAACATATCCTCCAATGTCTGAATAGGTCACTCACTCATACAATCAGTATGATAGTGGTAAGTCTCACTCATGTCCAAAAGTGTACCCAGCACCTACTATGAGCTATGCCGAAGCGTTTCATGAAGCGACTGGCACGAACAGGGATAATCGACATAGGTACTCCATGTCTATCCACAACTTCACTAACATAAATCCTTGCCAACTTTTCCATCTTGTAGTCCTCATGAGTAGTCAGGAGATGACCAGATTTGGTCATGTTATTCATAATAACTCAAATCAAATCATGCTCACTACTAATTCTTATTAGCTTCGTAATGAAGTCCACAATCATGTTTTTTCACTTCCGATCCAGAATCTCAAACTATTGTAATAGGCTAGGTGGCCTTTGATGCCTCACTTTAACATTTGAACAAGTCAAACACTTGCACACATAGTCCGCTATGTCCCCTTTCATTCCAGGCCACCAATACAAGTCCTTACAATCATGCCACCTCTTGTTAGCACCAGGATGAATAGTATACTTAAACTTGTGTCCTTCGTCCAACACCAATGTCTACAGATTCCCCATAAATGAAACCTAAATTCGCGTAATAAAGTACAATCCTCCATTATCTTTTTGTACAAACTATTTGTTTAGACCTCTCAAAGCCTCATTCTCTATATTCAGTCCCTTCATTTTACTCGACATGAGTGGCAATAAGGTAAGCACACGGGTTTGACTCTCTCCTTACAACTCGTCACGTCCGAACACATATTTGCATTTTCGAGTTATGCTAGATTACACAGTCATAGTCACTGAACAATTCATCCAACATCTCTATCTCATGTTTAATTCTTTTTGGTGAAAATTATGTTAAAACCTTGTGGTCAGTATAGATGACACACTTGGAGAACGTAGCATATAGTTTCTCATTTTCAACAATTCCAAAACTGTCCCCATATGTTTCTCATGATCGTCCCTATCCTCAAATAAGTCAGAGTGTCCTTAATAAACACTATGACAAATTTATTCAGATATGGCATATGCATCTAATTCCTCACATCCATGAACACTGCAAGTGCCTTTGTTAGCCCAAGATTCATAACTAGGAACTCGTAATGTCCGTAACGAGTTCTAACCGCTTTCTTTGGTATATCATCCACATGTTCTATGTTGATGATTACCGAACGGAGATCAATATTTAGAAAGTACGTCGATACTTGGAGGTGATTGAATAAGTCATTTATCCTTGGCAAACGATAACGGTTATTGTCTGTTAGTTAATTCAGCTTTTGATAGTCCATGCACGTCCTGTACGATCCATCCTTCTTCTCGACAGAAAGCAATAACGCCCTATGGTGAGTGAATGGGTCGTATAAAACCCTTACCGAACCACTCCTGAAGTTGATTAGACAGATCTTGCATCTCCAAGAGTGTTAAGCAATAAAAGGCCCTAGGAACACACACTGTCTTATGTACCAGGTCAATCCAAAGGTCTACCTGTTGTGAACTAGGCAATCATACCAAATCCTTCGAAAACACTTCTTAGAAGTTTCACACAACAGGTATATCATCTAGGTTAGTACCATATTTTTTACATTGTTTGAATAATAAAATATTAAATAGTTATTAAAAATTTATTAATTAAAAATTATTATTTTAAGATAAGATGTAAATGAAATTACATATAAGTAAGGACTTGATCGAACTAATAAAATGATGATATCTATTTTTAAATTTTTATTTTTAATTTGTTCTATTTTTTCAAAAAAAGTTTTTTCTAAACATTTGTTTCAAAACAAAACTTCTTTAAGAATATCATTTTTAAAAATTATCTTATTATAATTTTGAATTTTATTTATTTTGGTTTATAAAAAATTTATTCTTTAAAAACACTAATTTTAAAAATATTTCATATTTTATGAGATTTAATGTTTTGAAAAAAATCTTATTTTATAATAACCGATTTCTTTAGAAATTACGTTTATTAAAAAGACTTATATCTTAATTTATTAAAAAAGTATTTTTAATATAAAAAAATAAATAATATCACTATTATTTAATTTAATTATTTAATATGAGAGAAATACGAGAAATGTAAAATTCAAAGGTATGGAATTGTACAAAATGTATACTTAAAGGTTTATTTTATTATAATATATAGATATGACTCTACAACCATTGGAAATTTAGAATTTCAAATATAATTGATTATTTATTGTTGATATATAAATATATTATACTAAATTTTGGGAAATGTTTAACAAAAAGACCCTTAACACCATAAAAAATATTTTTTATTTTAAAAACAAATACAATATTATTATATGTAAAGACAATAATTTTTTTTACATTTTTAAGATCATATTTTATCATTGTGTATTTAGTATAGTTAATTATGTAATTTTTATAGTTATTTTGTTTTTCTAAATACTATTGTGTTTTTTTAAAATGATAAATTTTAAAAACTTATATAATGGTGGAGTAACGTTATTATATATCTTTGTATGTAAAACACAATAATAAATTCACAGTTAATTAATCTAACACATTAAAAAACAATGACAAATGAACACAATACTCATTGTGTTTTTTAGATCGTCTTTATGTTATATTGAACACTATAAGTTTTAAAAAATACATTGGTAATATAAAATCATTATTTACTTCTAATTGTAAAACATAATGATAGATACAATAAATTTATATAATTAATGAAGAAAACAATTGACAAAAATAACATATTATGTTATCTTCAACTGTATAAGTTTTGAAAAATAATTGGGGAAGGTATATAATTATGTACTTTTAATTGTAAAAAAACACAATGATATAAACAAGTTTATATAATTTATAGAAACAATGACAAAAATAATATAAAATAATCTTAACGTAAAACACAATAAATAATATATATAACAAATGATATAAAATATACGACAGTTGGAACTGATATTTGACATAATAAACGTATAAGACACAATTAGCCGACGTATTAAACACAATGATCAAAATGACATACACTTTTACTAGACCCGCTTTTATAATATAACTAAAGCTTATTGGATTTTAATAATCCCAATTTTCATTTATTGTCTAGGATTAATCCCAACTCAGTAAATGTTTATAGATACACCCAACTTTAAGTTTTTTTTTTCTCCAACGATCCCTTACTAACTGTAAGATAATATCAGAAGATTATAATGCTGATACAACCAAAGAAGCCAAAACAACCAAGGGTCTTCCTGCATGCATGCACTGGACGTACATGGTAGAAGTGCTTCGGAAGTTTTACACTCTACATCAGAAAATACTCGGTGTAAAATCTTCCGAAGCCAAAGTCCAAATCTTCTGAAGCCAAAGACAAAGTCTTCCGAAGCCATTTTGCTGTGAATACTGATTTCTTCCAAAGACAGAGAAGACATGCTTTATCTGATCTTCTTTACATAAAGCTGACACACTTTCCGCTGCAACTCTAAAGACTCACCAACTTGTATGAGTTGGTGAAAAGTTCATGCTTTTGTAAACAGTAGAATAAGGTCTTTGTCTGTAACTTCCTACTTTTGTACCTGTAAACCTTTTTATATTAGAAAAGGACATGAGCTATGGCATTTCATAGTCACTAGTCAAAAGTCAATCTGCTTTTTGACGCTACATTAATCTTGTTGTCTAGATTAGTGTTTTCCAACTGTCTTTCTATGTATTGACGGTTGTAGGATGTAGTAAAAAGTGTCTCAGGTCCTTGTAATTTGAATATGTTTTGTAACACTTGTAATAGAACTTGAGAGCAATATACAACATCCTTAAAAACCATTCTTGTTTGTTCTTGTTCTTAGTTCTGTCTCACTACTTACTTGTGTTCTTAGTATCATCATACCTAAACCCAGTTCCCATTTGAACTGTTAAGTGTTCTAAACCTCTCCTCACTGTGAGACTGATTGTATTGACCACCCTTTACACGGTATTGCTATTGGTATCAGAGCTTTTTAAGCTCTTGATTGTAAGATCTCACCATCTTTAATACTTTCACTCTCACAAAATACTTAACATATCAAAAGGCAGCTATCACCAAGGCTCACATGGAAACTGGTACTATGACTAAGTCCCCACTGATCACTCCTGAAGAATTTAACACTTTGTGTCAAATAATGGAAGGCTTTATCAAGTCCTAGGACTCCAGGATGTGGGGGTCAGTAGTCTTTGGACCTCATGTACCATCCACCCCTTCAGCTACTACTGGTGGTGGTATGATACCTAAGGAAGTGGCTGATTATTTTGATGAAGACTGGAAGAAAATTGATATTGATCAAAAGGCCATGACCTCCCTCCAAACTGCTCTTCCAAACTCTATCTATAGAGGCTTCAAGAAGTGCAAGACTACAAAGCAACTGTGGGATGCACTAAAGTTGATGTATGAGAGGTCCAATAAAGCTAAAGAGAACAAGAAGGACCTCTTGAAGCAGCAGTTTGAGAACTTCACCTTCAAAGCAGGTGAAACCATGACTCAACAGTACTTCAGGTATGTTGAGATTTTGGATACTCTTGTTGATGTTGGAGTAACTTTGTAGAACAGGGATATTGTAAGGAAGTCGTGTCCTCTCTTCCCAGACAATGGACACACTATTATGTGGTCGTTAAGAGGACTGAAAACCTCAAGACCCTTAGTCTCACTGAATTGTATGGCATACTCAGTGGCTACTAGATGGAGATGAATATGCAAAATTCATCTGGTAACTCTAGCGTCTAATAGAGTTCAGCCCTTTATGTGGTTGACAGGGACTGTAGAGAACCACATCACCACCTTATCTGCTACCCTGAAACCTCACAGAAGGGGCCTTTCATCACCTTCCCGGAGACACCAAGGGAGAGCTACATCCCTGGAAGCCAATTCCAGGAGACAAGTTCTTCTTAAGCTTTTGTGTCTTCAGATGAAAGTACAGGCAACTTCCTCTTCACTCTTAAAGACCTGGACTGTATCCATCCAAATGATCTGGAGTATATGGAAATAGTCCAGCAGATGGCTCTTCTTACTCACAGGGCCAAGAAGTTCTACAAGAGGACTGGGAGGAAGTTTCCTAGCAATATTTCTAGTGGAAAGTTTAGGCTGGACAAAGGCAAGGTGAAGTGTTACAATTGTAACCAAATGGGACACTTTGCCAGAGAGTGCAACGCACCTAAGTCAAATGGTGGCCAAGCACAAGCCAGGCCAAACTACACTGAATGACCACACCAGAATGAGAAGCCCAAGCAACATGCTGCAGTTGCTGAAGAAGGAGGCTTTGACTGGAGCTTTTAGGTGGAGGATGCTGGTCCAAATCAAGAACTTATGGCAGACCATGATGAAGGCAAGGTATTGGAACATCTCTGTACACCTGAATGTATTGCTAAAGTCAATAAGTATAGGTCCTATAACCTAGATATGAGATCAAATCTTAAGTCCTTAAATATCTTAAAAGTTGATTTCAAAAGAGCTGAAAATAATTATAAACTGAAAATAGAAGATCTAGAGAAACCATTTCAACTCTAAAGCATGAACACACCAACTACAGGACTCAGATTAAAGATCTCATCACTAAGTTAACTGAATGCCAGGCTAAACTTGTGATCAGCAAAGCCGGGGCATAAAAACTTGTTCTTGAAGAAGTGACCTTCAAGAACACGATATCCTAATCTCTGCATGCACAAGTTTGTTATCAAAATAAGCAGGGACTGGGATCTACTAAGATAACTCCTCCACATACTCTCTTATCTGTAAGATCTCCAAGGTGTGGAACTTGTGAAGATGAGCTTCCCCTCATAGACCCTATTGCTGAAGAGGATAAGAAGGAGATAGTGAAGGATGTGTTTGAAAAGAGTGAAGAGGACCATCCTAAGAAGGGACACTATTCTTCTGAGGAGAGAGATGAAGAAGCTGGGATGACCAAGTCTCAAAGAAAGAACTTGATCAGGAGAGCCAAGATAAAGGGAAAGAAGGCTCAAGAAATGAAGGCCACTTTTAACTTTAAGCAGAAACAAGTGTTTATCTCTGTAGGGTTTGAAGTGGTGAAGGTTAAAGACCCAACCATGAACTCTAATACTAGGAGTTCTAGTTCAGGTCCAAATTATCTCAGCAAGGAGAAGAAGACTGATCAGCTATGTACCACTGCTACACAGCCTGAACCATCTAGCTCCAAGAACAAGCCTCTCCCTAAGAAGCTTGCTGCATCATCTATGAAGGTGAAAATGGAGAAGGAAAGTGATCAAGTTCAGTCTTCCTCTCAGAAGAAGACTCTCAGAAGGAAGCAAATGAACTGCATCATGTGTGGTAGTACTTCTTATTTGGCTAAGGATTGAATTTATAATTCTAAAAGTACCATCCACATGATCAAAGTGAAAACTTCTAAGAAGAAGAAGGAGAACCTAGCTTTGGAAGGAAAGTTTGTTTCCTTTAGAAGCTCCAAAGTGAAGAAGAAGACAAGTGAAAACTTGCCTTCAGAAGAAAATTTGGTCTCGAAAGAGAGGAATGCTTCCGAAGTACTGAAGCATGCTGCAGTGAAAGCAAGATCTTTCGAAGGTCCAGTCTACAAAACTTTAGAAGTTGTTGAAACTTCCGAGATGTTGAAGGTCAAGTCCAATCTTCCGAAGATGGTATGGAAGATGAAGAAAGACCTGGTGACTGAAAGTTCTTCATCAACAGCAACTAATGATCCTCAAAGCTTGAATATAGGATTAGTTACTTTTACATTGTCTTCAGATCACTTTGAAAAGCCTAAGACCAATAAGGCTTAGGTTTCCAAGTGTAACTAACCACTTCTTTTTGTGCAGGAACAACTAAAGACCAAAAGAAATATGTGGATCATTGATAGTGGCTATTCCAGGCACATGATTGGCAATGGTTCTTTGCTTCACAATTTTGAGAAAATTGATGGAGGACCAGTTGCTTTTGGAGGAGATGCTGGTGGTTACATCACTGGAAGGGGCATGGTCACAAATGGTAAGCTCACCATTAAGAAGGTAAATTTTGTTAAGAAGCTTGGATACAATCTACTGAGTGTATCCTAATTTTGTGATCAGAGACACAACATGCTCTTTACTGAGTATGAGTGCATTGTTCTCAAGCCCGGGGTGATCATTCCTTAAGAGCATATCCTGCTCAGAGCCCCCAGGAAAGGGAACTTGTACAAGATGGACTTGCAGGAAACATCTCCCTCAGGAGAGGTTTCTTGCTTTCTTTCTAAAGCAAATAGTGACGAGTCTTTCTTCTAGCATAAAGAATGTGCCATGTAAACTTTAAGAACATGAATAAATTAATTAAGAATGATTTGGTAACTGGAATGCCAAAGAAAGAGTTTACAAGTAATGATCAATGTGTTGCATGCCTGAAAGGGAAGCAACACAAAGTGTCTCACAAGCAAAAGGAAAGGAACTCTATCACTACTCCCCTATACTTATTACACTTGGATCTCTTTGGCCGCCCAGTGTAATGAGTTTAGTAGGGACCTCATATTGTTTAGTGATCACAGATGATTTCATAAGATTCACTTGGGTCTTTTTCCTTAGAACTAAGGATGAGACTCCTGAGATCTTAAAGAACTTTATTTTGAAAATTTAGAATCAATTTGATCACAAGGTCAAGACCATAAGATATGATCAAGGAACAGAATTTAAGAACCAAATCTTTGATACATTTTGTGATGAAAAGGGTATTACTAGACAATATAGTGCTCCTAGGACTCCTCAGCAAAACGGTGTTGCTGAGAGGAGAAACATGACACTTATTGAGGCTGCAAGAACCATGTTGTCTGACTCTAAACTGCCCATGACCTTCTGGGCAGAGGCTGTTAACACAGCCTGCTATATGCAGAATAGAGTTTTAGTAGTTAAGACTCATGGTAAAACTCCTTATGAGCTGTGGCACAAAAGGAGACCATTAATTGGTTTCCTCAGGTCATTTGGATATCCATGCACCTTCTTGAATACCAAAGATCAGGTAGCCAAGTTTGCTGAGAATTCAGATGATGGACATTTTATTGGATACTCTTCTTAAGCTAAGGCTTATAGAGTATACAATCTCAAAACTAGAGTAGTAGAGGAGTCTGCCAATGTGACCTTCAATGAGCACACTCCTTGTGTGAAAGGTTCTGGTCCGGATTAGCTATTTGATCTTGATTTAGTTACCAACTGTTTTAACAAGTCTTGTGAGGATGTTTTAGGATCTACAGGTAACATATCAACAGAAGATCCTGACCCAAGATTTAAGCTGAGAAGACCAAGCAAGAACACTACTTCTGCTCCAGTGGTAACTAACCCTACAAATGAAGATCCTAGCAGCACAAACAAGACAAATTCAATTGATACCATAGAGATGCCTTCAAATTCTAGCTCATAGGTTCAAAACTTAGGTGAAGGAGCTTCAAATGTAGAAGGAAATGGAGGTGGTGACAGTGATCAAGAATTTCTTGATGCTGATAACCACTCCATAGAAGACAATATAAATGATGTCACACACTCATTGGATCAAGTCTCGCTTGATAAGTATGCTGATATGGTGGGTGGTACTCCATTGCTAGATCTAAATTTCTCTACTTTGGATCTTTCCAATCAACTTGCTGTGATCCCTCAACTCAGGATCCACAAGTCACACCCCACCACAAACATCATTGGAAATGTTGATACAGGGGTGAGAACAAGAGGACAAACCCATGACAAAAATGTTTGTCTACACTCTTGGTTCTTGTCCCAAGAAGTGCCAAAGAAAGTTGATGAGGCTTTGAAAGTTGGAAACTGGGTTGAAGCAATGCAAGAGAAGCTGCTTTAATTCAAAAGACAGAAGGTTTGGAACCTATGTCCTCTTCCTCATGGGAAGAGTACCATAGGAACCAAGTGGATTTTTAGGAACAAGAAAGATGATAGAGGACTTGTCATCAAGAACAAGGCAAGACTAGTTATTCACGAGTACACACAAGAAAAGGAAATTAATTACATAAATGTTTTTGCTCCTGTGGCAAGAATTGAAGCTGTAAGAATATTCCTGGCTTTTGCTGCATCCAAGGATTTCATGGTCTACCAACTTGATGTCAAGTGTGCTTTTCTGTATGGGGTGATTGATGAAGAGGTGTATTTCAAACAACCACCTAGCTTTGCAGACCCAGATCATCCTGATTATATCTGCAAGCTTGATAATGCTCTTTATGGGCTGCACCAAGCTCCAAGAAAGTTGTATGAGACACTATCTCAGTATCTCTGTCAACATGGTTACAAGAGGGGTACTATAGATGGAACTCTCTTCATCAAAGGAACAGGGAGTGACTTAATGCTGGTTCAAGTATATGTGGATGACATTATCTTCGGGTCAACTAATCCAAAGCTATGCAAAGACTTTGAGAGGCTGATGAAGAATAGATTTGAAATGAGTGCCATGGCATCTTCATAAGTCAGTCAAAGTATGTACAAGACATACTTACAAGATTCAACATGACTGATTGTAAGGTTACTAAGATACCCATTGCCAGAAACCACTCCCTTGGACCTGATCTTGAGGGGGAGTATGTGGATGAACATCTTTACAGGGCTATGATTGGGTCTCTTATGTACCTCACAGCCAGTAGGCTTGATATCATGTTTGCCACATGCATCTGTGCAAGATATCAAGCATACCCCAAGATGTCACACCTGGTTGCTATCAAGAGGATTCTTAGATATCTCAAAGGTGCTCCCAAGCTTGGCCTTTGGTATCTAAAGAGATTTGACTTCAATCTGTATGCTTATAGAAAGAGTGACTATGGTGGCTGCAACAGGTCTGCAAAGTCTGCAACAGGTCTGCAAAGTCTACATCAGGGGGATGTCAATTCCTTGGTGGAAGGATTGTTTCATGGTAATGCAAGAAACAATCCTGTGTCTCTGCATCAACTGTTGAAGCTGAATACATTACTGCCGCAACCTGCTGTGCTCATGTGATTTGGATTCAAAATCAGATGCTGGACTAGGATTTAATTTTAAAGAGACTCCCATCCATATAGACAACAACAGTGCTATCTCTATTACAGAGAATCCTATGCAGCACTCTAGGACCAAACACATCAACATCAGGTATCATTTGATTAGAGATAACTTTGAGAATGGATTAATCAAACTAGTAAAAGTTAACATAAATGAACAATATGCTGATTTGTTCACTAAAGCTTTTGATGAACAGAGATTCAAATATCTTGTATCAGCTATTGGGATGATTAACATTGAGTAGATTTTCTTAAAACTTAAATCAACTTTATTTCTAAAACCTGTGTGTCTTAAGTTGTCTATTTTATCACCTTCATAAGCCCAGTTTATTTTGGAAGAAAATTTTTAATGATATTCCTTAGATTTTTGAAAATTTTTCAAAACATATTTTCTTTCGGAAGATTTCAAGTTGCCTTCGGAAAAAATTTATGTCTTCAAATCAAATAACTACTAATAAGAAATTTACATTCGGAAGAAATTCTGAGAATATCTTCCAAAACTTAAATATGCTTCTAAGTACTTGCATGTATTTGAAGGAAAAATATCTTCCGAAAGCAATTAAGACTCGGAAGATTTATTCTCTTTAGAATAAAACTCCCAAGTCTTAATATCTTCCGAAACCAAATATGTGTCCGAAGAAAAATTTCTCTGAGTATTTTTCTTCCAAAGCCAAATTTTTACAATTCTTAAGAATATCTTCTGAAGCCAAATTGGCTTTGGAAGCAAAATTACCTTTTGGCTTCGAAAGCTTTTTCTCAAAACTTCCGAAGCAAAATTACCTTCGGAAGATTTTCAACTTCCAAGAAAACTACCTTTTTGGGCACTTTTTCAGAGGTGGGACCGACATCCAGATTTCAAAGTTTATCCTTTTTATTTAACTTTGTCTCAAATCCATTTCACATATATTCTCACAACGGTTCCCCCTCTTCTCACTCTCCTCTTCATCTGCATTTCTCTAACCTAATTTCACGCACAAACCACCTTCGTTCTTATATTCCTTCATTGTAAAGCTACTTCAAATGGCCAATCTTGACCGCAGAAACCAACCCAATTTTTCCATGCATCTTCACAGGCAACATAATCAGGTTGCTCTGTTAGACTCTAAGAAAGATCCAGGTTTCTCAGAGGTTTGTCGTTACCTTTCTTTGTCCAACTACTTCACCTCCCTCACCATTGATCCTCCTCTCTATGAGGATCACTTGTTGGCGTTCTGGCGGACTTGGGAAGAGGTCACCATGGATGGGGAGAAGGCACTATCTGCCACAGTACAGGGGAGGACAATCTTCATCACTCCGGCCACCATAAACACACATCTTCAGCTAGATGATGTAGAATGTGACTTATCCTTTTCCAAAGCTATAGTCAACCACTCCTTTGAGCAGATTGGCTATGAGGGTGACTTTTCAGTTAAGACCTTCAAGAAGGGGAAGGTCTCCTCTCAATGGAAGTACCTCCTCCATGTTTTCATACACAGCTTATCCAATAAGCATGGAGGATGGGACCAGATTCCAGAAGACCTCTCCTTCATAGTCCATGGGATGGTTCAGGGGGTCAAGTTTAGGTATTCACATTTTATATATACCAATTTGGTTGCTAACTTAGACTCCCTAGAGTATTACATGTTCCTTAGATATGTCCAGCACATTCTTAATTCTGAACCGGGCACTCAGTTGAGAGGAACAGGTAATATTCTAAAACTAGGACAGATGAAGCCCCACATCTTCAAAATCATGAGGAAGCCAACTGTTGGCTTCTCCGGGGTAGAAACAGCCCTAGTCCCAAAAATGTTTAAGCTCATTTCTCAAGGTGGCAACCTAGCAGCACCAGCTAGTGTTTAACCCACACCTTCCACCTCCCAACCACAAATACAGCCTACAATAACCATCACCTACCAGAGAAAAACCAAACGAACCCCTGCACACGCTATTCAGCTTTTGTAGGCCCCTATATCACCAACCATGCAGGAGGAAGTGGACACTCAAACTTCCACTTCCCCTGAGGAGCAAACCATTCCCATCTCTTAAATGATCAGTGCTGAGGTTCCTCATGCTCAGCCTGATGAGCTCACAACCCTAACAGCCTTAAGCCTTCACTCAGAGTCTCAACACTCTAGTGAATAACCTTTCGGGGACAGTTACCATCCCCAGCCACTGGATCTCAACCAACCAATTCCCAGCCTTGACTTCTATGATGATGAAGACATGGGCTTCAGTAAGTACCATGAGTCTCTCTTCTCCACCCTACTCAAGGAGAGATGAGTACCCCTGCTCACCCATGTCTAGTCCACATCATCCAACCCCCACTGAGGTGGATCTTCTTGAACTAGTTCAGGAGATCCATACGAAAGAGGCTCTCAGTTTAGAAAGTGATTTCATCAGTCAGAACTCGACCATGGAAACCCAGCCTCTTGACACTTCTCTTGAAGTTGTCATGATGCAGGGGAAATCCAGCCGCCAAGAACACTATGCTGGTGATAAGGAAGAAGACATTAGTCCTATTCTCTCATCACCCTGTGATTCTTCTGATGAAGATGAGGGGAGTCTAAAACTAAAGGTGCATACATTGACTAAAACTTGCACCTATTTAGTCTCTAAGATTAGTCACCTGGAATCTCAGGTGACTATCTTACAAAAGAGGGTCAATGACCAGCAACTTGAGATCACCGATCTCAAGGGCAGGCTAGCTGAGAGAACACTAAGAACAACTCAACCAGGTCCACAAGAACCTGTGAATATGATAGACTCAACCCCCAGCTCACTTATGCAAGAAAGTGATGCTACCAAAAAGGGGGAGAAAGTCAGAACAGTCACAGAACCTGGGAGTTCTTCTCAGAGTATGGACTTAGAGGATTCACCACCCTCACTTTCAATAGTCCATACTCAACAACCTCCTCAAGTCCACATTGATGTGAACTCACTCATATGCAGCCTATTTCTTCATTCCTAGAACCATGTCTACCCCATCTCTTCATTCCAAAAACCCAATCTTGGGATGGAGGTATGACATAGAAAGAAGGGCTCTAGTCATCTCTAGAGCTCAGGGTTAACAAGAGATCTTCAATTTTACAAACTTGAGTTTCTATGATTGCATCCATCTAGTTGATCTTCCATTTGTCAGCCCAAGCCAAAACAGACAAGCTAAGAGATTAGCATATTGGATTCAAGGAAGGGTGCTAGAAGAGTTCAAGATGAGATTAAAATTATATAGACAGAGGATAGCAGGTGAGATTTTTGGTCAACTGGATGTTGAGGTGGACTTTAAGATTAGCTTTGAAGGGATAGCCTTGACTGAAGGCCCAGAAGTTGAGCCTGTGAACCTTGAGACAAGATCTCCTTCAGCACCCATTACCCTCAGCGAGGCACCAGCTGGTGAAGGTGCTTCACATCCTCTCTCTGGCCAAAGCTTGACTGCTGAACCAAGTAATAAAGGCCAAAGCTCTCTCCACCCTGAGTCACCAAGGCCTGTGTGTGATAAAGGGAAGAGGAAAATGACCTCTGAGGAGTTAGAGGAGGAGAAAAGAGAGAGGAAGAGGAAGCTAAAGGGAGAGAGTTTAGGAGGGTCCTCAGGCTTCATGCAAGCTGCTATCCGGGCTGCCCCCAGGCCAAACACTCAAGATAACGAGTTAAGGGTAGCCAGGCTAAACTACCTAGGGACCAGGAATTATAATATTGATGAACTTATATCTATCCCCTTAGAAGAGTTGAATAAGAAGGTTGATAATAAGTTGTCAAAGGAAAGGAAGGAGGCAAAGGATGCAGCATTGCTCCTCAAGATAAAGGAAGAAAGGAGACTGAAAAAGCTCTACAAACATGCTCCTGTCCTCTCCTCAGTTCAAGAAAGTCCTGAGACAGAGACTATGGCAGCTGCACAACCTCAGGTAGACAAGGAAGCTGAAAGAATGAATATGATCAACTACCTGAGTACCACAGGACTCTATAAGGCAGCTGCACTTCTTCCTTTATCCTTTGAGTACATTGAATTTGAATATCTAAAGCAGCCAGAGGAATAACTACAAAAGAAAGAAAAGCTGCTAAGAGAAAGTTAAGGGAAGAAGCTGCAATCCACAAAGGCCAAAAAAAGTCTGAAGATAGACAAAGGATGATGAGCTTCTTGAAGATATAAGGATTCTCTGGAAGAAGGCTTGGTCTTATGTCTCTATCCACTATGGATGAGCATATAATAGTGATCAACCAGACGATCAAAAAGGGAGAGCTTCTAGACTTGCATTCTCCACCAAGTCCAGCTCAACCTGAAGTTGAGGTGAAGGTTGAACCCCCTGAGACAAGACAACCTGAACCTATAGTTGCATCTCATCCAACTTCATGTTCTGATCCATAGCAGGGTTCTCTTCTCTCTCCTTCTGAACTTGTGAGAGAAGAGATCCCAACTGAGAGAGACACAACAGAAAAATCTGACTAGTCCTCTCAGTTAAAAACTTCAAAGAGGAGGAAAAGGATGGCAGGAAAAATGTTTCAAAGAAGAAGAAGAAGACCAAGGAATCCACCTCTATACCTCAGGATGAGTCAAAGCATCCTGAGGTAGTGCATGAAGAGGTTGCTCAACCAACTCCTATACAAGTAGAGCCTCTTGTCATTAGAAGACCCATCTTGTCCTGGAGTTTTGCTGCTAATCCGGACAGATGGTATGTCATCAGAGATCAAGGAGGTCAAGATGTCTACTTCTGGCAAGACACGCTTGATCTTCCTCTACATGATCTCTATGATATGAGAAGATACTATAAGAGTCTGAGAGATCTTGACCTAATGATGAAGAGAGGCTTGGTCTTGATCCTAATGAGGACTATCAACATCTGAGGAACTTCTCTGTTTTGGTAGCATCAGCCTAGGGGGAGTTTGTAAGATAATATCAGAAGATTATAAGGCTAATGCAACCAAAGAAGCCAAAACAACCAAGGGTCTTCCTGCATGCATGCACTGACGTACAAGGTAGAAGTGCTTCGAAAGTTTTACACTATACATCAAAAAATACTCTGTGAAAAATCTTCTGAAGCCAAAGTCCAAATCTTTCAAAGCCAAAGCTTCAGAGACAAAGTCTTCCGAAGCCATTTTGTTGTGAAGACTGATTTCTTTCGAAGACAGAGAAGACATGCTTTCTCTAATATACTTTACATAAAGCTGACACACTTTTCCTTGCAACTCTGAAGACTCACCAACTTGTATGAGTTGGTGAAAAGTCTATGCTTTTGTAAATAGTAGAATAAGGTCTTTGTTTGTAACTTCCTACTTTTATACCTGTAAACCTTTTTATATTAGAAAAGAATATGAACTATGGCATGTCATAGTCACTAGTCAAAAGGCAATCTGCCTTTTGACTCTATATTGATCTTGTTGTCTAGATTAGTGTTTCCAACTGTCTTTCTAAGTATTGACGGTTGTAGGATGTATTAAAAAGTGTCTCAGGTCCTTGTAATTCGAATATGCTTTGTAACACTTATAATAGAACTTGAGAGCAATATACAACATCCTTGAAAACCATACTTGTTTGTTCTTGTTCTTACTTCTGTCTCACTACTTGTGTTCTTAGTATCATCATACTCAAACCCAGTTCTCTATTTGAACTGTTAAGTGTTCTAAACATCTCCTTATTGTGAGACTTATTGTATTGACCACCCTTCACACGGTCCTGCACTAACCAAGAGTTAACCCCATTAGTTTTTTATTGACGTGGAATGTTTTTGTGGCCAAAACACTAAACAGAAAGTTGAAATCTATAATCATGTCTGTCAATTTGAAACTTACGCTCCCAAAAACCCATCAATCTTCACCTCCTGATTTGAACCACCAAACTCGTTGGTGGTAGATTTAAGGTGATGATGGAGGTTAGACAATGGAAAACGGACCTAATTGAGAGTAGGCGGTGCTGGAGTTGAAAATGGATCAAAGTTGGCCCCATTTCATCAGAAAAACTAACGAGGGTTAACTCTCTGTTACTAAGAGATCATTGGAGGAAAATAAGTTCAAAGTTAGGAGTGATTGTAAATATTTCATGAGTTGGGATTAATCCCGGCCAATAAATGAAAGTTGATATTATTAAAATCCAATAACCCTATAACTAAAAACCTATGAATAGTAAGGTTGGTGTTTTTTAGTTTATTTTGTCTTTTGATATAATTAGCTTGTGCATGTATGCTAGATGTGCAGATTGTTAAACATCGGTCTGAATATTTGAGAATAATTTGGGCATCTCTTTTGCTAGATGAGCAATTTTGTATCTTTTCCAATATTTTATAAAATTGTTCATCTTTGCAAATTACTATCTTTAGAGCTTGGTATATTCACAAGAAAGAGTGTTAATATTCGGTGAAATGGTTAACATGATGGTTCAAATATTCAACATTCAGTTCGTAGTTCTTTTTTATATTTTTAATAAATAATATTTATTTAATAGTTTATTGTATTTAATCAGTGTAACCTCCTTGTGTTATATCAGTGTAACCCCTTTGTGTTATATCAGTGTAACCATTTTATTATATCAATGTAACCCTTATGTTTATTGGTGTTGGTTGTTTTTTTCTATTAAAAAACAATTTATAAAAAAGCTTTAGTGGTTTACAAAACCAGGTAGTAAACTTTAAATAAAAAATAAAAGTAGATGAAACCTTTTAGAAACATATGGTGACTCTTGTCACCACCATAATAAAAGTTGACACTTAAAGTAAACGTGAAATGTCAACATATTCTTTCTATTTAAAAATGAATATTAATAACCAATGACCTACATAGAGTTAAAGAGCTATTATAATAATGGTATGCTCTTAATTAAACCATTCTATTATATAATTGCTCTCCAAACTAGTCTTCCTAACTCTATCTAAAGAGGTTTCAAGAAGTGTAAGACTGCAAAGCTGCTCTGGGATGCCTTGAAGCTGATGTATGAAGGGTCTGATGAAGCCAAAGAAAAAAAGAAGGACATCATGAAGCAGCAGTTTGATAATTTCACCTTCAAGACATGTGAAACCATGACTCAACAATACTTTAGGTATGTTAAGATTTTGGATACTTTAGTGGATACTTGAGTAAAACATGAGAATAGGGACATTATGAGGAAGTTTATGTTCTCTCTTCCCAGAGAATGGACACACTACAATATGGCCACTAAGAGAACTGAAAACCTCTCCACTCTTACCCATACTGAGCTGTATGGTATCCTGAGCGGTTACTAGATGGAGATGAATATGCAAAATCCATCTCGCAGCTCATCCAGTACCCACAAGAGTTTAACCTTTCATGTGGTTGAAAGGGATTAAAGAGAACCACAACATCATCTCCTCTGCTTCCCTGACAACCCACAAAAGGGCCATTTTATCACCTTCTCGGAGACACCAAGGAAGAGCTACATCCAAGGAAGCCCATTCCAAGAGACAAGCTCATCATAAGCCTTTGTGTCTTCTGATGAAAGTTGTGTAAACTTTCTCTTCACTCTTAAAGACCTGGACTGCATCCATCTAGATGACCTGGAGTATATGAAGATACTCCAGCAAATGGCTCTACTCACTCACAGAGCCAAAAAGTTCTACAAGAGGACTAGGAGAAAGTGTCCCAATAATGTATCCAGTGGAACATTTGGGCTGGACAAAAGCAAAGTCAAGTGTTACAAATATAACCAGATAGGTCACTTTGCTAGGGAGTGTAAGGCACTAAAGGTAAATAGTGGCCATACACAACCCATGCCAAATACACTAAGGGAGCTCCAAAGACTATGAAGCCCAAGCAACAAGCTGTAGTGATATAGAAGAATGAGGCTTTGACTGGAGCTTCCTGGTTGAATATGTCTCTCCTAACCATGCCTTGATGGCTAACCATGATGAAACCAAGATATTAGAACATCTTTATACACCTGAGTGCATTGCTAAAGTAACATATATAGGTCCTATAACTTGGAAGTGAGATCTGACCTTAAGTTTTTGAATATTTTAAAAAATGATTTCAAAAGAGCAGAAAATGACTATAAACTTAAAATAGAAGATTTAGAGAAAACAATTTCTACTCTTAAGCATGAGCACACACATTACAGGACTCAAATCAAAGATCTCATTACCAAGTTAACTGAATGTCAGGCTGAGTTTGTGATCAGCAAAGTCAGGGCAGAAAAGTGTGTTCTTAAAAAGAAAACCTTCAAGAACATCATATCCTCATCCTTGCATGCAAAGATTTGTTATCAAAACATGTAGGGACTGAGATCTAGTGAGGTAGATCCTTCACACACATTACTATCTATAAGATCTCCAAGGTGTGAAACTAGTGAAGATGAGCTGCCCCTCATAGATCCTATCCAAGAAAAGGATGAAGATGAAGAGGAGATGGTGAAGAATGAACCAGAAGTGAGTGAAGAGGTTTATCTTAAGAAGGGTCACTATTCTCCTGGAGAGAAGAAGGAGCCAAGGATGGCCAAGTCAGCTAGGAAGAATTTGATCAGGGCAGCCAAAAGAAAATCAAAGAAAGCCCAAGAGATCAAACCCACCTTTAACCTCAAGCAAAAACAAGTCTTTATCTCTACTGGGTTTGAGGTGGTGAAGACTGAAAACTCAACTATGGACTCTAGTACTAGGAGTCCTAGTTTAAGTTCAAACCATCCTTGTTAAGAGAATAAGGTTAATCAAATGTGCACCACTATTGCATAGCCTGAACCATCCAACTCCAAGGGCAAGGCTTAACCCTCAAAAGCCTGCTACATCATCTAAGAAGCTGAAGAAGGAACTGGAAATAGGTCAAGCTCAACCTTGTCTCAGAAGAAGACTCTCAGAAGTATACCTCTTGAATGCATCATGTGTGGTGGTACTACTCATTTTGCTAAGGATTGCATCTACAATCCCAAAAGTACCCTCCACATGACCAAGAAGAAAACTTCTGAGAAGAAGAATAAGAAAATAGCCTTGGAAGGAAAACCACTTTTCTTCGGAAGCTCCAAGGTGAACAAAATGAAGATAGGTGGAAAATAGTCTTCAGAAGAAAATTTGGTCTTAGAAGAAAGGGATGCTTCCGAAGCACTGATGTCTGTTTCAGTGGATGCAAAAGCTTCCGAAGGTTCAGTCTCCAAAACTTACGAAGTCATCAAAACTTCCGAAGTATTGAAAGCCAAGTCTAGTCTTCTAAAGATGGTGTGGAAGATGAAGGAAGGCTCTGTGACTGAAGTTTTTTCATCAACAACAGCAAATGATCCTCAAAGTTTGTATATAGGATCAATAACTATGAATCTATCTTTAATTCAGCTTGATGAGCCCAAGACCAGCAAGGCTTGGGTTTCCATATGTAACTAACCATCTTTTTTATGCAGGAACAACTTAATACCAAGAGAAATGTTTGGATCATTGACAGTGGTTGTTCCAGGCACATGACAGGCAATGGCTCTTTCCTACAAGAATTTGGGAAAATTGATTGAGGGTCGGTGGCTTTTAGAGGAGAGTCAGGTGGTTACATCACTGGTAGGAGGCAAGGTCACAAATGGTTAGCTTAGCATTAAGAAGGTAAAATTTATCAAAGAGCTTGAGTACAATCTTTTGAGTGTATCTCAATTTTATGACTTGAGACATAACATGTTCTTCACTTAACATGAGTGCATTTTTCTCAACCCCTGGGTGGTGATTCCTCAAGAGCATATCCTGCTTAGAGCCCCCAGGAAAGGGAACATGCACAAGATGGATTTCTAGGAAACCTCACCTTCAGGAGAAGTTTCTTGCTTTCTATCTAAAGCCACTAGTGTTGAGTCTTTCTTTGGCACAAACGAATGTGCCATGTAAACTTTAAGAACATGAATAAATTAATTAAAGATGATTTGGTAACTAGATTTCCAAAGAAAGAGTTTACAAGTGATGACCATTGTGTTGCATGTCTAAAAGAAAAGCAACACAAAGTGTCTCACAATCCAAAGGAGATGAACTCTATCACTACTCCCCTACACTTATTACACATGGATCTCTTTGGCCCCACAAGTGTAATGAGTTTAGGAAGAACTTCATATGGCCTTATGATCACAGATGATTTCACAAGATATACTTGGGTCTTTTTTATTAGAAATAAGGATGAGACCCCTGAAATCTTGAAGTCTTTCATTCTGAAATTGAGAATCTAATTGATTACAAGGTTAAGATTATAAGATGTGATAAATAAACTGAATTCAAGAACCAAATCCTTGATACATTTTGTGATGAAAAGGGTATTATAAGACAATGTAATGCTCCTAAAACTCCTTAACATAATGGTGTTGCTGAAAGTAGAAACAAGACACTTATTCAGACTGCAAGGACCATGCTCTCTGAATCTAATTTGCACATCGCCTTCTGGGCAGAGGCAGTCAACACTGCCTACTATGTGCAAAACAGAGCTTTAGTAGTCAAAACTCACAGTAAGACTCCTTATGAATTATGGCCCAAAAGGAGACCTTTCATTGGTTTCCTCAGGTCATTTGGATGTCCATGCACTAACTTGAATACCAAAGATCATATAACCAAATTAGTTGAGAAAGCAGATGATGGATATTTCATTGGACGCTCTTCCTAGGCTAAGGCTTATAAAGTATACAATCTCAGAACAAGAGTAGTTGAGGAGTAAGCCAATATGACTTTCAATGAACACACTACCTGTGTGAAAGGTTTTGGTCCTAATTGGCTATTTGATCTTGATTTAGTTAGTAACTATTTTAACAACTCTTGTGAATATGTTTCAGGATATATAGGTAACATATTAGTAGGAGATCCTGACCCAAGATTTGAGCTAAGAAGACCAAATGATAAAATTCCTTCAGCTCCAGTGGTAACTATCCCTACAAGTGGAAACCCTGTCAGCACAACCATGACAAACTCTTCAGCAGATACATCTGAGGTGCCCACAAATTCTAGCAATGAGGCACAAAACTCAAATGAAGGGACTTCTAATATAGGAGTAGATAAAGATGGTGATAGTGATCAAGAATACCTTGATGCTAACAACCACTCCACTAAAGACAACATCAATGATACCACACACTCTCTGGATCAAGTCTTACTTGATAAGTGTGCTAATATGGTAGGTGATACTCAATCACCAGATCTAAATTTATCTAATTTAGATCTATCAAACTAAGTTGTTGTGATTCCTCAACTAAGAATCCACAAGTCACATCCTACCACAAATATCATTAGAGATATTGAGACTAGGGTGAGAATAAAAGGACAAACCCATGACTAAAGTATTTGTCTGCACTCTTACTTCTTGTCCCAGATTGAGCCAAGGAAAGTTGATGAGGATTTGAAAGATGGAAATTGAATTAAAGTAATGTAGGAGGAGCTGCTTTAATTCAGAAGACAAAAGGTTTGGAACCTATGTCCTCTTCCTTATGGGAAGACACCAATAGGTACCAAGTGATTTTTAGAAACAAGAAGGATGATAGAGGACTTGTCATCAAGAACAAGAATAGACTAGTTATTCAAGGGTACACTCAAAAAGAAAGGATTGACTACACAGATGTCTTTACTCCTCTGGCAAGACTTGAAGCTGTTAGGATATTCCTTGCTTTTACGGCATCCAAGGATTTAAAAGTATACCAACTTAATGTCAAGTGTGCATTTTTATATAGGGTTATAGATGAGAAAGGGTATGTGAAGCAACCACCTAGCTTTGCAGACCCAGATCATCTTGATTATGTTTGCAAGCTTTACAAAGCTCTTTATGGGCTGTATTAAGCTCTAAGAAAATGGTATGAGACACTATCACAGTACCTAGTCTAACATGGCTACAAAAGAGGTACTATTGACAGCACATTCTTTGACTTGATTCTAGTTCACGTTTATGTAGATGACATCATCTTTGAGTCAACTAATCAAAAGCTTTGCAAAGAGTTTGAAAAGTTGATGAAGAATAGATTTGAAATGAGTGCCATAAGGGAACATAATTTCTTTCTAGGAATTCAAGTGAAGCAGGTTGACAATGGCATCTTCATAAACCAGTCAAAGTATGTGCAAGACATACTAACCAGATTTCATATAACTAAGTCCAAGATAGCTAAGACTCTCATAGCCAGAAACCACTCCCTAGAACCTGATCTTAAGGGGTTATGTGTTAAGGAATATCTTTACAAGGCTATGATTGGATCTCTTATGTACCTCACAGCCAGTAGGCTTGATATCATATTTGCCACATGCATATGTGCAAGATATCAAGACAACCCTAAGATGTCACACTCGTTGCTGTTAAGAGAATTCTTAGATACCTCAAAAGAGCTCCTAAGTTGGGAATTTGGTATCCAAAGAATTCTGACTTCAATCTATATGCCTATAAAATAGTGACTATGATGGTAGCAACATGACTGCAAAGTCTACATCTGGGGGATGTCAATTCCTTGGTGGAAAGATAGTCTCATGGCAATGCAAGAAACAATCCTATGTGTGTGTATCAACTTTTGAAGATGAATACATTGTTGCTGCAAGATGCTGTGCTCAAGTGCTGTGGATTCAAAACCTGATGACAGACTATGGATTCAACTTCAAGGAGACTCCTATCCATATAGACAACAACAGTGCTATCTCTATTACAGAGAATCCTATGTTGCACTCAAAGACAAAGCACATCAACATTAGGTATCATTTGATAAGAGATAATTTTAAAAAAGAATTGATAAAACTGGTCAGAGTTAACACAAATGAGCAATATGCTGATCTGTTCACAAAAGCTTTTGATTAACAGAGATTTAAATATTTTGTATCAACTATTGGGATGATTAAGTTTGAGTAGATTTTCTTATATTAAATTCAAGATTGTTTTTCAAATATGTGTGTCTTTCAAGTTGTCCAATGTATCACTCATATAAGCCCTGTTTACGTTGGAAGAAAATTTTTCTAACTGATATTCCTTTGAAATTTAAGAATTAAAGATATATTTTCTTTCGGAAGACATTAAATTGACTTCGGAAGAAATTTATGTCTTCAAATCTAATAACTACTTACTAAGGAATTTAACTTCGGAAGCAATTATGATATGTCTTCCGAAGCTCAAATATGCTTATATGCTTATAAGTACTTATATGTTTTTGTTTTGGCCAAAAATTAACAAGGTAATTAATAAACAAATTAGTCAAGTGAGGTAGTGTGCTATATCAGAATACTAACTAAAATATCCGACCAACACCAAAATATCAATCAGGATATTACAGAAATGAACAATCAAATTAAGTAAGAACAAAGACAATGAATTTTCGTAGGGGAAAAAGCCCTTGATCAAAGTGATCTCTGGTGCAAAAAACCCCTTGGCGCCTGACTAAAAGTCGGCGACCGATTCTATTAATAAAAAGTAAAAGTACAACTCGAGAACTAGATTTGATCGATGCTAAGTATTACAATTGATGTTTGAGTGTGTGTGTGAGCAGATAATAAAGAGTAAGTAAGATAGCAATGAATGCAAGTGCCTAAATTGATCAATCCAGTCTCATTTAATAGTTAAACCTAGCTGCTATGGTCAACCGATATCTTCGGCCATATCCCGGATTTCTCGGGATTCTTCAGAGAATGAGTCACCCTTAACGTTAGAAGCCTCTTTGAATGTGTTTAACGGTTGCCTAACGTCTTCTCCGACTTCTGGGGGTTGACTCCATCAATTATAAACATGCCTATCACAATAAAACATGTATACCAAGAATTTTTAGCATAATTTTAAGGATACAGCTTGAGATATCAAATTTGCCTGCACATCCTGAGCTCCAGAATACTGATCAGAATACCGAGCGAAATTTTAGCCCATAACAATTGTCCCTAAAAATAGGATATCCATGAGAGATTTTCCAAATATATCCTATTTTTCAATTCCAAAATTATCCATGACGATTAGAACTCTTATCCTTTTAATTCCTGCAGATTACCCCCAAAATTTCAAACAAGCTCAAGTGCATTCAGTTGATTAGACGTCTACCCCGATTTTCAAGGCTAATTTCCAGCCATTAGTATGGTTTAGGCCATCTATAAAATCCCCATCAATATTTTCTGTTTAATCCAAATAAGGCATTGAAGATCATAAGGTAATTCTCTCCATCTTATTCACTTTCTTCTTCTTGTAATTTCTTCCCCACATCCATGGCTAAACGCACCAGAGCATCCCTCTCCTTAAACGATTTTGTTGTCGATGGTTTTATCGTCCAACAACTGATTGATCGTCCTTAGGATGAGACCTGCTCATTCTCGAACTTGGAGATTTCACAACTACTTTCTTCCAGTCGCTTTCCTTCTAAAGCAATCATTCGCGCATTCGATCGCGAGATGCATGCTGACTTTTGTTCAAAATCATGGGTCTGTTTCTACGCTTTTCCATTTTGCATTGGACTTTCATACCCATACCATCCATTCATCATGGAATTTTTCAGGGTTACCGGCTTGAGTTTTACTCAGGCCATGCCCGTAATATGGAGAATTTTGTGTTTCATTTTCAAATTGATCGATACCCATGGTCTATCCTTAGAGGTTGCTGACCTTTCCACTGTTTACAATCTCCAAACTCATGGTTCATCCCGGTTTGTACTCCAACTAATCAGCAGTAAAAAACCCTTCATCTTGAACACGACGAAAAATGAAGAAAGCTGGAAGAAGAAATTCTTCTTCATCAAAAGAGAATCGATTCCTGGTGGCACTGAACTACCATTAAAATCGGTTGTCAAGGGTAGGATTTTGGGTTTTAGGTTTAATGTCCCCAACCATATTCAGACTAATATTCTGATTTATATTTTTGCAGTGAAATTCTCTGACATAGCTCCCCCTTCACCCTAAGCTCTTGAGAGGATCTCAGCCATCCTGAATTTACCAGCAGCAGAGAGGACCTACCATCTTGAAACTCACAATCCTCAACAGTTAGTCATTCATCAGCTACACCAATGTTGGTTAAGTCAATGAATTCACTTATTAGCATTTTATAACAAATATATATGAAAATTATAAGGAAAACTAAGAAGGCTTTACCAAGGCTACCCCGGAAATCATCCTGGATGACATCCACATCTATATCAACATCAAAGAGAAACCATCCCAGGATAAGCCCAAGGCCTCTACTGCCGCCCTGGATTCCAAGGTTGCCCTGGCCAGTGCCTCGTAGAAGAGGAAAACTCTCGAGCCTTCCCTGTATGATGATCTAAGCCCTGATGAAATTCACACAAGGATGCTCTCCTTGGTTGGTCTGGTAAGGATTTTTCTGAGGATATTCATCCTTTTTTGTACATATTCTACCCAGTATTCTGATACAGGGATGTCAGAAGCTGATAAAGGGTCTTCAGGATACCAACCATACTATTACCCAGATGAAGAAGGCCATTCACGTGAAGGACCTCAACATCAACAACCTGTGTCACGACCTGGATTCTCAGAAGGGAGAACTGGCAGCCATCAAAGCCAACCATGCCAAGGAGCTTGCCTTTTTCCAGGAAAAGGCTAAAAAGTCAATTGCCACATTGGTCCTACAATCTAGGATTAAAATGGCAGTGGTGGCTAATAATGAAAATTTCGACAAGAGCTCTTGGAACATCAAAGGCTGGGAGGAGAGGCTAAGGCAGCTTGAGGGAAAGGCTAAAGAGGATCTTTGGCAGGATGCAGTGGTGGTGGCTGAGGCTTAGAAGAAGGGTAAGGGCAAGCTGGAGGTGTATGGGTGCTCAGCAATTATGGTGGTTTCCCAAGGCAATGAGGGCGCTGATGAAAAAGCCTGAGCCTTGGTTCAATTTGTGGTTCTTTCTCATTCGATATGGTTTTAGTCCCTGAACAATTTACTTTTCTTGTATTTGACAATTTTAATTTCTCGCACTTTGATCTAGAATTGGGGTGGAGGGATCCTTGGTTCCAGGACGAAGCCCTAATTCTTGGTCAGAATATTAACCATTATGACTTGGGATATCCTGTCAAGGATATCGGCTTTTCGCTGACATCCTAGGTGGATAGGCCCTTTTTTAGGGTGAAACCCAGGGTGTTAGATTTATAATATCTTTTGCTTTTATCTTATATTTCTGTGTTCTTACTTCGAAACTATTTGCTTGTTGTGAATGATGCTTTGAGGTTAGATATTCTGAAAAACCTTTCAAAAATGCTTAGAAAAATTCGAGAATACCTTCGATTCATAGGTTAACAATATCCAAAAATAAACAAGTAGGAGAATCATACCAGAAATCTTTGACTTAGTCTATTTATAGGATTCAATAAACCTTTGAGACTTCAAATACCCTTCGAGATATTATACCCAATATCGCCTAGGAATATGCTTCAGGATATAGATTGGTAATCCAGCATGTATTACTTCTGCAAAAACATAAGCAAATGGACAAAAACTATTCTTAAGTATTTAAACATGGGCAATGCCATTTTAAACATGGGCCAAGCCAGAATAATGTTGACCAAGCCAGAATATTATGGGCCAAGCCAGAATAACGTGGGCCAAGCCAGAATAACGTGGGCCAAGCCAGACTTAGGATATCGCTCAGGATATAACTTAGGATATTTCTTGGGACAAGCCATGGATGAAAGGTGAATACCTTTAAGCCTTAAGTTAACACGTAAATTTTAAAACCAGTAGACAATGTGTTCATACATTGTTCGTCCGATTTGGAATATGAGTGAGGATCATGAATTTGCCGGCCTTTTAAGCGTGAACTGATTCCACAATCTCAACCATACCCAAATATTCATGCGCTCCAGGCAGAGTTTTTAAACTCAATTTCTGAGAAAGGTGAAAACCTTTAAACCTTGAGAAGATATCAAGATATCTTAAACATAGAGAGGGGTCCAGTTCTCTAATCTTTGGAACCAATATCTTGAGCAAAATCCTTAGGAGTTTCCTGCAAAATATTTCAAACCTTGGTGAGGTGGGTGTTAGCTAGGCTAACACACCTCACATGAAATATGCCTTGAGATGGATTGCATTCCAAGATCTGGGCAAGATATCCCCTTCCATAGTAGCCAACCAATATGCTCCTTTCCCAAGCTCTGAATCGATCATGTAAGGACCTTCCTATTTTAGTGCTAATTTCCCATCACTAGCCTTAGTCATATTTTGGAATGCTTTTCTCAATACCAAATCGCCCACTTGGAATCTCCTGGTTCTTAAGTTCTTGTTGTAAGCTCTTGCGATTCTTTGTTAATGAGCTATAATCCTGACTTTAGCAGCATATCTAACTTCATTCGGGATCTCCAGATTATCAAACATATTCTGCTCATTATCTTGATTGGCTTGCAGGATGGATCTTGCTGTCAGGATGGCCATCTCAGTCAGAATCATGACCTCAGCCCCAGATACCAATGAGAATGGGGTTTGGCCTGTTGCATTCTTGGATGTAGTTCTATCGGTCGAAAGTACAAATGGTAATTCTTCTGCCCATTTGCCTTTTTTCTCCTTCAATCTCTTTTTCAAGTTGTTAAGGATGATCTTGTTTGAGGATTCTGCTTGTCCAGTAGCCTGAGGATGGACTGGAGTTGAAGTTATCATCTTTATTCCTAGCTTTCACAAAAATTTGTTGTTCTATTCCCAATAAATTGGGATCCATTGTCACAGGTTATCTTGGCCGGGATTCTGAATCTTGTCAAGATATTTTTCTTGATGTAGGACACCACTTCTCTTTCTATACCCTGAGCAAATGCCTCTGCCTCAATCTATTTGGAGAAGTAATCTATCATTGCAAGCATAAAAACCTTTCCTCCTGGAGCTTTCGGCAACTTTCCCACAATATCCATCCCCCATTTCATGAAAGGCCATGGGGATACTATCGGGTACATAGGCTTAGCAGGCTGATGAAGAATGTTACTATACCTTTGATAAGCATCACATTTTTGAGCATATATCATGGCATCCTTCCTCATAGTGGGCCAGTAGTATCCCGTTCGCAATACCTTTGAGAATAATGACCTGCCTCCAGAATGATTCCCACAGTCACCTTCATGGATATCCTTAAGCACTTCATTGGTTTCGGGATCCTCCAAGCATCTTAGATAAGGACCTGCATGAGATTTCTTATATAATATATTATCAATAATAGTGTATCGGGATACCTTGGCTCTAAAGGCTCTTGATTTTCATCCTTCGGGATGTCCCCATTCATTATGTAGTTCAAGATTGGATGAGTCCAGGATTTGGTATCCTGATCAGGATTCTAAAGCTCTTCATCCTTAGTGGTCGTCACTCCCTCGACATCTTCAGCAACAAGTTCATCATCACTTATAGCTGGTTTCAGGATATGGGTGATAGGTATCTTTATCCTCTCTGGTATCCTGACAGTCGATCCAAGATATGACAAAGAATTTGCTTCAGCATTATCTTCCCTGGGTACCTATTCTAAAGAGAATATCTCAAAATATTTTGATAATTTTTTAACAATTTTTAGAAATTTAACTAACTTATCCCTTTTTACAGCCTATGATCCATTAAAATGGTTAGTCAATAATAAGGAATCAACATAAACATGCAAGCATTTGATATCCATATTTTTAGCTAATTGTAATCCTGCTATAAGGGCCTTATTTTCCCATTCATTATTCGTAGCTTGGAGTTCACATCTAATGGCTTGGGATAGTATGTCCTCCTGTGGCGATTTTAGGATGATTCCTAGCCCTATTCCTCTTATATTAGATGCTCTATCGGTATGCAAGGTCCATATTTCATTATTATATTCTAAGTTCTGAACTTCTAAGTCTACTTCCCATTGGATATCCTGACTATAATCTGCCACAAAATCAGCTAAGGCTTGGGATTTTATAGGAGTCCTAGGCTCATATATTATATCAAAGGCACTAAGCTTTACAGACCATGCAGCCATCCTACCAAACATTTTAGGTTTTCTAAGCACACTTATAATTGGATAGTTTGTTTTAATACATATCCTATGTGTTTCAAAATAATGCCTAAGCTTAGTAGAAGCCATTATCAAAGCTAAAATAAGGTTTTCTAAGTGAGAATACCTGGTTTCAGCATCAAGTAGACTTTTACTCATATAATACACAAGATGCTGATTCCCATCATGATCCTAAACAAGAACAACACTTATAGTGGTCCGGGATACTGCTAGGTATAATGACAGCTGTTCTCCATCTTTGGGCTTCATCAATAGAGGTGCTGAGGCAAGATATTGTTTAAGAGCTTGAAGACCCTCTTCATGCTTTTGTCCCCACTCGAACTTCCTATTCTTTTTCAGGATATCATAGAATTCTTTGCATCTCACAAAGGATTTTGATATAAATCTATTTAGTGCTGCAACCCTCCCAGTTAACCTTTGGATATCCTTGACATTAGTTGGGGATTTTAGGTTCATGATAGCTTTAATTTGCTCCGAACTGGCCTCTATCCCCCTTTTCGTGACCATGTATCCTAAGAACTTTCCTGGCCCCACACCAAAATAACACTTGGCAGGATTTAGCTTTATATTAAATTGGTCCAGGATATCGAAAGCTTCTTCTACATCCCGGAGGTGATCCTCAGCTCTCTTTGACTTAACTACCATATCATCAATATAGACTTCCATGGTGTCCCCCATCTTGATTTTGAACATTTTGTTGACCGACCTTCTGTATGTAGCACCTACATGCTTTGTTGAGGTTGGTATAATCCACACACACCCTCCATTTTCTATTCTTTTTCTGGACCACTACCATATTTACAAGCCACCTTGGAAAATTCACTTCTTTAATCATCCTGGATCTCAGTAGTCTCTCCACCTCTTCTTGGATGATTTGATTTCTTTCAGGTGCAAACTTCCTCCTCTTTTGGTGAATTGGCCTGTAATTTACATCCAAACCAAGTTTATGAGTTATAATATCCTTGGAGATACCTGTCATATCTTTATGTCTCCAAGCAAATGTGCTTCTTCTTTTCTTCAGGAAGGAGATCATATCCTGATCAATATCCTGAGGGATATTTGCTCCTCTCAACACTTTTATCTTTGGATCTTTGAGATCTAAAGGTATTTCTTTCACGTCCTGCTGGATATCCTGCTTAGTATTCTCCAGCACATCCCGAAGCTTATTCTGTAACCACTATGCTTCCTTATTCTGAGCTAATGTTTTCATTGAGGATGTATAACAATCCTTAGCTTGCTGCTGATCACTCTCAATCTTGACCACACCCCAAGGTGTAGGGAGCTTTACATATTGGTGGTATGTTGAGGGTACGACCTTCATTTCATGGATCCAAGGTCTACCTAAAATAATGTTATAACAAGACAAACAATCAATTACACAAAATCTTTGAATAGAATTTACTCCCTTTACATAGACTGGAAGCTTGATTTCTCCAATAGTACTCTTTGTTTCACCACTGAATCTTACAAGGATCGAGGATTTTGAGGTGATTTCTGAGTCTGGGATGTTCATCTTCTTTAGAGTTTGTAGCTGGATTATGTTCACAGAGATCCAACCATCTATCAATATCCTACGCACAAAATGGTTAGCAACATATAGAGTTATAACTAAACCATCATGATGAGGATCCTGCCATTATCCATGTCATCATCATCAAAGGATATGGTTTTTCCTTGAGTCAAAATAGCTTTAGAGTTTGGCCTATCTCCTTTCTCTAATTTGACTTCTTTTGCATGTCTTTTAGTATCAGAGTATGATGTTCCATATATATCAGATCCACCTGAAATAAAGTAAACAATAGAAGCATCTGGGGGAGGAGATACAACTCTCTTAGGATTTCCATCAGGATTCCTGTCAGGATTCCTATCAGTATCCTGGTGCTTAGCCTTCTTCTTTCCCAGCAGTTCTTTCAGGTGTCCTTTACACAACAAGTAAATTATTTCTTTGCGCAGAGCAATGCAATCCTCAGTGATATGCCTAAAGTCTTCATGGAATGCAATCCTCAGTGATATGCCTAAAGAATCCTCAGGATTCTTCTCATTCTTTCGAGGCCACCTAGCTTTCTCTATAAGACCCTGCATAGGATATATTAACTCTAAAGTAGACACATAAAAACAATAATCAACAAGTTTAGAATACTCCTCATCATTCTCATCATCTTCAACAAAGTTCACTTTCTTGCCATCATTGCGGGAATATGGCTTGGGATGGTAATATTTTGAAGAGGATTCTGATTTCCTGTTGGGATTCTCATATTCTGAGGATCCATCGATCCTTTACTGGATCTTTCTATCTTTCTCGAGTCTTATAAACCTTAGAGCCTTATTTCTGACTACATCCAAATCCTGCAAGGATTCATCACAAGATCCTCATAGAATGCAGAATCCTTCGGCAATCCCATTTTGAAAGCCTGAACTGCTGTCGGCATATCAAGGTTCAGGATATCTAGAGCCTCCTTGCTAAACCTGTTTCCATAATCTTTTAGAGATTCTCCTTGATTGCGGACCACCCTGTACAGATCAGTTGTAAGTCTTTCAAATGCTCTACTACAAGAAAATTGATTGTTAAACAAATTGATTAAATGAGCAAAGGAAGTAATGGAATAAGGTGGAAGATTAAGCAGCCATTTCAGGGTTGGGCCTGTCAATGTTGATTTGGATCCCTTGCACAAACAGGCATCTTTCATGTGCGCAGGGACAGGGTTAATCTCCATCCGCTCCCTATACTGGGCAATATGCTCCTCGGGATCAGTTGAACCATCATAGAGCTTCATGCTAGGAGTTTGGAATCACTTCGGGATTTCAGCATCACAAATTGGTGGTGTAAAGCAGGATATCCTGCGACTAGCATCGGATACTTCAGGGATGGGCTTTATCACACCCGGCAATCTAGAGATCATATCCTTAAGTTTTTGGATTTCTCTAGCAACAGCAGTTCTCATCCCTGTATCCTGCACAGTTTGAAAATTATTTTTTACCGAAGTGTTTCTGTTAGCAAGAATATCATTAGTAAAAGTTCCAGAAATAGATAATTGTGGGATATCTCGAGGATAATCCTAAAGAAAGTACCATTTCCCTCATAGTTGTAGTCTTGGTTCAGACAGATGGTCCAGCCACGCTATCCTGCATCGGGATTATATCATCATCCTGCATCCTATAGGATCCTGTAGAATCAAAGTTAAATCCTATGGCGCAATGGTGTTTCATCATTTTGGGCTGGCTTTTTGGATGCTGACTTCAACTCCATAAGTTGACTCATCACCAATTTGTTGGTCTGCTGCTGCTGCTCCATATGCTGCTTTATCATGGACACTACCGAGCGGAATTCTTCACTAGAAACTGGAGCAGAATCCCCACCAATATTCCTAGACCTGGAATTTTAAAGACAAGGGTAGCAGTTTTGGTGACAGCCTTATCCTTACTCCTCTGGAATGTTTTGAAATTAGTAGGAGGAGGAAGAGGCGCATGCAATGCAGTAGAGATGGAAGAAGAGGGATCTGAAGATGAATATTGCTTTGATTGAGAAGCCTTTTTAAAAAAAAACAAAAATGAATGAAAGACTTGAATAAATGAAAGATGTTTGGAAGGATTTCGAAGATTATAGCGACACTTGCCCCACGGTGGGCGCCAAATTGCTTTGGTAAAAAATTAACAAGGTAATTAATGAACAAATTATTCAAGTGAGGTAGTTGAATACTAGATGAAATATTTCATGAACAATCAAATTAAGTAAGAATATAGATCAGGATATTACAGAAATGAACAATCAAATTAAGTAAGAACAAAGACAACAAATTTTCGAAGGGGAAAAAGCACTTGATCAAAGTGATCTCTGGCAGAAAAAAACCCCTTGGCGCCTGATAAATCGTTGACGGCCAATTCTATTAATAAAAAGTAAAAGTATAACTCGAGAACTAGATTTTATCGATGCTAAGTGTTACAATTGATGTTTGAGCGTGTGTGTGAGCAGAAAATAAAGAGTAAGTAAGATAGAAATGAATGCAAGTGCCTAAATCGATCAATCCGGACTCACTTTATATTTAAACTTAGCTTCTATGGTCAACCGATATCCTCGGCCATATCCCGGTTATCTCGGGATTCTTCAGAGAATGAGTCTTCCTGAATGTTGGAAGCCTCTTTGAACGTGTTTAACCATTGCTTAACATCTTCTCTGACTTCTTGGGGTTGACTCCATCAATTATACACATGCCTATCACAATAAAACATGTATACCAAGAATTGTTAGCATAATTTTAAGGATACAACTTGAGATATCAAACCTGCCTGCATATCTTGACCTCCAGAATACTGATCAGAATACTGAGTGAAATTTTCATCCATAACAGTTTTGAAGGACAATTTTCTTCCGAAAGAAATTAAGTCTCGGAAGCTTTATTAATGCTTTGAATAAAACTTCTGAAGTTTAATATCTTCTGAAACTAAATTGTCTCAGAAGCAAATTTACTCAAAGTATTTTCATTCCGAAGCAATTCTTGTCAAACTAAAGAATATATTCCAAAGACAAAATTGGCTTTGGAAGTTTTCTCAAAACATCCAAAGACAAATTACCTTCGAAAGATTTTCTACTTCCAAGATAACTACATTTTTGGGCTCTTTATCAGAGGTGGGACCGACATCCGGATTTCAAAGTTTATCCTTTTGTAATAACTTTGTCTCAAATCCAAGAATATATATACCTTTTTCAATAGGTCTCCCTCTCACTACTTCCTCTTCATCTGTAAATCGTCTAACCCTAAATCACCCACAAAACTAGCAAGATTTCTCCATGCACCTACACAAGCAACAGAACTAGGTTGCTCTGTTGTCGTCTGAGAAAGATCCTGGTTTCTCAGACGTTTCCCACTTTCTTTCTCAATCATCATACCTCACCGCCCTCATAATAGACCCTCCACTATATGAATAACAACACCTGGAGTTCTAAAGGACCTACTAAGAGGTCATCTTAGACGGTGAGAAGGTACTGTCTGCCACAATGTTGGGGAAGACTGTTTTCATTACCCCAACCACTATCAACACTCATCTGAGGCTGGATGATGAAAAAGGTGAACTCTTCTTTCCCAAAGAAGCTGTCAATGGATCATTTGGGCAGATGGGCTATGAAAAGGACTACACTATGAGGACCTTCAAGAAGGGTAAGGCCTATTTCCAATGGAAGTACCTCCTCCATGTTATAATCCACTCTTTATCAAACAAACATGAAGGATGGGATCAAATTCCTGATGACCTATCCTACATAGTCCATGCAATGGTCGAAGGGGTCAAGTTTAAGTACTCTCAGTTTGTTTAGACAATCTTACTTGCTAACTTAGACTTTTTAGAGTATTACATGTTCCCTAAATATGTCCAGCATATTCTCAACTGTGAACTAGGTTCACAGTTAAGGGGAACAGGTAGCACTCTAAAATTGGGACAGATGAAGCCCGACATCTTCAAAATCACGAGAAAAACCACTGTTGGTCTCTTAGGGGTAGAAACGGCCCTGGTCCTAAAAGTGTTAGAGCTCCCTGCTCAAGGTGACAACTTGGCAGCACTAGCCAATGTTGAACCCACATCTTCATCATATTCAATACCCAAACAACCACAAATAACCATCACCTACCATAGAAAATCCAAGAGAACCTCTGCTCAGTCTATTTAGATTGAGCAGGCTCTCATACACTCACCCATACAAGAGGAGGTGGAACCAAGAGCTCCCACTTCCTTAGAGGAGTAGACCATTCCCATCACTTCATTAACCGGTGCTAAGGTTCCTCATGCTTAGCCTAATGAGCTCACTACCCCGAACTTAAGCCTTCTGTCACGACCTGCCTAAAATCAAGTCATGTATCTCAGATTCCGGAAGTTTCCGGAAACATACGGAGGCATATAGGGTTGTCCGGAAGTCTCCAGAACAGCCTAAAACGTGTTGGACCTTGAAGGAACACAAGTGGGTATCCAAAACAGCCTTGTATCATCAAGAATGATCAAGATATTCACTTGGAAATATCTAGGAGTTGGGTTCTCATGAAAGGTCTAGAATGACCTTCAAAGATCTATCAAAATATCATGTAAATATTGTATTATTAGCAAACTCTAGATCAAGAATGATCTAGATACATGAGACTAGTATAAATAGGTGATGAAGCCTCATTTGTAGGTACCCAAAAATGCATACAAGTCTAGTGTAAAGCACTTGTAAAGCACACTTGTAAACTACCTTGTAAGCAATACAAAGTCATTTGTATTACGAGCTTGCAACCGCTTCTGCATCGTAACTTTAATTGTTACTTCGTTTGGGTCACAAAGGCTGAACTTAGAAGGATTCTAAGTGCCGCACGAGAGTCGAATAAATCTCTCCAAGACAAGTGGTATCAGAGCCAGGTCGGTTCATTTGGGAAGGCAACCGAAACTACCAAAAATGCAGCTGTTGAAGATAAACGAGGTCGAGATGAATCCCAAAAGGGGTCAAAGAAGGAATGAGGTATGTCCAAGGATCGTACCTTGGAAAAACGAGTTAATGACCTGGAGGCAGGCCTTGTCGAAACAGGATCTCAGGTCAACATTTGTCTCCAACGATTGGACGTATTAGAAGAAGACTTTAATGAGCTCCGAGAAGGACTCAAGGATGCTATGGAATTACTTCGAGATGAAGTAAAACTGATGATCAAAGATGCAATTGGAGACGCTACAACTAAGTTACAAAAGAGATGGATGATCTATCTAATGACATGCATCGCAGCCTACTTGGCATGGAAGCCAAAATAAACGATTGAAACAAAGCCATGATCACAACAGGAGGGAACGTTGTAAACCTGACAACGAGAGTTGAAATTCCCAAACCATCACCGTTTATGGGCAAACGAGAAGCTCGAGCGGTTGATGACTTTATCTAGGAAATGGAGCAGTACCTAGGAGGGGTACAAGTCTTCGATGACGCCACCAAAATAAAGACAGCAACGCTGTATTTGAAAGATACGGCAGCGCTGTGGTGGAGACGTCGAAGCATGGATATCGAACGAGGTACGTGTACAATCAAAACTTGGGCTGAATTTGTTCAAGAACTCAAACGACAATTTTATCCGGTAAATGCTGAACACGAAGCGAGAAGTCGACTTCGTAAGCTCAAACAAATCGGGACCATCAAGGACTATGTCAAAGAGTTTATAACACTTGTCCTTGAGATCCCGGACTTATCGGATAGAGAATCCCTCTTCTACTTCCTCGATGGTCTACAATCATGGGCCAAGATAGAACTAGAGCGAAGAAATGTTCAAGATCTTGCTTCAGCAATTGCAATAGCTGAAAGCTTGATCGACATTAAAGAAAAACAACCATATAGGCCCATGAATGAGGAATGTGATGAGGAGAAAGGTGGGGGAGTTAAGCCCAATTATGATTGGAGGGTGGAACCAAGAAAACCACCACGATACGACAACGAAAACCGCACTCCAAAATCTTGCTTCATATGCGATGGACCGCATAATGCTCAGGATTGCCCGAAGAAACAAAGTTTGCAATCCATGGTGGTGAGGAATGATGGTGCATCCCACAAAGACAAGGAGGTTCGTCTCGAGGCAATGCAACTACAAGTTCTAAACGCGTTAACGGCACATGAAGGGAAGCCGTTAAAGTTGGCTGAGTCGCGCCCCCGAGAGATACAGGGCAACATCACTAACACGGAGACAAAAGGACTTCGGTTTGTGAACATAGAAGTGAATGGATGACTTGCAAAGGCACTGGTCGATACCGGAGCAAGTCATAACTTTATCACACATGAAGAAGCTAAAAGACTTGGTTTCAGAATCTCCACACGTGATGAATTTCTTAAAAACACCAAGACAAAACCGATCGAAGGAATGTCATGGGCTGTCAAGACTAAGATCGGGACATGGCAAGGTAAGCTTGATTTCTCGATAGCACCATTGGGCGATTACAAGATCGTGCTCGGGATGGTCTTTTTCAGAAAAGCAAAAGCCATTCCAGCAACTTTTCTGAACACCTTGTACATCGTCAAGGGCGGTCAAGTGCATACTGCAATGCTGGAGTCAAGCACCAGCCAAAAAGGGAAAATGTTATCCGTCTTGCAACTCACAAGAACAAGCCGGGGGAAACCCAAGAAACACGACGAGGACGCGTGGGTTTAGGTGGGGGAGAATGTCACAACCTGCCTAAAATCAAGTCATGTATCTCAGATTCCGGAAGTTTCCGGAAACATACGGAGGCATATAGGGCTGTCCGGAAGTCTCCAGAACAACCTAAAACGTGTTGGACCTTGAAGGAACACAAGTGGGTATCCAAAACAGCCTTGAATCATCAAGAATGATCAAGATATTCACTTGGAAAAATCTAGGAGTTGGGTTCTCATGAAAGGTCTAGAATGACCTTCAAAGATCTATCAAAATATCATGTAAATATTGTATTATTAGAAAACTCTAGATCAAGAATGATCTAGATACATGAGACTAGTATAAATAGGTGATGAAGTCCTCATTTGTAGGTACCCAAAAATCCATACAAGTATAGTGTAAAGCACTTGTAAAGCACACTTGTAAACTACCTTGTAAGCAATACAAAGTCATTTGTATTACGAGCTTGCAAAAGCTTCCGCATCATAACTTAATTGTTACTTTGTTTGGGTCACAAAGGCTGAACTTAGAAGGATTCTAAGTGCTGCACGAGAGTTGGGAAATCACTCTGTGACACTTCACTCTAAGTCTTAAAACTAAGGTGATCAACCTTCAGGGGACAGTTACCATCCCCAACCTCTAGACTTAAATCAACCAATCCCTGACCTCCAATTTTAGGACGATGAGTATATGGGATTCAGTGAATACCAAAAGTCTCTCTTCTCCTCCCATACTCAAGGTGAGATGAGTACTCCTGTAATTCCCATATCTAGCCTACATCATCCAACCCCAACTAAGGTGGACTCTCCTAAACATGTTCAGGAAGTCCATATGGAAGAGGCTCTCACTTTTGAAAGTGATTACATAATTAAGACCTCAGCCATGGAAACCCAGCCCATTAACACTTATCTTGAAGCTATCATGGTGCAGGGGAAATCCAGAGCCCAAGAACTAATATCTGGTGGTAAGGGAACTGACTTTGGTTATGTTCTCTCATCCCCCCATGATTCTTCTGATGAAGATGAGGGGATTCTACAACAAAGGGTGCACACATTGTCATTAACTTGCACATATTTAGTTTCTAAGGTTATTCACTTGGAATCTCAGGTGGCTACCTTACAAAGGTAGGTCCTTGCTCAGAAACTTGAGATCACCGATCTCAAGGGCAAGTTAGCTGAGAGGCTTGTTAGGTGTGCTCAACCAGGTCTACAAGAACATGTGGATGTGATAGACCTAACCCTCAGCTCACCTATGCAAGTGGGTGATGCTACCAAAAATGGGGAGGAATTCTTACCTGCAATCACAAAACCTTGAAGCACTGCCTAGAGTATGGACATTGAGGCCTTACCATCCTCACTTGTAATTCTCCATACTCAACAACCTCTTTAGGCCCATAAAATATGGATGCCTTGATTCAAAGCTTATTTGAGGAGGGCATACCAAGGGCTATGTCTACCCCCATCCTATCCTGCTGACAACCTAATAGTAGGATGGAGGTATGCCAATGATAGAAAAGCCCTGGTATTCTCTAGATTTCAGGGTTAACAAGAAGTATTCAATTTTCAGACCCTGAGATACTATGAGAGTTTTCCTCTGGTTGACCTACCACTTGCTAACCGGATTAAGTTATAACAGGCAAGCTAACAGGTTGGCTGAGAGGATCCAGCAAAGGGAAAACTTTTGGTCAACTAGATATTGAGGTAGACCCTAAGATTAGTTTCGAAGGGGAAAACTCAGTTGAAGGCCCAGCAGTAGAACCTGTGAACCTTGAGACTAAAACTACTTTCAGCACCCAGTACCCTCAGTGAGACACTAGCTGGTGAAGGTGTCTCACAGCTTCTCCCTGGCCAAAGCTAAAGTGCACCAACTCAAGACGGCCAAAGCTCTCTCCACCTTGAGTCACACAGGACAGTAATTGAAAAAGGGATGTGGATTATAACCTATGAGGAGATTGAGGAGGTGAAAAGGGAGAAGAAGAGGAAGGTAGCGGGAGAAAGAACAAGAGAGACCCCCAGCTTCATGCAAGCTGCAATCAGGGCTACCCCTAAGCCAAATACTCAGGAGGATGAGTTAATGGCAGCCAGATTGAATTATCTAGGGTCTAGGAACTATAACATTGATGAAATAATCTCTCTTCCACTAGATGAGTTGAATGAGCTGGCTGACACTAAAGTGTCAAAAGAGAGGAAGGAGGCTGAGGCTGCAGCATTGCTCCTCAAGATCAAAGAAGAAAAAAAACAAAAAGATTGTATAAAGCCCTTGTCCTTTATGTAGTTCTAGAAAGTCTTGAAGTAGAGGTTATGGCAGCTGAACAAGAAACTCATGTAGGTAGGGAACAAGATAGACAAAACATAATAACCTACATGAGTGCCACATGCTTCTATCATGCAACAGCCTTACTCCCTTTATCACATGAGTATATTGAGTTTGAGTACCTCAAGCAGCTAGAGCAATAAGTTCTACAAGAAAAGAAAGTTTCTAAGAAGAAGATAAGGGAGAAGGCGGCTAAGTCAAGAGCCACCATCAAAGCCAATAAGAAGAAGTCTATTGAAAGAATAAAGATGGTGAGCTTCTTAAAGCTGTATGGTTCTCCGGAAGGTGACTTGGTCCAATGTATCTTTCCACCATGGATGAGCACATTAGAGTGATCAAACAAATAATTAAGAAGGGTGAGCTGGTAGACTTGCATTCTCCACCAAGTCAGGCTGCACTTGAAGCTGAGGTCAAGGTTGAAGCACAAGAGACAACACAAGCTTGACCTAGTGCTGCATCTCAGCCAGCTTCATCTTCTGACCCATTGTAGGCTCCTGAACCTTCTCCTTTTGAACATATGAAGGGAGAGGACCCAACTGAGAAGGATAAAGAAGGAAAATTTGGTACTCAAGACCAACCTTCTTACTTGAAATATAGAAAAAGAAGAGGATGGCCATCAGAAGGGACGAGAAGAAGAAAAAGAAGTCCAAGGCATCCAACTCTGCACCTCAGTATGGGTCAGAACATCCTGAGGGTGAACAAGAAGAGACTGTTCAACCAACTCCGCTCCAAGCAGAGCCTCTTGCTGTTGAGAGACCCATCTTGTCCTATTCTTTCTCTACAAACCTGGACAGATAGTATGTCATAACTGATCAAGGGGGTCAAGACATATACTTCTGGAAAAATATGCTTGACCTTCCTCTGCATGATCTATTTGACATGAGGAGGTATTTTGAGAGTCTGAGGAATCCGGACCAACTGATGAAGAAGGGAATGGTCCTGATTCTAATGAGTACTATCAACAAATGAAGATTAAGACTCAAATTCATCCTCAAGTTTTGGTAGCATCAGCCTAGGGGGAGTTTGTAAGTGTTAACTTAAAGGCTGAAACAAACCAAAGTTCTTTCAGCATGCATACTAAAGTATAAAGGAAGTTACTTCAAAAGATTTGACAAAAGCACTAAGAAATTCTCTAATTGTCAAATCTTCCGAAGCGAAAGACCATTTCTTCCGAAGCCAAAGATGAAGTCTTCTGAAGCTTCAAGACAAAGTCTTCCGAAGCCAAAAGACTGATTTCTTTCGAATACAGAGAAGACATGCCTTCTCTGACATGCTTTTGACAAAAGCTAAATCACTTTTCGCAGCCATCTTTAAAGACTCACTAACTTATACAAGTTGGTGATATCTCCATACTTTTGTCAATTGTATATTAAGGTCTTAAAGTCTGTAACTTTCTACTTTCTACTTTCTACTTTTATCCTTTTTGTAATAGATAAGGATGTGAGCTATGGCATGTCATAGTCACTAGTCAAAAGGCAATTTGCCTTTACACTTTACATTGATCTTGTTGTCTAGATTAGTGTTCCAACTAGCCTTTCAATTATGGCCGGTTATAGGATGTAGTATAAAGTATCTCATGTATCAGTCCTTAAGATTAAGCCTTGTAACATTGGTAAAACACTTGAGAGCAATATACATCATTTTTTAAAACATTACTTTTGTTCTGCTTGTGTTCTTTATTTTTGTTCTTTGTTTCATTTGTCGGTTCTCTATTTGATCTGTTAAGTTTTGTTTGTTATCTCCAACATTGTGAAACTGTTGCTTCACCCTTAACCGGTCCTTCAGATGTATATATACTTTGGAAGCAATTTACTTAAGTTGGAGATACCATAACTACTAGGTTAATATGCAAAGGTACTTATATAATCAAAACTTATTAAAACATTAAGTTGGATATGTGCCAAGGATCAACACTGCATCAAAACTTACTATGAAAGTAAAAGCTAGAAACTTGGACACAAGTTATACAGGTGGCCCATTATAGCGTGAATATTAGAGAAACTAAGGGCCTGTTTGGTTACGTCTGACCAAACCCGGTCAGACGTGCAAGTCTGACTCGGTCAGACGTCGCTTGTTTGGTTGCGTACGTCTTACCGGAGAAGAGGTCTGACCGAACCCTTATTCGGTCAGACTTGAACCAACATCTGACCCGAGTCAGACGTGAAGTCGGTCTGCGGAGACGGAGAGGGTGGTGGTCGGCGACTGGGCGGTGGTCATCAACGGAGCATCGCTTTCTGCATCTCCGATTCAGACTTGGGTGGTGGTCGGCGATGGGGCGGTGGTCCACCTCTTTTTCCCTTCGATTCCCCTAAAAATGATGCTTTTGAGAGCCCCTCACACCCTCTCCTTCATCAACGGAGCCATTTCCGATGAGGGTTTCAATCAGCCTCTGGTTTCCTCGTCTCCTTTGTAGTCGCTGGCGACCGTCGTGTGTGCAGCGGTGAAGGGTGGTTCTTCCAACCATAGCTCGCTTGCTGGGGTTGTGTTTGAACCCTTTAAGGAGGTGAAGAAGGAACTCAATTTGGTCCCTTCTGTTCCTCAGCAGTCTTTTTTCCTTGAATTGAAGGGATTGAGTTGGTGGATTTTGGGTTTTTATTTTAATAATTTTCCTTTTTACAACCAAACACACTTATTGGTTCAGACCACTTATTGGTTCAGACATCTTACTTGTTCAGTCCTCTTACTGGTTCAGCACTTATTCAATCAGATGTTGCCAAGCAGCCCCTAAGATGACCTGAGTAGGCGAGGATGGCGGTGGCGTCTCCTAGAGCCTCTTTCTTCCAGTTCCACTATGACCTGAGTGGGTGGCGATGGCGGTGGACCTTGGCAGGGGAGGAGGTGACGATGACGTCCCTAGGAAGCCCTCTTCTGTTGGTTCCATTGTCATGCTCGTCACCTGATGGTCGCGTTGGATGCCGCCGGTGGTCCCTTTCAACCGCCTTTGGTGGTTGCCTCTTTGGCACATGTTTCCGGCATGGCTAGCCTCGGCTATATTACATGTCGCCTTTGTGATTTCATCCTTCGTCGTCTCCGCCTCAATCCGCCTACTTGAGTCGTGGGATTGATGTATGTGGGTTTCATCTTTATCGTGATGTTTCTAGTTAGAAGCCCTAGCCTGTTTTTGGATGCTATCGTTGAATTATTAGTCGATGATGATGAGTACAAATTTTACCTGAGGCCATCTTTTTTGGGGTTTGGCTCCAATGTAGATGTGTTGATGATGATGAACACAGATTCACCTGACGCTATCGTAATCAGATATAGTTTCTTACATTTTTATTGGGGTTGATTGTTAGGTCTGTTGTTAGTATTATGTTGTTGAATGTATTGGCAATCAATTTGTATATTTGTTGGGTTCGTCTTTGTTGTTGTTAGCTCTGCCTATGGTGATGCCATTTTGGTGATGGTGACATAGCATTTCTTTTGAGTGTTAATTCTGTTGTTGCTCAAAAGTGTCCATCTTTGGTACATGGTTTATGTATTACATGCATATCTGTTTATATATTTATCACACGTGTATACCATAATGTAATTGTAGTTTGTACTTTTGATGGTTGCAGCCCACATCAATGTTCATGCAATTGCACTTTGACCTATAGTTGCTTTGGCTCCGATTTACTAGAACACGAAAGGTTGGTCCTTTTTCTTTATTGTAGCTTTGGTTTTGCAAGACATTATTAGTTTGAGGGATTATAAGAGCAATTGAAAAGGTTGAAAGAAATGACTGAAAGTTGTTTTAGGCCCATCTCTATCTGTACTTTTTTTTGCTTTCTTCGTTTTGATTTATATACTTTAAGATGCGGTAAGCATTGATCATTACACAAAATTTCATGAGTCAAAGAAAAAAAATGAAACTATTACCTTACATGATTAGAAAATTTGTCTATGTTTGCACTACTGTGGCAGCACAAAGCTTTGTCTAACAGCATTATAGTTATTAGTTTTCTGTTGGTGTTGCTTCTATTTGTGTTTACATATGATTTAACATTATTGAGTTGTATTGTGAAAGCTTATTGGGGTGATTTTTATGTTTTTTATGGGGATCAAACACAATTACAGGCACTACGCTCCGGGTACGTATTCTCTTTGCAAGTTCTCAACCCTGAGCCCTTATATATTATGAGATTTTCTTGATGCAACCTGTGGTTTCGTTTGACTGTTCCTGTGTGTCAAAATTTTCTAATCAAGCTAGCATCATTTACAAATGTGCCATTGATATCAAATTTAGCTAAATGATCAATCACTAGTCGGACATTGTTTACATATTTTCTGACAAATATGGCAGCTGTTAACTTTTGCAGATGGTGGGTTAGTGAGTATGATAGTACAACCATGCAACATGTCAATAAGTTTTAGTTTTAGTGTTAATAAAAGTAAGAACAACATTCATATGAGTTGTTGCTCATTGCTCTTGTTAATCCAAATGGAAACCATTTGCAAATCAAGGACATATAGTAGATGTTAGTGACTTTTCTTGGTTTAACACTACTGGAGCTGTCCATATATTCTGTTACCTTTTGGGCATCCAAACACTTGAGCTATCCATAAAGCATCTGCCATAAGCACTTTTAGTTTAAAATTAGGATCTAATCTTTTTCATGCGCTTTTAAATTTTTAATTAGAATTGTCCGTATTTTGGACTTCTAATGTACTGTAAATAGGTTATTCCTAAACGTAGCTAAAACCATAGCAAAGTGCGTGTAACAATGATTAAAGGAGAAGTCGTGTTTAATGGCGTGGTGGATGATTTTTTGCAACCGTAAAGAGTTGTGTTGGCATTGAATACGAGTGTTTGCAGCCACGACAACTCTTCGTTTCTAAGCCTTCTAATATGTAACTATATTGTTACGAAAACCCGCCGTGAAGCGCGGACGGGTGCCACCTTGTTTATTTTTAAATAGCAATGTTTGACATGTAAACACCACATTATCTACTTGCGGGTATACACACACGCCAATTTTATAGGATGTAGTTGTCAACACCACTAGGCTACACGGCCATAGATTGTATGTCTGCATTTATTACTTTCTAACACGACGGATACATTAACAATTTTATTGGCATAAAATAAAAGTAAACATACAAATCAAACTTGATATATACCCAGGAGAAGAAAAAAGACCAAAGGTGGAATAGAAGCAGATAGAGATGGCAAACCGGGTTTTAGGTCATACCCGAAACTAGAGATGGGCATAAAACCCGGGTACGGACCCGCCCCGGTGAACCTGACCCCGACCCGGGTACGGGTACGACCCGGTAGAGGGTGTACCCGGTTCGGACCCGAAAAAAACCGGAGGGTTGGAATTGGGTTTAGTTTTATGGAATTTTCGAAAACCCGACACGAACCGTTTGTAGCCGGGTCCAACCCGGTTTTGACCGTTTTTTTTGTCTTTTTAAAAAAATTAGTTGTTTTTAACGGCTATATAGCCTTTAGAAAAGATTTTTGATTGTTTTTTTGACATTTTTACCCCATAAGTTAGTATAAATAGATGTGGTTTAATATGGTTGAGTACCCAAGTCCCAAACGCAAAAACATACGCAAAGAACGCAAAATATACTCTCGTTTTACCTTTTCACTCTCTCATTTTATACTTTCACTCTCTTGAATCTTGATATGGCTCAATCACAATCTTCCGTTGGTCAAGTTTCGTCCAACGCTCCAACCGTCGTTCGTGTTCTTGCACACAATCGTAATATGGATGTTTGGTGCAATTGGGATATGGTTGAGTTGAGTGACGGGTCTGTAAAGGCTCGTTGCAAGTTTTGTGGAGCTTTGCTTGCTAAAGATTCTAACACGATTTTAAGCAAACATATTAGCAAAAAGTTTTATAAGTCGTTGAAAAGTAATCCGGATTCGCAACAAACACAATTGGGTGAAGATGGCGGAATCTTTAATTACGATGTTAATACGGTTCGAGATCGAATGACGAAGTTCGTGTATCAAGAAGCTTTGCCTTTTATTCACTTCGACAATCCTCGGTTGACCAACTTAACTCGAGATACACTTCAACCTCGTTACACCCACGTAAGTCGTACTACACTTAGATGTTATTTTTTAAAATTATGGAAACAAGCAAAAAATGATTTAATTGTATTATTTAAAATTTAAATAACGGTGTAAACTTAACTAGTGGCGTTTGATCGGCTCCACACGGTTTACCCGAATCGTACCTTTGCGTCACCGCTCATTGGGTAGATCCCAATTCATGTCAAATGATGAAACGTACGATTGCATTTTATCTTTTTTCGTATCCACACACCGGAGTATTTTTGTTTTACTTTTTGGATAATGTAATAACTACTTTTAAGTCACAAAATAAATTTTTTTCAATTGCATTTGATAACGTCTCCAACAACACAACCGCGATTGAAAAATTAAAATTAAAATATCTTCCGATTGCAAACGGTGAATTTTTCCATACTCGTTGTGTTGCACATATTATTATTTAGGTTAGTACCCCGTGAATCACATGAGTTGCATAAATAAAATATTAAATAATTAGTAATTAAAAGTTTTAAATTATAAAACCATAATTCAAGATAAAATATGATTGAAATTACGTATAAATAACTACTTTAAGTAAATAAACAATAACATCTTTTTCTTAAGCTTTTAACTATTTTTGTTGTTTTGATAATATTGCTTTTAGAAATTTCACCTTTTATGATTTTTATAAGAAGCATGACTTAAAATACTTTGTTTCAAAAAAGTTTAGTGTTTTAGAAAATTTATATTTTATAAAAATTTTTTTTATTAATTATTTTTATTTTTAGTAAAAAGATGTGATTTTTAATTTCTTTAATAAAATCTATTTCTAAAAAGAAGTTTGATATTAAAAAAAATCTAAATAAGAGAGAGATAGCAATTAATTAAATTGATTTTTAATAAGAGAGAGAAATTAATATAAATGTTTAAATGACTATAATATCCTTTTGGGGGAAAAAATAATATAAGGTTGCCTACAAAGATGACATGTGGCAATACCAAACTTTCTTTTATTATATTCTATAGATTTAGTAGTGCAAGACGGGCTATCCGTGGAATTTGTTAATAACTTTATTAAAGCTTATCGATTTATGTTACATGACGTTTTTAAAAAAAGTTGAAAAATATATCAAGATTATAAACAACTTTGTAAAGATACGGAATCTATATTTTTAGGTCCTAATAGGGATGTACCTACTCGGTGGAATTCGACTTGTCACATATTTGATTGTGCTTTAATACAAGAGGGACTTTGAAAGCTTTTCATAATAGTCTTTCGGATAACGGTGAAGCCGACTCATTTCCGGATGCGGGTTAGAAGACTGTTCAACGTCTATCCGAGTTTCTTGAGGTGTTAAAAACTTAACAACCAAATTATCGGGAGTTTATTATCCCACTAGTTATTTGGTGCTTCAAGAATTATATTTTATGGCTTTGAATTTTAAAGAATTTCAAAATAAAAATCATATGTTTAGCCAAATGATGACCCAATGAAAGAAAAGTTTAAAAAACATTTTAATGAGTTACCACCCGTTTTTACTTGTGCCGTCACTTTAAATCCATTTTGAAAAGTTGCGGGGGTTGAAAGTTTGATAGACGAGATAAATGACAATTTGGATATGTATTACGAAAACCCCAATTTTTCAAATGAGTCAAAAGTAAATTTTAATAAAAGTTTGAAAACAATTTATAATTGTATTTAAATAGATATGGGCTAACGTAAACATAACCATGCCAAGTGAATCAACCTCAAGTGCTAGTAACTCGGTTAAAGACCCGGTTTTAACTATTTTAAATGTCGTTCGGGATGTGACGCTAAACGACAAAGGGGTAACACCCCAACAAGTGAGCTCGGTAGATATAGTGGAACGGATTTTATTTCCACTATGACTACCGAAGATTATTGTGCATTCGATATTTTGGCTTGTTGAAAAGAAAAAGAATCTCAATTTCCGATTCTTTCTGCTATGGCCCGTGATTTACTAAGCGTCCAAGCTTCTACGGTAGCTTCGGAATCTGCTTTTTTTCTTAGTGGCAGGGTAATATCATTATGAAGATCAAGACTAACTCCAGGAGCGGTACAGATGTGCATTTGTATAAAGGATCAGTTAGACGCGATGGATCGTATACAAGACCAAACAAACCTCGAAAACGAAATTACACTCGAAGCTAAAGTACACGATGAAAAGGTAGAAGAAGGAGTATCTTCTGGCATATCTGATGATGAATTAGCATTTGATCAAGCATCTCGTAGAAAATAAACATTAGGTGATAACTTATATAAAAGTTTTATGTCATTTTTTTATTGATTCATTTATGTATTTTTAAGTTGTTTTAATATTGTTAACTCGACCCGGGTTCGTACCCGGGTTCACCAATACCTGGGTACAAAAAAACCCGGTTGGGCCCAACCCGGTTTGTACCCGGGCCCGGGTACGACCCAAAACCCAATTCGTGCACCTCTACCTGAAACTGGCTACAACCCGGGTTTGGCCCAACCGGGTTTCTCTATACCCGGGTCTAAAACCGGGTACAATACTTGGTTTTTTTTCTATTTTTTGTGTGTATATTATTATTATTATTATTACTATTATTATTATTATTATTATTGTTATTGTTATTATTATTATTATTATTGTTAATATTTAATATTATTTTATTATTATTATTATTATTATTATTATCATTATTATTATTATTATTATTATTATTATTATTATTTTTATTTTTATTATTATTTTTCATAATTTATTATTTTTGAATAAACTTAATATTTATCGTTATTTATTTCTATAACAATATTAAATAAACATAAAATTCATCATTTATTTATTAAAAAAACTTAAAAAACATAAATTAATCAATAATAAATAACATAAACTTAACATTTATCGTATAATGTTTATTTTCTACGAGTGGTTTTATCAAATGCTAATCATTCGTCGGATATGATAGAAGATACTCTCCCTTCTACCTCTTTATCGTGTATTTTAGCTTCGAGTGCAATTTCGTCTTTGAAGCTTGTTTGGTTTTGTATACGATCTATCGCGTCTAAGTGATCCTTTAGACAAATGCACATCTCTGTCGCTTCTAGAGTGAGTCTTGTTCTCTAAAATGATATTACCCTCACACTAAGAGAAAAAGCAGTTTCCAAATCTACCCTAGAAGCTTGAACGCTTAGTAAATCACGGGCCATAGCGGAAAAAATCGGAAATTGTTTTTCATTTTCTTTCCACCAAACCAAAATATCGAATGCACGATAATCATCGGTAGTCATAGTGGAAAGAAAATCTGTTCCACTATACATACCGAGCTCGCTTGTTGGGGTGTTATCCCTTTGTCGTTTAGCCGCCATATCACGAACAACATTCAACATGGTCAAAAACGGGTCTTTAACCGAGATACTAGCACATGAGGTTGATTCCCTTGGCGTGATTGTGTTTACATTGGGTTTTCTTTTTAGCAACTAAGGATGAGACGCCTCATTTGCTGATAAAGTTCATGACTCTTGTGGAAAATTAGACTGACAAAACCATCAAGTGCATCAGAAGTGATAATGAACGGAGTTTTGCAATCATATTCTGAATTAATTTTATGATTCAAAGGGGATAGTTAGACAATTCAGTTCTTCCGGAACTCCACAATAAAATGGAGTTGCTGAAAGATAAAACCGAACTTTGATTAAAGCAACTAGAACAATGCTATCAGCAGCCAAATTACCTTCATTCTTTTGGGCTGAAGATGTTAACACTACATGTTATGTTTGGAATCGTGTCTTAATCAATAAAAAACAAAACATGACTCCTTATGAAATATTTTTTTAAACATAAACCCAAAGTCAAATACTTTAAGACATTTAGATGTTGTTGTACTTTGTTGCACACTCCCGATTCTAAATCAAAATTTAATGAAAAAGCTGATTAGTGTTACTTTGTTGGATATTCAACTAACAAAGTAGCATATAAGGTTTATAACAAAAAGAAAAAACAAGTAATTAAGTCATTTGATATATATTGGCATGAATCTATCAAAACAAATGCAGGATCTGCTCCTTCTTGGGTATACGATTATGCTTCATTGTTTGAAACCTTTAATCGATCTTCTGTTTTGTCTGCAGCTATTCAACCTTTGACATCATCCATTCAAGATGGATTATCTGATGATGTTGGATCTATTTCAACCTTTGACATCTGCAGCTAACAAAACCGATGAACGTTTTGTGTTTGGGACGTCATGCATATTTTTTGGTTAAAACTGATGATTTTTCCAGATTTACTTGGGTTTTCTTTTTAGCAACTAAAGATGAGACACCTCATTTGCTGATAAAGTTCATGACCCTAGTGGAGAATCAGACTAACAAAACCATCAAGTACATTCTAAGTGATAATGGAATAGAGTTTTGCAATCATACTCTAAATGAATTTTGTGATTCTAAGGGGATATCTAGACAATTTAGTTCTGCAGAACTCCATAACAAAATGGAGTTGCTGAAAGATATAACAAAACATTAATTGAAGCAGCCAGAACAATTTTATCAATAGCCAAATTACCGTCTTTCTTTTAGGCTGAAGCTGTTAACACTGCATGTTATGTTCAGAATCGTGTTTTAATCAACAAACAACAAAACATGACTCCTTATAAAAACTTTTTCAAACACAAACCCAAAGTCAAATATTTCAAAACATTTGGATGTTGTTGTACTCTGTTACACATGTTTGATTCAAAATCAAAATTTGATGAAAAAGCTGATGTTATTTTCTTGGATATTCAGCCAAAAAAGTTGCATACATGGTTTATAATAAAAGATCTAAACAAATAATTAAGTCATTTGATATAGATTGGCATGAATCTTACAAAACAGATGTAGGTTCTGCTCCTTCATGGGTATACGATTATGCTTTATTATTTGAAACATTAAATCTATCTTCCATTGTTTCTACAACTAATCCACCTTTGTCATCATCCATTCAAGACATTTTTCTAACTATGTTGGATCTATGTCATCTTCAGCTGCAGGAAGATCTTTAGACATACCTTCTTCTTCATATGTCTTAGTTGTTCAACAATCTGTTTCTGAATCTGACTTGCCTCATTCTGATCCAGTCGTTGAACAAGCTCCATTGGTTTTTGATCAGAGCTCTTCTTCTACTTAAAATGATCTGATTGATACCATTCAAATTCCATTTGAAGAGTTATCTGTTGATAATGATATTCATCAGGAGGAAGATATTGTGTATCAACCTGAAGGAGGAAATATTGTTGAAGAACTAGTTGGTCATATCCAATTTAGACGAAGTTATTTCTGAAGATACTATTCCTCAGTTGAGAACTCATAAAGACCATCCAACTGAAGCAATCATTGGTCCGTTATCACAAGGTGTCAGCACTCAAAGTCAATCTGGAGCAATAAATACATGCTTGTATTCATGCTTTACTTATGAAATTATGCCAAAGAACATTGAGATGGCATTGAAGGAAAACAATTGGGTTGAGGCTATGCAAGACGAGCTGATGCAATTCAAGAGGCTAAATGTTTGGCATCTGTGTGAACTTTTAAAGGATAAGCTACCGATTGGAACTAAATGGATATTCCGAAAAAAAAACGGATGAAAAGGATGTAATTGTTCGCAACAAGGCTAATGACAATTTGTGCAAGGAATTTGAAGCTGTGATGAAGAAGAAATTTTAGATGAGCTCTCTTGGAGAAATGTCGTTTTTCTTGGGTATACAAGTCAAACAAAATGACCAGGGTATAGTGATACATCAAGAGAAATATGTTCATAGTATTCTAGACAAATATAAATTTCAAGACTCCAAGATTGCACCAACTCTGATGTCTTCTCGTCTTACGTTAACTTCTGATCTCACAGCAGAAGACGTTGATTAACATTTGTATCGATCAATTATTGAATCTCTGATGTATCTTACTGCCAACAGGCCAGACATCATTTTTCCTGTTTGTCAGTGTGCACGATATCAAAGTAATCCAAAGGAGTCACACATGAAAGTTGTCAAGCAGATTTTCAAATATCTCAATAGCCAACCAAAACTTGGACTTTGGTATCCTGAAAATTCCAATTTCAATTTATATGCTTATACTGATAGTGATTATGTAGGATGTAAATTGTAGGACTAGTGAAGGGGGTCAATGCAACAGTTTCACAAGGTTAGGAGTGTTAGAACACTTAGCAGATCAAATAGTGAGCTGGCTTAGATGAAACAATGAACACAAGTAAAAGAACAAAACAAGAACAAGAACAAGAACACTCAAGTATGGTTTTCAAGAATGATGTATATTGCTCTCAAGTTCTTACAAGTGTTACAAAGCTTTTAAGAATACAAGTACTTGAGATACTTTATACTACATCCTACAGCCCGTCGTACTTTGAAGGCTAGCTGGAAACACTAATCTAGACAATAAGATCAATGTAGAGTCAAAAGATAGATTTGCCTTTTGACTAGTGCTATGACATGCCATAGCTCACATTCCTATGTAATACAAAAAGGATAAAAGTACATAGTTGGAAAGTTAGAGACTCACCAACTTATGCAAGTAGGCGAGTCTTCAGAGATGGCATCGGAAAGGTGATTCAGCTTTTGTTAAAAGCATGTTAGAGAAGACATGCCTTTTCTGTCTTTGGAAGAAATCAGTCTTGGCTTCAAAAGACTTTGTCTTTGAAGCTTCGGAAGACTTCATCTTTGGCTTCGGAAGAATTGGTCTTTTGGCTTCGGAAGATTTGATGCTTAGCATAATTCACTGAGTTATATCAAATCTTCCGAAGTAACTTTCCTGTACTTCACATGTGCATGCAGAGAGCTCTTTGGTTGCATCAGCCTTTAAGTGTAATCCTTACAGTAATTTAGACAGGAAATCAACAATAGGTGGATGTTAATTTCTTGGAAATGGGTTTATTTATTGGCAATGCAAGAAGCAGTAGACTATATCCACATCCATTGCAAAAGCTAAATATGTGGCTGCCTCAAGTTGTTGTTCTCAGATAGTTTGGATTCAACAACAACTTCTTGATTATGATCTTAATATTTATAACACCAAGATTTGGTGTGATAATACTGTAGTGTTGAACATAGTGAAGAATCCTATCCAACATTCAAAAACAAAACACATTGACATCCAAATGCATTTTATCCATGAGTGTTTTGATTGAAAGCTTATTCATCTGGAAATAGTCAAATCAGATGACAACATTTTCTGATTTGTTTACTAAGGTGCATAGTTGGTTCTTATTTGTCCTTCTTAGTTAGGTCCTTTTTCTTTACAGGTTGGTTGTGGATCCTACTGTGGATCAGAAGATGAAGTTGGATGTGATGCAGCACTAGGTCCAGGTTGTGTTGTTTCTTGGGGTTAAACCATGACCTCAGCTTCAGGTGCAGCCTGACTTGGTGGAGAATGCAAGTCAACCAACTCACTCCTTTTGATCTTCAGCTTGATCATTCTAATGTGCTCATCCATAGTGGATAGAGACATTAGACAAAGTCTTCTTGCGGAGAATCCATACAGCTTGATCACTCTTTCAGCACTTGTTGCTCAAGCTGCTTAAGGTATTCAAATTCAATGTATGAAGTGAAGTAGGTGTGCTACCTGATAGAGACCTGTGGCACTCAGATAGGTTATAATGTTTTGTTTGTCTTGTTCCCTACCAACCTGAGTATATTACTCAACAGCTACAGCCTCTACCTCAGGGCTTTCCTGAATTAGGTAGATAGTAGAAGCTTTGTAGAGTCTCTTTCTTCTCATTTCTTCTATGATTTTCAGGAGTAGTTTTGCATCCACAGCCTTTTTTCTCTCCTTTGACACTTCCATGTCAGCCAGTTCATTCAATTCCTCCAAGTGATGAGAGATAAGTTCATCAACATTGTAGTTCCTAGACACTAAATAGTTCATTCTGGTCGCCCTTAACTCATCATCTTGAGTGCTTGGCTTGGGGACAGCCTTGATTGTAGGTTTCATGAAGCCAGGGGTCTTACTTGAAATATCTCCCCTTGTTTTCCTCTTCCTCTCTCTCTCTTCTCCTCCTCAATCTCCTCAGAAGTCATCTTCCTCTTCTTTTTATCACTCACAAACCTGTGTGACTTAGGGTGGAGAGAGCTTTGGCCTTCATTGCTTGGTGCTGTACTTGAGCACTGGCCAGAGAGAGGTTGTGAGATAGCTTCACCAGCTGGTGCCTCACTGAGGGTAATGGGTGTTTAAGCAGTTCATGTCTCAAGGTTCACAGGCTCAACTACTGGGCCTTCAGCCAAGGTTTCCCATTCGAAGTTAATCTTAGGCTCCATCTCATTATCTAGTTTACTAACAATCTTGCCTACTAGCCTTTGTCTATATAGCTTGGTTCTTCTCTTGAACTCTTTAAGCACCTTATCCTGAATCCTATCAGCTAACCTTGCAGCTTGCCTGCTTTGACTTGGATTGGCACGGGGTAGGTCAACTAAATAGGTGCTCTCATAGCATCTCAGGATATAAATATTGAGGACTTCTTGTTGTCCCTAAGACCTAGAGATTACTAGGGCTCTCCTATCAGCATCATACCTCCATCCCACTATTGGATTTTCAGTAGGGTGAGATGGGGTAGACATTGCCCTTGGTATACCCTCCTCAAACAAGCTTTGAATGAGAGAATTCATATCAATGTGGACTTGAGGAGGTTGTTGAGTATGGACAATTGCAAGTGAGGATGGTGAGACCTCCAAGTCCATACTCTAGGAGGAACTCCCAGGTTTTGTGATTACAGGTAGGATTTTCTCCCCTTTTTTGGTGGCATCACCCTCTTGTACAGGGAAGCTAATGGTTAGGTCCACCACATCCACAGGTTCTTGTGGACCTGGTTGAGTTATCCTGACAGGTCTCTCAGCTAACATGCTCTTGAGATAGGTGATCTCAAGTTGCTGGTCATTGACCCTTCTTTGTAAGGTAGCAACCTGAAATTCCAGGTGACTAACCTTTGAAACTAAATAGGTTCATGTTTTTGATAGTTTTTGCAAGTTTAGTTGCAACGATCATCTTCATTAGAAGAATCATGGGGGGATGAAAGAATAAGACCAAAGTCTTCTTCCTCATCACTAGTATGGAATTCTTGGTTGCTGGATTTCCCCTGCACCATGATAGCTTCAAGAGAAGTGTCAATAGGCTGGGTTGCCATGGTTGAGGTCTTAATGATGTAATGACTTGCAGAAGTGAGAGTCTCTTCCATATGGACTTCTTGAACAGGTTTAGGGAGGTCCACCTCAGTTGGAGTTGGATGATGTGGGCTAGATATGAGTGATTCAGGAGCACTCATCTCTCCTTGAGTTAGGGTGGAGAAGACAGACTCATGGGACTCCCTGAAGCCCATATCTTCATCATCATAGAATTCTAGGTTGGAGATTGGTTGGTTGAGATCTAAAGGCTGGGGATGGTAGCTTTCCCCTGAAGGTTGATCACTAGAGTTTTGAGACTCAGAGTGAAGGCTTAAGGATGGTGTAATGAGGTCATCAAGCTGAGTATGAGGAACCTCAGCATTGATCAAGGAAATTATAGGAGTGGTTGCTCCTCAGGAGAAGTGGGAGCTCTAGTTTCCACTTATTCCTGCATGGGTGAGTGTATGTGGGCCTGCACATCCTGAGTAGTTTATACTGGGGTTCATTTGGATCTTCTTGAGTAGGTGAGGGTGATTTGTGGCTATGTGGGTGGTGCAGATGTAGAAGGTGTGGGTTCAACATTGGCTTGTGTTGCCAAGTTGTCACCTTAAGCAATAAGCTCTATGATTTTTAGGACCAGGGCTGTTTCTACCCCTGAGAAGCCAACAGTTGACGTTCTCATTGTTTTGAAGATGTCGGGCTTCATCTGTCCCAGTTTAAGAGTGTTACCTGTTCCCCTTAACCCTGAACCCAGTTCAAAGTTAAGAATGTGTTGAACATATCTAGAGAACATATAATACTCTTGGGAGTCCAAGTTAGCATGTAAGTTTGTGTAAACAAACTAAGAGTACCTGAACTTGACCTCTTGAACCATCCCATGGACTATGTAGGATAAGTCCTCAAGAATCTGGTCCCAACCTCCAAGTTTGTTGGACAAAGAATAGATGACCACATGGAGGAGGTACTTCCATTGTGAGGAACCTTACCCTTTTTGAAAGTTCTTACTGTGTAGTCTCCTTTATAGCCCATCTGCCAGAATGAGTTGTTAACAGCAGACTTGGGGAAGGAAAATTCCTTTCTTAATCATCCAGCCTCAGATGAGAGTTGATGGTGGCTAGAGTGATGAAAATTGTCTTCATCTACACTGTGGCAAACAATGTATTCTCACCGTCCAAGATGACCTTTTAGCAGATCCTGCAAAACTTTAAAAGTTGATCTTCATACAAGGGAGGGTCTATGGTAAGTGCAGCGGCAAACATCTGAGAAACCAGGATCTTTCTTAGATGATAACAGAGCAACTTGATTGTGTTGGCTGTGTAACTGCATGGAAAAATCTGGTTAGTTTCTTAGGATCAGGGTTGGCCATTTTGAGTAGCTTAGAAGTGAAGAAAGGTAAGACCAAAGTCGGTTTGTGGGTGAATTTAGGGTTTGAACTTTTGTAGATGAAGAGGAATGAGAAAGAGGGGGAACTGTTAAAGGTATATTTATATGGATTGGATTTGAGACAAAGTTAATGCAAAAGGATAAACTTTGAAATCCGAATGTCGGTTCCACCTCTAAAAAAGTGCCCAAAAAGGTACTTTTCTTGGAAGTCTAAAATCTTCCAAAGGTAATATGTCTTCGGAAGTTTTTATAAAAACTTCATATGCCAATTTGACTTCGGAAGATATTCCTTAGCTTAATAAAAATTTGATTCGGAAGAAAAATACTTAGAGTATTTTTGCTTCCGAGATATATTTCGTTTCGGAAGATATTAAACTTCAGAAGTTTTATTCAAGGGTGAATAAAGCTTTCGAGACTTAATTGCTTTTAGAAGATAATTGTCCTTCAAAACATATAAGTACTTAGAAGCATATTTAAGCTTCGGAAGATATATCAAAATTTCTTCCGAAGGTAAATTTCTTAGTAAGTAGTTATTAGTTTTGAAAACATAATTTTCTTCCAAAATCAACTTAATTTCTTCCGAAAGAAAGTTTATCTTAAATTTTCAAAATTCTAAGGAACATTATTTTGAAAAATTTCTTCCAATGTAAACTGGGGTTATATAGGTGATGATATAGAAAACTTAAGACACATATATTTGAGAAAAAAATCTTGAGTTTAGTTTAAGAAAGTCTATTCATAGTTAATCATCCCAATAGCTGATACAAAATACTTAAATCTCTGCTCATCAAAAGCTTTTGTGAACAGATCAACATATATTTCATCTGTGTTAACTTTGACTAGTTTTACTAATCCTTTTTCAAAATTATCTCTAATCAAATGATACCTGATGTTGATGTGCTTTGTCTTTGAGTGCTGCATAATTTTCTCTTTAATAGAGATAGCACTGTTGTTTTCTATGTGAATGGGTGTCTCTTTGAAGTTGGATCCATATTCCAACATCTGATTCTGAATCCAAAGCACTTGTGTACAGCAGCTTGCAGGAGCAATGTATTCAGCTTCAGCAATTGATGTAGACCCACAGGATTGTTTTTTGCATTGCCATGAGACTATCCTTCCACCAAGGAATTGACGTCCTCCAGATGTAAACTTTGCAGTCATATTGCAGCCACCATAGTCACTATCTGTATAAGCACACAGTTTGAAGTCAGAATTCTATAGATACCAAAGGCCCAGTTTGGGAACACCATTGAGATATCTGAGAATTCTCTTGACAACAACCAGGTGTGACATCTTGGGGTTGGCTTGATATCTTGTACAAATACATGTGGCAAACATGATATCAGGACTGCTGGCTATGAGGTACATAAGAGACCCAATCATAGCCCTATAAAGATGTTCATCAATAGACTCCCCTTCAAGATCAGGTCCTAGGAAGTGGTTTCTAGCAATGGGTGACTTTGCAACCTTGCACTAAGTCAGATTAAATCTGGTAAGTATGTCTTGCACATACTTTGACTGGTTTATGAAGATGCCATTGTCAACCTGCTTCACTTGAATTCCTAGAAAGAAATTTAGTTCCCCCATGACACTGATTTCAAATCTATTCTTCATCAGCTTCTTAAAGTCTTTATAGAGCTTTGGATTAGTTGACCCAAAGATGATGTCATCTACATAAACTTAAACAGTATCAAGTAATTTCCTGTTCCTGTGATGAAGAGTGTTCTATTAATAGTACCCCTCTTGTAGCCATCCTGACAAAGGTAGTGTGATAGTGTCTCATTCCACTTTCTTGGACCTTAATGCAGCCTATAGAGAGCTTTGTCAATCTTGCAGACATAATCAAGAATCTGGGTTTGCAAAGCCAGGTGGTTGTTTAACATACACTTTCTCATAAATCGCTATATATAAGAAGGCACCTTTGACATCAAGTTGGTAAGACTTTGAAATCCTTGGATGTAGCAAAGGCAAGGAATATCCTAACAGCTTCAAGTCTTACTATAGGAGCAAAAACATCAGTGTAGTCAATTCCCTCTTCTTGTGTGTACCCTTGAACAACTAGTCTTGCCTTATTCATGATGACAAGTCCTTTATCATCTTTCTTATTCTAGAAAACCCATTTGGTACCTATAGTGGTCTTCACTTGAGGAAGAGGACATAGGTTCCAAACCGTTTGCCTTTTGAATTGAAGCAGCTCCTCCTACATTGCTTCAACCCAACTTCCATCCTTCAGAGCCTCATCAATCTTCTTAGGCTCAATCTGGGACAAGAAACAAGAGTGAAGACAAACATTTTTATCATGGGTTTGTCCACTTGTTCTCACCCCTGTCTCAACATATCCAATGATGTTTGTGGTGGGATGTGACTTGTGGATTCTCAGTTGAGGAATCATAGCAAGTTGATTGGAGAGATCTAAATTGGTGAAATTCAAATCTGGTGAATGAGTATCACCCACCACATCAGCACACTTACCAAGAGTAACTTGATCCAATGAGTGTGTGACATCATTGATGTTTTCTTCTATGGAATGGTTATCAGCATCAAGAAATTCTTGATCACTATCAGTACCTCTATCTCTTCCTACATTGGAAACTCCTTCATTTAAGTTCTGTGCCCTTTGTGCTGGAATTTGTAGGCACCTCAGATGTATCAGCTGAAGAGTTTGTCATTGTTGTGCTAATAGGATTTCCAACAGCAGGGTTTGTTACCACTGGAGCTGAAGTAGTTTTATGACTTGGTCTTCTCAGCTCAAATCTTGGATTAGAATCACCTGTTGATAAGCTACTTGTAGATCCTGAAGCATCTTCATAAGATTTGTTAAAACAATTGGTAACTAAATCAAGATCAAACAGTCAATCAGGATCAGAACCTTTCACACTAGGTGTGTGCTCATTGAAGATCATATTGGCTGACTCTTCAACTACTCTAGTTTTGAGATTGTATACTTTATAAGCCTTATCTTAGGAATATCCAGTAAAGTGTCCATCATCTGATTTCTCAGCAAACTTAGCTATCTGATCTTTGGTATTCAAGATGGTGCAAGGACATCCAAATGATCTGAGAAAACCAATAAAAGGTCTCCTTTTATGCCACAGCTCATAAGGAGTCTTACCATGAGTATTTACTACTAAAACTCATCCTTAGTTCTAAGGAAAAAGACCCAAGTGTATCTTGTGAAATCATCTGTGATCACCAAACAATAAGAGGTCCTTCCTAGACTCATTACATTGGTGGGACCAAAGAGATCTATATGTAATAGGTGTAGGGTAGTATAGATTGAGTTCATCTGAGGTGTCTGCCCTCTAGGAGAATAGTGACCCTTCTTAGGATGTTCTTATTCACTCACTTCAGATCCATCCTTCATTATCTCCTCTTCATCTTCATCCTTTTCTTGAATAGGATCTATGAGGGGCAGCTCATATTGACAAGTTCCACACCTTAGAGGTCTTACAGATAATAATATGTATGGAGGAGCTATCTTACATGAACCCAATCCCTGCCTATTCTGATAAAAAATCTATGCATGCAAGGATGAATATATAATGTTCTTGAAGGTTTCCTCTTCAAGAACACATTTTTCTGCCTTAGCTTTGCTGATCATAAGCTCAGCCTAATATTCAATTAACTTAGTAATGAGATCTTTGATTTGAGTCCTGTAATTTGTGTGCTCGTGCTTAAGAGTTGAAACTATTTTCTCTAAATCTTCTATTTTAAGTTTATAATCATTTTTAGCTCTTTTAAAATCAGCTTTTAAAATGTCCAAGGACTCAAGATCAGATCTCACTTCTAAGTTATAGGACCCATACATATTTACTTTAGTAATGCACTCAGGAGTGCAAAGATGTTCTAATACCTTGGCTTCTTCATGGTCAGCCATCAATGCTTGGTTGGGAGAAACATCTTCTACGTGGAAGCTCCAGTCAAAGCCTCCTTCTTTAACAGCAACATCAGCTTGTTGTTTTGGATGGCTTGGCTTCTCAGGTCTGGGAGCACCCTTAGTGTAGTTTGGCCTTGATTGTGCTTGGCCACCATTAGTTCTTGGTGCCTTGCACTCCCTAGCAAAGTGTCCCATATGGTTACCATTGTAACACTTCACTTTGCTTTTATCCAGACCAAACTTTCCACTGGATACATTGCTGGGAAATTTCCTTCCGGTTCTCTTATGGAACTTTTTAGCTCTGTGAGTGAGAAGATCAATTTGCTAGACTATGTCCATGTATTCCAGATCATCTGGATGGATACAATCCAAGTCTTCAAGATTGAAGAGTAAGTTGCCACAACTTTCATCAGCAGACACAAAGGCTTGAGCAAAGCTTGTCTCTTGGAGTGGGCTTCCTTGGATGTAGCTCTCCCTTGGTGTCTCAGGAAAGGTGATGAAAGGAACCTTTTGTAAGTTGTCAGGGTAGCAGATAAGATGATGCTGCGGTTCTTTACTATCCCTTTCAACCACATGAAGGGCTGAACTCTGTTGATTGCTGGAAGAGCTGCTTGATGGATTTTGCTTGCTCATCTCCATCTAGTAGCCACTAAGGATAACATATAGCTCTATGAGAGTAAGGGTAGTGAGGTTTTCAGTTCTCTTAGTGGTCATAAAGTAGTGAGTCCATTGTCTGGGAAGAGAGAACATGAACTTTCTCACAATGTCCCTATTCTTATGTTTTACTCCAACATCCATGAGAGTATCTACAATCTCAACATACCTAAAGTATTGTTGAGTCATAGTTTCACCTGACTTGTAGAAATAGTTCTTAAACTGTTTCTTTATGAGGTCTTTTTTGTTTTCCTTGGCTTCCTCGGACCCCTCAAACATAAGCTTGAGTGCATCCTAGAGCTGCTTAGTAGTTTTGCACTTCTTGAAGCCTCTATAGATAGAGTTTGGAAGAGCAGTTTGGAGAGCGGTCATGGCTTTCTGATCTACATCTATTTTCTTCCAATCTTCTTCAGAGTATTCAACTATTTCCTTTGGAATCATCCCACCTCCAGCAGTGGCTGAAGAGGTGCTTGGGATGTGAAGTCCTTCAACAACAGATCTCCACATCCTGTTGTCTTGAGACTTGATGAACCCTTCCATAAGTTGGCACCAAGTATCAAAGTCATCAGAAGTGATTAGTGGAGACTTTAACATAGTTCCAGTTTCCATATCAACCTTTGAGATAGCTATCATTTTTGTTGATAAGTGTTTTGTGATACCGAAGAGATCTAAGATGATGACATCTTGCAATCAAGAGCCTGAAATGCTCTGATACCAATTGAAGGACCGGTGAAGGGGGTCAATGCAATAGTTTCACAAGGTTAGGAGAGTTAGAACACTTAGTAGATAAAATAAGGAACTGGCTTAGATGAAACGATGAACACAAGTAAAAGAACTAAACAAGAACAAGAACAAGAACAAGAACAAGAACAAGAACAAGAACAAGAGCACTCAAGTATCGTTTTCAAGAATGATGTATATTTCTCTCAAGTTCTTACAAGTGTTACAAAGCATATATTAAGAATAGAAGTACTTGAGATGCTTTATACTACATCCTACAGCCGGCCATACTTTGAAGGCCGTTGGAAACACTAATCTAGACAACAAGATCAATGTAGAGTCAAAAGGCAGATTTGCCTTTTGACTAGTGACTATGACCTGGCATAGCTCACATCCTTATCTAATACAAAAAGAATAAAAGTACATAGTTGGAAAGTTACAGACTCAACACATTAATCTACAGTTGACAAAAGCATGGACTTTTCACCAACTTATGCAAGTAGGTGAGTCTTCAGAGATGGCAGCAGATAGGTGTTCCAGCTTTTGTCAAAAGCATTTTAGAGAAGACATGCCTTCTTTATCTTCGTAAGAAATTAGTCTTGGCTTTGGAAAACTTTGTCTTTGAAGCTATAGAAGACTTCATCTTTGGCTTCGGAAGAATTGGTCTTTTGGCTTCTGAAGATTTGATACTTAGCATAATTCACTGAGTTATATCAAATCTTCTAAAGTAAATTTCCTATACTTCACATGTGCATGTTGAGAGCTCTCTAGTTGCATCAGCCTCTAATTGAATCATTACAGTAATTTGGACAAGAAATCAAAAATAGGTGGATATCAATTTCTTAAAAATAGGTTGATTTCTTGGCAATGCAAGAAGCAGCAGATGGTATCCACATTGTTCGTCCAGTTGATTGATAAACAATGCAATGATTTAGAAAAACATAATGAATCCTACTGTATTAGCAACCATATATCAATAATCAAAAGATATGTTTCAAAAGTTTTCTATTATCTCAAAACAAACACAATGAAGATGAAACAAAGGCTCAAGTATGAAAACAATAGACTTCCAGCCAATTCATAACAATAACACAATTACAATGATAAGATTTTTTTATTTGGGTTTTTCCAAAAGGTTGATTACAAAGAGTGAATCATACAATACATATGCAGACATAGTTTCCCTGACAGTGACCTAGATCAGCTGACTACGAGCGAAACTCAGTTTTGCTCGTAGTTTCGCGGGGTGCTAAAACTACAAAATACATTATACAAATGAAGTAAACTAACATTCATCCTATTACATTGATAAACACAAATGAACATAATCAATAATAGTGAGTCCAACCAATTCTAGATCATCAGTACTCCCCCTAGGTTGGACCTCACCTACTTGATCTTCTGTATCAGCTTTGGCTTTTTCTTCAGCTTGATGAACATCCTCTGCAGCTTTATATGATGTTTCCTCTTTAGCTCCGGCTATACTCTTTTCCTCTCCCTATGCACTAGCCTTTTCAAATTGCTTTGTCAAATCCTGCACTTCCGTTCTCAGTTCGTTAGCTTTAAGTACTTTCTCTGCCAGCTCCTTGACTTCAGCCCTTACCCCACGAGCCTTGTTTGCAACCCTCATAAACATGCTTGCTTTATTCTTTGTTTTAGCTCCGGCTCCAGCTTTTATGTGGTTTTCAGACAGAACCACCAAATCCTCATCTCAGAAAGAAAACACCTCCATTGGATCAAATAATTTGATTTCCTTGCTATCCTTCACTCTAACCACCGCTTCTCCCATGTTGTTGTCATAGAACCACTTTTCAAACTTTTGCAACCTCGATGGTTATGGATTGGGTACCTTCACTCTGTCCACAGTCTTCGCTGGTATCAACTTCAATACATTTTTTCCTCTTCCAGTCACCCAATCCATGTCTTTGTTCGATCTTCTCCTTTCAGACTTCATGTATCCAAATGTTTCTAAGTTATTATTAAGCCCCTTTTTACTTTCTTGTTCCAGCAACGTAACCCTCTCACTTAAGTTTAAATTCAGTAGAGGAATCTTAGCTAATCTTCTTAAATCCTATCTTGGCAAGGTCTTGAATGCCTTCCTTTTATGTAGGTATGAAATTCCCCCTCCTCTCCTTTTGATCATGAATATTTTCAATTTATTGTTATACTTCCAGCTAATTATCTTCTTATCAGATTGCTTTCGGCTTGGCTCTTTAATATTTTGAAATAGAGGGGTTAGTTGTTTTGGTTTTTTTTCTTTGATGAACCAATCTTCCATGTCCATCTCTATGATATCACCCTCAATGGAACTCCTCTGAGTTGCATATGTCATTGGTCGCTCGTCTACCTTATAGTATTCAGGCTCAGAGTCATAATCCACTAATTGCTCCTCAATCTCCTCTTCTTCATCTATCAATTTCAACTCAGCATCTTTCTTTCCTGCTCCATCTCCTTTTTCTCTAATCACTTCATCACCTGTCAAATCTATATATACGTCAAATCCTAAATCAACAAAACCAGCTTCTACAACTTCACTTTCATTTCCTTTAGCACCTCCTGCACCACTTTCTTTCACAACTCTTGCCTTATCGACACCCCTCAAATCAACACCTGATCCACCAACACCAAAACCACCAGCACCACTACCACTAGCATCCAATCATACTCCACTTGAGCCCTCTCCTACCCCAGCTGAACTTCCCGCTTTTAGAAATGTATATTTTGATGTATCAGTTAGATCATCTAACTCAGCTTGAGTTAACTGATTGGGTAGGCCATCATTGGCTTTCAACTCGTTCATTTCCTTGAGTAGCCTCTTGATTAACTCCTGTTGGTCTAACATCAAGCTCTTCATGCTCTCTATCACCTTATCTTTCTCCTTTTCTCTCAGTTCTTGATTCACCTATTTAGTTTTGATCATCCCCAATTCATTTGCCAAAGATGCATTCAGATTTCTAATAACATCTTGGTTTAGCTCTAATCTAGCATCTCTTCTTTCAGGAGCTTTAGAAAATGCTTGTTGTTTATGCTTTGTTCTCCTTTCAGTAACATTAGCTGCTCTCCCTGATCTGCATTCTTCTTTGTTCATTTCTCTGTTTGTACCCTCAGTTCCTCTTCAACCTCATCAATCTCATCGTCCAAATTATACTCATTTTCTTTAGCATACCTTTTCCTCTTCTTAATTGCTTCAACCTGTTTTTCTTGATTCTCTTAAGCATTTTTGTTTTCAGTCTCAATCAATCTCCTGATGTAATTCCACCTATCAGCAGGGTACAAGTTTTCCTATAGATGTATGATCTTCCACTAAAGTCGTGCCTTACAGCTGAGCAATCTACAAATATCCTGGTATTCATCTGAACCAGTCTCTTTATCTCTCCATGTCTAGGAACATTTGGAATCAAATCATTTATCAACATCTATACAAATCTTGGATATAACAACCATTTATCTCTATTTAATGCCATTATATTTTCAGACATGCAATCAAATATCAATTTAGCAATGTTGGCCTTCCGTCCTTTGCAGAACACGATCATAGCCCTGGCCCAATACAAGTTTAGCCCATCAGACCCTCCTTTTCTATGGTCCAGGCACATGCTAAGCATGTGTGCTATGTATCTCCATTCCTTAGATAGGAAGGACTTCTTGATCTCTTTTCTGGAGCCAAAAGGAGGTCCTTCATAACCGATGCTCCTGAATGTATCTAACACCTATGCCTCAGATAGCACCACCTCATCTCCACAATCATCCTCAAGCCTCAACACCCTGCCTATTGTCTCAACAGTAATGGATATGTCGTTGCCATGGACTCTAGCTACAATCCGATATGGATTAGACCCAAGGTCATACTCAATAGTTCACCAAAAGTCTCTGACATGAAGATCATAGATAGTGGGCATATAAGATATGGCATAGCATATAGTGATTCCATCAGCTATTTTATGCAGTCTCTAAAACCAACAACTTTTGGGTTGCCATCATCCAGTAGTTCTACTATGTTGTTCCTCTCGTCAAACTTTAAGTTTGCCATCTTAACTGAAAATTAAACAGAGGTGGGTTAGTTAAAGCATTGATATAAGAATTAATAATGAAATAAAACAAAATATAAGAAAATTCAAAAAGTTCAACAGTCTCCCTACTATTGAAACTGTAGTTTCACTAGAGCGAAAGTATAGATTCGCTGTGACTCAGACACAAAATCATGTGTCCAAGCGAATCTATAGTTTCGCTAATATCGAAATTATAGTTTCGCAACTGAGAAATTATAGGTTCACTATTACTCAGAAACATAATTATGTGTCCGAGCGAATCTGTAGTTTCGCTAAAACTATCCTGGCGAAACTGTCAAGTACGCGTGGATAGCATGACTAGGTTGTTTCGCTCAGAACTTTGAGCTTTCGTTCAGTTTCGCTGGTTAAACTTGCAGTTTCGCTGATCGAATCAGCAAAACTCCGAACTAGCGAATCAAACCGAAACACAAATGCATCGGTTAAAATCACGATTAATGTTATTGAATGGGTTCAAAACACCCACCTCGAGACTTAGTGACACTAAATCGCAATGGAAATCAACACTAAAAGGTTTTGAATTAACAACATAGAAACTAGGGCTTAGTTTTGTCAAATCACGAATGTGAGAAACTGATCTCACACTGTTCTATATAAATACCCAAGTTTTGCTATCAGCGAAACAATAGTATCGCTCGGCATAAGTTTTGAAATCATGTTACTCAGAACTTAGCGAAAGTACCGGCAAATTTATAGATTCGCTTAGCGAAAGAGCCAGCGAAACTTAGTTTTGCTGAGATCTAACACTTTAAAATTAAAAAAAAAAACTTCTTTGCCCCACACAACCAATGACAAAAACAAAATAAAAATTAAAAAATAAAAATAAGAAATATGATAAAATTTAGAATACAAGGATATAGTCACTTCTTTTTCAAGAAGTTTTTCAGAGAGTCATAGATTGGCGGGATTGCTGATATGTTTGTCCTTTTAAACCCATGCCTTATTCTTTTCAACGCGTAAACTGCAGCTGCCTTTATCATGTTTGAGGTTCATTATAGAAACTCTAGTGACTTGGCCCCATAGAAATTTTGGCAAAAGACTTATCCTGTCCTCATGGTTTATTGAGCAATATGATTAACTCTGCTTGAATTTCTTTTGGGATTTCAACAATGATCTTAAATTAAGAATCACAGTGCCTTTATTTTGGGGAACCGATGATGAGAGCTCCAGGTCTATACTCATGTATAATAGAGGAGATGATCATTTGAGCGTGCTGAGGAGAGCTCCAGGTCTATACTCACGTATAATAGAGGAGATGATCATCTGAACATGCTGATGAGAACTACAGGTCTATACTCATGTATAACAAAGGATATCATCACTCCAGGTCAATGATCACACATAGAAGAGGAGATAAGCACGAGATATACTTCTGAAGAGCTAACAAGAAGCTTCAACTCAGAGACTTTTCTGAAGAGCTAGACTAGAAGCATTTATTATGCTAACTAGAAGCATCATTCAGGACTTGGGCATAGGGAGATTTTGGCAACATCAGATGATTCAAAAGAAAATTGATTCCATAATCCATCATCTGATGTTGAATCCAGAGCACTTGGCAACATCAATTTGATGCAACAACATATTCAGCTTCCCCTATAGATAGAGATACTGTTGTCTGCTTTTAGCTCTACCATGAAACAAGACAATCCTCGAGATATTGACATCCACCAGTAATGGATTTCCGGTTAATCCTGCAACCACCATGATCACTGTCAGAATAAGCATGTAAATCAAGTTCCCTCCTTTTGGATACCAAAGTCCCAAACGAGAGGAACCCTTTAAGTAATGAAAGATGCGTTAAATAGCTTTTTCATGGGATTCTTTTGGGTTGGCTTGATAATGGGCACAGTAGCACACAGTGAATGTAATATCCGGACGGCTAGCCGTGAGATACATGAGAGATCCAATCATAGAACGATAGCGATGAGCATCCACGGATTTCTCATTATCATCAGGAGTTAAGCAGGTTTGAGTAGTGAATGGAGTGAGTTCTGGAGAAGCATCATCCATCTTGTACTTCTTGAGAATCTCTTGAATGTAAGTTTCTTGGTGAATAAGAATACTATCAGGCTTTTGTTCAACCTGCAACCCTAAGAAAAAGCACATCTCCCCATCATGCTTATTTCAAAGCGATCCATCATCACTTATTCAAATTCTCTAAACAGTTTCTCATTTGTTGACCCGAAAATAATATCATTAGCATACACTTGAACAATCAACATCTCACCATCAACCTCCTTCTTGAATAGTGTCATATCTATTATACCACGACCTTTGCTTAGAAGATACTATATCAGTGTGTCATACCAGTACAGGGAGCTTGATGCAATCCATATAATGATTTATCAATTTTATACACTTTCTCCAGAAAATCTGGATCCTCGAAACCTGTAGGCTGACAAACATAAATCTCCTCATCAATGTTCCCGTAGAGAACTGCACACTTCACATCCATCTAAAAAACTTTGAAGTTTTTATGAGCAGGGTGAGCAAGAAAGATTTTGATGGCTTCAATGAGAGCAACTGGAGCAAACACTTTAGTGTAGTCAATTCCCTCCTCCTAAGTAAACCCCTAAACAACCAGTCTTGCTTTGTTTCTTACTATAAAACCTCGATCATCTAGCTTGTTCTTGAATACCCATTTGGTACCAATAGGAAATTTATTTGGAGGAAGATCAACTAACTCCCAAACTTTCAACTTCCTGAACTGCTGAAGCTCCAACTGCATAGATTCAACCCAACTGGGGTCTTAAAGTGTTGCTAAGTTATTCATGGGAACAATTTGAGATAAGAAACATGCATAGATACATTCTTTGATCAATCCATACTGACTCTAAGTCCTTACACCATCTGTAATAGATCTAATGATATAATCATGTGGGTGATCTTTTAAGGTTTTAAAGGTAGTGGTAAGGGTTAATGGGTTGGATTGAGATGATGATGCAGTTTGTGATGGTTGAGATGGTGAAGATGGTTTTGATGGAGGAATTGGTTGAGATGGAGGTGTAGGTGGCTGATCAAATGGAGGTGGAGATGGAAGGTCAAATAGAGGTGGAGGTGGAGGGTCAATTAGTGATTGTAGATGAGGTTCAGGTGGAGGAATGATTTGCACATTGGTTTAAGGAACGGCATCATCATCAAATACTGGAAGGTTGAATGATTTGAAGATAGTGTTGGAGTCATAGAACCATTCTGGGTCAGACCCCATGTTTTGTGAATTTGACTCCTGTCAATCAACATAAAAGGATTCCTGCACAATACGCGTTCTTTTATTGTACACCCTTTACACCTTTTGTGAGGTAGAATAACCAACGAAGAAGCTTTCATCAGAAGCCGCACCAAACTTGGACTTCTGAGCTTGAGTATTCAACAAAGTGCATGAGCAACCAAACGGACAGAAGAAGTCAATCAAGGGTTTCCTTTTACGAAGAAGCTCATCAGGAGTCTTCATCTTGTGTTTCACAATTAGAACCCTGTTCGGTACATATGATGCCCAATTGACAGCTTCTGCCCAGAAAATAATTGGAAGCTTTGACTCAATTAGCATAGTTCTTGCTGCTTCAATAAGGGTCTGATTCTTCCTTTCGGCCACACCATTTTGTTGAGGTGTCCTAGCAGCACTGAACTATCAGAGAATCCCTTTGCTTGCACAGAATGAGTCAAAGATATGGTTTCTGAATTTAGTTCCATTGTCACTTCTGATGTGCATAACCTTCCTTTTGTTGATGGTTTCAATTGAAAGGATCAGCTTCTACAACTCTTCTGTGGGGCCTCCCTTGTGTGCTAGAAATCTTACCCAATAATATCTTGAATAATCATCTATAACAACCAAACAATAAGATTTTTTAGCAATGGATTTAACACTAATAGTTCCAAATAAGTCGATATCTAACAATTCAAGGGGTTTTGAAATAGTATTTTTAAGCTTAAGCTTGTGTGGCCTTTTGTGCTGTTTTTCTTGAGCACAAGCCATGCACTTTTCTACCACTAAAAAATCTTTAAGTGGTAGCCCCCTCATAAGATTTTTCTTAACCAACTTATTAATATTTTTAAAATTAACATGCCCTAATCTTCTATGCCACAAAAAGGATTCGGAAGATGAAGCTTTTGACATGAGACATGTCACAGTTGAGGTGGATTCTTTTGATCCCATATCCAGCAGATAGGTATCATTCTTCCTTGGAGCATGCATGATTACTAAATCCTATGGGATAATAAACTCAAGTTTAAGAAACAAGCATTCATTGGACATAAACAACACTGGAATGTCTTTATCATAAATTTATGATACACTCAACAGATTGAATGCCAGCTCTGGCATATAGTTCACTTTTTCCAGAGTCAAGAAACCATTTGATACTTCTCCCTGACCGATCATCTTTCCATCTTTCTTGTCTCCAGCAAAGGTCACATATCCTCCATTTATTATGCGATAATTTGAAAGCAAGTCCTTCAACCTAGTCATATGCCTGGAACATCCGCTATCAACGTGCCAATAGCTATTGACAGCCTTCCTGGAATGAACCTAGCATTAGAGCAAAGATTATTTAGGTTTGGAAATTGGGACCCAAGTTTCGGCTAACTTAGGTCTAGGAACAAAAGATTTTTTACAAAAAAAAAATTATTTACCAAATGATTTAATCTGCTACCTAAAGAACTATTACTTACATTTCTACCAATATTCTCAGGGCAATGCTTAATTACATGATCATCCTTCCCATGTCTAATACAATGAGATTTTAAACCTTTCTTCATGTATTTGAAACAGTAGTTTGATCTATTGATCTCTCTTCCTCATATTCAGACATGCGTGAATCAAAATCGTTATAAGGGTCATATGATTCTTTTGATTTTTCTTTTGTGAACTTAATTTTAGCAAATTCTTGTTCATTTTCATTAATGTTACTAACCTTTAAGGAAGTTATGTCCTTTTCTTTAGGTTTAGAAACCCGAATTGGTGTAAAAGATGGAATTGGATGAGAAAAGAACTTTTCAAAACAATTTGATTTTATTTGTCTGTCTGAAACTTTACTTGAGCAAGCATCATTTTATTAACACAAGCATTTGAAACAAAACGTTATGATTTAATAAACATTTGAAGATGAACAAGCTATACTGGAGCTAGAACTACACACACCATTGTCTATAATAGACTTTTGGGAAACAAATCTACTTAAGCTATTGTCTAATGAAGACTTTTTGGAATCAGAAATACTAATGCTAGAGCTGCCAAGACCACTACTTGCACCATAATCATACTCCTCTCGAATCTCCTTATGATTTACTCCCTCTAAACCTACACACAAACTATTAGTATCTTTCTAAATTAATTCATTATTTGGATGAGGTGTAGGCATACGAGAAAAACAATAAGTACTCAGAAGAGGATAAACATGAGTGGTTTATTCTCTTCCCAAACCAGTCTTAATTCTAGCCCCCCGTTGATTCTTGCAAAGTTCCTCATGTTTCATCCCCGAAATGGTCCATCTTTCAAGTTTAGTTTTCAGCTTGCTTGTTTCAAATTCAGCAAGTGCCACACGTTCAGTTAAAGCATTTATTTCAACGTTTCTTTTCAAAAGATTTATTTTTAATTGCTTATTTTTCTTTAAAGCTTCATTTAACTTAACAAAATATTTAGACTCATTTGTTTTAAGTTCTTTGTTAATCTGTTTTAATTCCTTTTCATTTTCTAATAATAACCTGTTAGCTTTATAAACCCCAAATAATTGAATTTTGCAGGGAGGAGAACACATGTCTTGGATTACCTCATAAGGAAGTCTCATAACTACATTTTCAGTAGCTAGGGCTTTTTCACATTGACAAACTGGAGTGTTTCTTTTGTATTCTTCTTCCTCCTTTGCTTCTTCTTTGCTTCCTTAGCTTCTCTTACCTCTTTCTCTCCTTGATCACAAACCTCCAGCTTTACTTCACTTGCTTCAACTTCTAGTTGTTTCTCGAATTCAACAACTTCACAAACTTTCACCTTTTCTTTAACATCTTCACAACAACCCTTTCCTTATGAGCTTGAACCTGTTGCACCCCATCTTCACAAACTGGTCCATCTTGAATTTCACACTTGAATTCCGTGAAAGGATCAAAATCTTCAACTGAATCCAACTCACTATCCATCACCTCAGCAACCAGAGCATGATTGATCTCTTCTTTAGTTTCTTTGATTTCAGCACTCCAATCAAAGTTTATGATTAGTGTTGTTTCCTTCTTTGGCTGGGCTTCTTCTTTGTCAATGATCGGGATCACTTTTTGTGACAACTCATCCAAAACTCACTCGATTTTGATTTTCTTGTGCCAATGCAGTAGACCAGTGATGGAACACTCACCATGTAACGCAATTTTCGGGACGAAAATTCTTTCAACATTGGGATAATGTGACATCCGGTGATTTTCCATTACCAAACTCCGTTAGTTCCGTTAAGTCTTGCATACACGTGTCGGGAGCACACACTAGTTGTCGTTGAACGTTGGTGACTTAATAATAATTAATAATGATAAACAGATAATTATTCAACTAATAATGTTAGTTATTGGTTGTGATTATGCGATTTAAGTATTAATGGTGAATTTTATCGCGTAACGTGGAAACGTGTGTGTTTAATCCGTATGTTTTGTATCTAATAAAGATAAAATATATAATTGTCATTGTTAGTTTATATGCTTATTATTATAGTTAAAAACATTTTAAAAGAGTATTTAAAAGCCTAATCTTTATAAAATACAAACTATGAGGGTTAAAAGGGTAATTATTGCTAAATAATTAATCAAATCAAAAACCCTAATCCCCTAACCACCTACGGCCGCGACTTCATTCCCTCTCCCTCTCCCTTTGCGATTTTCGGCCAAGAACACTCACAAAGCATCGGATTTGATCGATTTCAAGGGTTGCAACAAGTTAGAATCATCAAATACAAGTCAATACACATTTAAAGGTTAGATTTTTACATGTTTTTCAAGGGATTTGTTTATGGCCGAAAGTTGGTGTTCTAAATATGCAATTGAATGTTGATTCTTCGTTGTTTGATGATGTTATGATGTTAGTTAGGTTAGATTGATGTTAGTTAACGTTGATTATGCAAGAAAGCTTCGATTTTGATACGTTGTTCATAGGTTACTAATAATAGTAACTTTATTTTGCATGGATATGGTGATTTGATGTTGAATTGGTGTTATGGATGTGTTTATAATGATAATTAGATGCTAGATTGTTGATATGAACATTGGGAAATCGAGAATGCACGTTGTAGTTCTTACCTTGCTAAAAATAGTAACTTTTGATATTGAATGTTGATGAAACATGACAATTAGATGTTGTTGATCATGTCTAGATATTGCTATGGACTTAATTTGGTATGCAAATGGTAAATTCATGAATGTAGTGTGAGTTTGATGAATTTGGGATGTACTTTCCAAAAGGGAAACTTTATTTGTGCAAATCCTTGAATTGGATGATTTGAGCATGTTTGGGACATTAGGACCATGCTAGTGTGTTCATGGATGGTTTCTAAGGTGATTAAATGTGTTGTTTAGGTTATATGAATGTTGATTTCGTTTGTTACCTGTTTTGGCCTGTTTGTGGAAAAATCATGGTATGAGTCATATAGGTAAGCTAGGACTTTTGTTGATTGATGGTTGATTAAGAATGAACATTTTGGATGATATGAGCTATGGAAATTGTTATGTTAATGATTATCATACACACGTGCAAATCTGAGGCCCCTACTTAGTCGGATTGGCAGGGTTTAGGGTGTGAAGTCGTGAGTGGCTTCACATGGCATGTGATGCGTGATTTGATCCTTGTATGATGTATTAGTTATGTTATAGTTATACTGAGCATGATAATAGTTGAGATTCACATGACTTGTATGGTATCTAGTTGTATGATGATCTAGGTAGTACATGTGGGTAATGAAGTGTCATATGTGATCAGTTTGTATGTTAATCATGTGTGATGGACTGTTATGCTTGTTTGAATGGAATTTCATCTATAATGTCACCAACAGGTCAAACGGGTCAACTGGGTCAAATGTGTCTTGTCTTCTAAAACTTTGAGTTCTTTGGTTTGTAAAGCACTTTGGGTTTCATTATGGTTCTGTGAACACGTACTTATGTACTCTCGTGTTCTAGGTAACCTTTGAAGGGTTGTCTTTGCACCTATCACCAGTTCTCTTTAGTCATTATCTTTACACACCAGGTGAGTTCATGCCCCTCTATTTTTATAAACCTTCTTCTTGGGGGAGGTAGCATACTTGTACTCAAACGCTATTTTATTATTATAAGCTGTGTATGTTTTAACATAGTGCTTAATACCTTGAAAGTCCTCACACTTTCGAATCGTTAATAATGGTAACTAGCGGGAAATCTTTGGTAGTACTACTGGGTCTGACGAGCCCCACCTGTTATTGTTTATGATAAATGCAAACTCTTGAACTCACAAACCATTGTGTTGACATTTTAGTATGCTATTCTCAGGTTGTTAACTCTGCTTGCCTTTAGGAGCACCACACGGGTCCAGCATGCATTCTAAGACTCTATTTTAAAGACATGTTTGTTGGTATCTATTTACGAGTGTTTAACTATTTGGGTTGGCGCAGGTTTTGCCAAATATGCATTTTTATATTTTGGGTTTGTCTTATTTACAAAGCGCTTCCAGATGGTTTTAAAGTTTGAACTTTGGTTAGTTTTATTTTAAATGTAGCATATAGTGTCGTTCTGAGTAACTATTGACAATGATCCTGGTTTGTTCACACGCCTCGAGGTAAAACTCAGCACGTGGATTTTGAGGGTGTGACACTTTTGAAGTTCCTGAAGTTCACGGTTCAGTGATGATAGGAGATGGACATTCTCTTTTAAAGTGATCCAATTGTTTGCAATTGAAGCATCTCAATTTTGACTTATCATACCCAAGTTTTGAGTTTTGATTCTGATTGCCAAAGTTTCTCCTGCCAGTTCTTTCCATAAACCTTCTTGCACACAATGTAAGCATTGCCATCTGCCACTGGATATCAGTTTCTTCCAAGTCATCAGGGTCCACCTGATACATATCTTCCACGGTCATTCCTTTTCCTTTCAACTCCCCCGCAACCAAAGCTTCATAACTTAGTGCCATTGTATATTATGAAACTTGAGTAGTGACTGATGCCTTTGAACTTGTAACAACACTTGATGGTCCACTACCAGACTTGCCTACCACACCATATCCAGAAGACCAACCATAAGCTGCACCATACATTGAAGAGTTTGCAGCGGATGAAATCAATGCAGCATTTTGAGGATAAAGTGTAGCTGGCACCATTGATTGATTGTATTCTATCCTTTTTATGTCCAAATCAAATGAATTTAGTTTGTTGATCACATCCATGAGTTTATAATCAGCAAAATTTCTTTCCTGCTTCAACAGTCTAACTTGCAAGCTCCATTGCGGTGGAAGAGAGTCCAAGAGTTTTGTAACTAGTTCATGATTACCCAACTGCTCATCATATTTCTTTAAGTTGCTTGAAATAGAGAGAAATCAGTTAGTAAGATCAGTAAGGCTTTCATTTCTGTCTCCAACAATGATTTAAACTCCTTTTCAGCTTGGGCTTTCTTGTCCTTTTTCAAGTCTTCATTACCATCATAAAACTCGCACAAAGAATCATACAAGGATTTTGCATTCTTGTGTTCAGCAAAACGGTTGTAGATGTCTTGAGATAAAGATAGAGCTAAAGGCCCGAATGCTTTCTGATCACGGTCGCTTAACTTAAGGTCTCTTTCTGTAAAGGTTGATGGATAAGTGTTTGGGTAGGTAACTTGTCCGACAGTGACGGTAGGAGTATATGGACCATTGATAATTGATTCCCACTGGTTGTGATCGGTGTAGTAGAAAAAGCTTTCAAACAACGCTTCCAATCTTCAAAATTGTCACCATTGATAAGCCTCGGTGGCCTATTGGGTGCTACACTCTCCAAATCAGAAATGGTGATATTTGTTGTCATTTTTTACAATAGAAGGTAATTTCGCTGGACACCTCTAATTTCGCTGGACAGCTCTAATTTCGCTGCTACTTTCGCTGGAAAATTTGTAGTAGTTCTGCTTGAAAAGATTGTTGGAAACTCTAGTTTCGGCCACAGATTCATTGAAACTAGTAGAACTTTTGTTCTGAAGTCAATTTGGCAGCACTTTCCCTTGTCTAAGCAATCAATTATCAAGAACTTTCGTTCAAAATAAGTATTTTCGCTAAGTAACAAATATCAATTTCCAAGATCACAAATTTGGTAGTTTTGCTGGAGCAGTGATAGTTTCGCTGGGTGAAACTATAATTTTGTTGGATGAAATTGGAAACCTTTTCAAACACGAAATCAACCAAAATTCGCCCAAATCATAATGAATTGATGATTGGATGATTGGAATAGATTCCTATGCAAATACCAGATGATTTTCAGTCGATTTCATACCAAAATCACACAAAATAAGATCCAAAATGAATGGAATAGTGTTTTTGGCTAAAAACCCATCAAAACTCAACAAATCAAGAGCACTAAGGCTCTAATAGCATATTGTTGATCCAGTTGATCGATAAACAGTGCAAATGATTTAAAAAACACAATGAATCCCATAGTATTAGCAAAAAATCTATCAATAATCAAAAGATAAGTTTCAAAAGTTTTCTATAATCTCCAAACAAACACAATGAAGATGAAACAAAGGCTCAAGTATGATAAAAATAGACTTCCAGCCAATTCACAACAATAACACAATTACAATGATAAGATTTTCATATTAGGGGTTTTCCAAACGGTTGCTTACAATGAGTGAATCATAATATATATAAGCAGAGAAACTGTCTAGACCAACTTCTAGATTCACCTGGCGACAAAACACAGTTTCTCTGGGTGACCTAGATCAGCTGACTACGAGCGAAACTCAGATCCCTCGTAGTTTCGCTGAGTACTAAAACTGCAAAATACAAAATACAAACGAAGTAAACTAACATTCATTATATTACATTGATAAACACAAATGAACATAATCAACAATAGTGAGTCCAACCTATTTTATATAATCACACATCCACTGCAGAAGCTGAATATGAGGCTGCCTCAAGTTGTTCTTAGATAGTTTGGATTCAAAACTTCTTGATTATGATCTTAACATTTATGACACCAAGATTTGGTGTGACAATACTGTAGTGTTGATCATAGTGAAGAATCCTCTCCAACATTCAAAAACAAAACAAATCGACATCCAAATGCATTTTATCCATGATTGTTTTGATCGAAAGCTTATTCATCTGGAACCAGTCAAATCAGATGACAACATTGCTGATTTGTTTACTTAGTCATTGATCATTCCTGATTCGACTTTTTAGTTCAATCTCTGGGAATGATTCACTTTGGTTAATGATTAACCTTACACCCACTCAAAAATATTTTTCTGTTTATTTTAGTTAAAATTGTTATTTTCTTTCTAGATAATCACAATTTTAGGGGGAGAAAATATGATAATGTCATAAAAAAGATATTTTTCTTAGGGGGAGTAACGTTTGAAGAAAACTTACAAAAATATTTTGTTTAAAAATTCAAAAAATTAAATTTTCAAGGTTAAATAGGAAATGATAGTAAATTTCTTGATTTTGAGGATTAAAAGAAACTAACTTGGATTATGTTTGATATGTTGATAGGCTTGACTTTCAAGAATGAAAAGCACTATGATCTGTCATGCACTAAAAGTACAATCTCTATGTCTGAAGTGGGTTACTTATCAAGATTTTATGGTAACACTGATTCCATGCTAAAACAGATTGAGAGTTACAGTCTAGTCATACTTAAGCCAATTACTTTCTGATTCAGAATCTTTCAAAAGCATCATATATATAGACATATAAAGTTCAAAAGATGAAAACTATATGAAAGGAAAAAACAAAAGAAAAATAATCAAAAAAAGCAAAAAGATGCTATAAGGCCATATAGGAATAAAAGATAGTAATGTGCATAATAATAAAAGATATGTCAAAGACATACATACTATATGATAAATATTTTTCTTTTTGAGAATATATTCTGACACAGGAGGCAAAATCAAAAGATGGGGCACGTAAGTCCGAATTGGCATGTAAGTCCAAAACGTCTTGCGAGGGCAAAACATAAGTCCGACTAGCAGTTAATAAGTCCTAAAACTTGTTAATATTCTGTGTTCAAAAATGTTTCTCAAGCTAATTATGCTCTAGATAGATATTATAAGAGAGAAAAATAATCTTGAAAATACTGATTAGAGGTAAAAGGTTTAAGTCAAATTAGGGTGACTTGAAATCCCAAAAGTGTCTTGAAGCAGGATAATGGTTCTACAGGATTTTTGATTATGGGATCCATTGAATTCATATAACATAATCAAAACATGATAAATATCACATCATATGTGTCTAAGTAAAGATTGAAGTGTAAGTTTAAAATGAATACAACATATTGACAATCAGCGTAACCAGTCTTATTAAAAATAAAACCGGACGATGTTAATGATCGATTTCATAGAAATATGATCCTATATTTGAAAATTTAACAAAAATATTTAAGTTATAAGTATAAATTTGAATGTCAATTTGTTTTTGTTTTAGTTTTGTTAAAATTCGTGTTTGTTTACATTTGGTTTTTGTTTACCCAAAGTTTTATAAAATTAAGGGTTTTTATTAACACTTGGTTAAACTTGTGTTTAAACATAATAAATCCCAAGTTCTAATAAAATAAATAAAATTAAAAAGTTGAAAATTTGAAAAATTTTAAAAAGTTCAAGCGAGAAGTTCAAAAGATGCAAAAAGTAATCTGGCACGACTAGTTAAACTAGTGACACATGATAAGTCAAACTGCTCTATATTGAGCAGTCGTCCGAAAGGTTGACCATTCGCACGACAACTCTCAGATTCATTTCTCTCATAATTTTCTACGTGTTAAACTCTTTATCGTTGATATACTTGTTCATTATAGTCTCATATTGTTACAATAGTGATTGATAAGGTTGGTTTCTGGTTTTTGATTGATTTTATGTGAGTTTGATTCATGACTAATTGTATATGGACAAATAGACTTAAAATTGAACAAAATTAACTATATGAAACCTTAGTAATGACATAATCGACACTTGTTGAACATGTATTAATGGTTAAATTAACCTGAAAATGCTTAATTTGAAAAACGGAAAAATCATATATGTCGCATGCGAAAAGACCATGGAAAGTGAATAGTTGACCTCTGGTCAAAATCAGTTTCATGCAATTAGTAATCTTGCTGCGCGAAAAGTCAATCTTAGAAAAGTAACTATTCGCATGCGAATAGTTGTATTCATGCGAAAAGTTCAAATTTTTCAATTTCAAAATTTTTTCTAAGTCTATAACTATTGTTTATGAATAACTAATCCTTGTCTACAATAATTTTCAGATGGCAAGACAAATGGGTTTTAATAAAAACCATAATGCGATAGCTTTTCTCGGAGACATTCCTGATAATAAAGCATTATTCAGATCTCTTATTGAAGGCCTTAAGACCTGTCGGATACATCATGCTATCACAGCTAATCCCACTATCTACACTAATGATATTAATCAGTTCTGGATTAGTGCTGTTAATAAGAGAGACTCTCAGGGAGAACCCTGTATTTCTGCTACGGTCTAGTGAAAGAGGATTGTTATTACTGCGGAGGTGATCAACAGAGTTTACTGTTGAAAGATCAGCCTAATGCTCCCGTAAAGATTGATGATGACGTGGCAAGAGACTGTCTGAAGAGGATGGGATATGATCATAGGTATCCATGCTGGTAAAGAAATACTTGCCTCCATTTCGAAAGTATTTACTTCATATGGTAATTCATTTCCTGAGCAAATTGACGGCTGGAATGGATAGCCTAAGTGTTGTATTCGGATCCTGCTGGTATCACATGTCGATGATTTACCGTACACCATATCCAAGGCTATATTTGCAGAGATGCAGAAGAATGTTATTACTGCTATGGGAAAGAAGTTCATAATATAGCCCAAATTCTAATAGATGATTATGAATGCTGCTCATCCTGAGTTAGCAATGTCTGATTCATCCACCTATGTTGTTATGGTGATGAAGAAAGACATATTCACTTATTTGACGGGAGCTCATGGGAATGCCTGGGATGGTACCAACTTTGCCAAACTTGGTAGATTTGTGGAAGGCTATCAAGAAGAAGATCATTCTACTACTCAACAGCATGAGGCTGAAGCTCATCAAGCTGATTAGGCTGGTCCATCTTCTAATATAGCTGAGGATGCTCCAGGAAGTTCACAAGGAGCTAGGATGTCAGTTGAATATGAGGTGAACACTTGGTTCACAGATAGTGAGACGGATAGTGACAAGATTGGGAATGTCCCTTATGTGTTACAAGAACGACCCAGAGTGCAAGAAACTCCTACCAAACGCACTGCTAAGGAAAGAGACGTTGATTTTGTTCCTAAGTATTCTCCGTCTACTCAGAGGAGAAATAAGAGAGAAATGATTTTAATACTCCACATGGGAGGGGTAGAGGACGACTTGTTTTGCTTAAGCGTCGGACCTCGATGACCACTGTATCAACTAGTTATGATATTCCTGTGTCTGAGACTCCAATCACAGCTAGTAAGGCTACTCCATTAGAGACACCAGTGATTGTTATAGAATCAACAACTGTTACACAATCTGCTATGCCTGCTGCTGATGATGTGTTGAGCACACCACCAAGAACTCAAAGGCATAATGACATGTTTCGGATGGATGATTTCATTAACACTACTCCTGAGCCAAGACAGCATATTGAGTCTGCACCTGATTCACCCACGAGGGTATCTCTTGAGTAGAGAGTTCTGGTGTTAGAGAAAGAGATGATCTAGAAAACACAAGTGATTGATGATCTATATCAGAAAATGTTAGAGAAGGATGAAAGAATAAATAGTCTTGAGCATCAGCAACAGTTTATGTTCATTTATATTCAGATCATGGAGCAGAATATCAGAGACCACACTTCTTGTGTTCCATTTTCGTTTGCTCAGCAACAAACAATAGAAGTTGGAGAGTCAAACGGATAGTAATCTACTGGTCCCAAAGCTGTTAGTGATCCTACTACCTCTATAGAGCATGTCGTTGATCCTGTTATGACTAAAAGGATAACAAAGACTGCTAATGTTGATCAATAGCCATTTACCATTATTCCTACTTCGGCTACTGAGGATCGACATGTAGTGTTTACTTTAGAGGCATTTGTGGAGCCTGAGCATGATATTCCAATTCCTAATCCAGTACATGATGATGATGACTTGGAGATGGTTGATTTTAGTTATGACGAGGATGATGATGAAGATGATGATGATGATGATAATGATGATGATGATGATGGTGATGAAGATGGGAAGGGTGATAAAGGAGAGAAGAAGGATGATGATGATGATCAATGCGATGATATAGGTTCATCTACTTGTCTTTATGGGTCAGCAGGTTCTGCTAATGTCTCCGAACCATGTCCCGATGATATAGTTGACTATACTCCATTGGATCCCACTATTGAAGAGACTTATGAGAATTGGAATATCATGTTGATCAAGAGCCATCTACCATTGTTCCTACTTCGGCTACTGATGATCGACATGCAGTATTCACTTGAGAGGCCTTTGTGGAGCCTGAGCATGATATTCCAATTCCTAATCCAGTACATGATGATGATGACTTGGAGATTGTTGATTTTAGTTGTGACGAGGATGATGATATTGATGATGAAGATGATAATGATGATGATAATGATGATGATGATGATGGTGATGAAGATAGGAAGGATGATAAAGGAGAGAAGAAGGATGATGATGATGATCAATGCGGTGATATAGGTTCATCTACTTGTCTTTCTGGGTCAGCAGGTTCTGCCAATATCTCCGAACCATGTCCCGATGATACAGTTGACTATACTCCATTGGATCCCACTATTGAAGAGACTTATGAGAAGAAGTTTTATACATTCCAGCAACAGATTCTTGCTGAGGAATCTGATGAAGACTTCGGTCCTTTTGATGACTTGGAGGAGACTGTGGATTACACAGACATGTTTGGAAATAGTCTTAAAGACTTATTTTCAGATATCTTGATTGAAGAAGGAGAGATAGTTGGTAAGTCAAGTACTAAAAAGACGACTGACAAAGCAGCAGATCTAACTGGTCAAAGTATTGTACGTTAGGACAGAATCCACCAGCTTATGTACACACGCTAAGACATTCCAAACCTTTCACAAGGTACAAAAACTCAGAACTGATTATTAGTTGGGTGTATGATGCTGAAAAGAAGATGTATGTAGTAAAGAGAAAGGCTGGTGCGATAGAGTATTATCAGGACGAGCATGACTTTTATACACTTAGAGCGTCTGATTTATATGCATGGGTTGTGTTCCGTTCATCAATCCGAGAAATTATGGAAAGGGGAATCGGATCATGAACATGATATGGAGACAGAGTAAGACCAACTTCAAAGACTTCAAAACTGCTAAATATAAGGTCATTGAAGATGAGACGCGTATAGACCCAAATAATAACAAGCCGATGAAGATACGAGTTTTTAAACATCCAAGATATGCGAGGAAGATTCCTATACACGCTCCTGTACCGGTTAATAGCTTGTCTAAGCTAATGTGGTGGAGTTGTAGAAGGAGACGGGACACGAGTTGATACACTGTGTAGATAAAGATTACCATATCATCGACCCTATGGATCTGCTTAAGTTTGGAAGGGACGACTTGATGAGGTTAGAGGCTTGTCCAATTATAGCTGATGAATCTGTTCATTTTTTGGCGGCACGGTTCGGTTGATTAATTACAAAGGCCCTGAACAACAATATGTACGCTTATGGGGGCAGTTACAAGGTTGCAGATGTGGACTTTTAAAGCATTGATTCATCGAGCCTAGGAGGAGATTGTAGGGGTTGAACCTAGAGGCTTGGAAAATCAAATCAAGATGATAAAGATCAAGTCACGCGAGAACCTAAAGTTGTCGCGTGAGAAGTTCTTCTTGCTCGAGAACTTGGAAGTCGTGCGAGAACTACGCGATATCTTCTAAGTTTAGTATAAATAGTTGTTACTTGATGTAATTAATAGATCTTTTGTCATTTTCTGATTTCTCATGTATTTGGAATCATTAAAATCAGAGAGCAATACTAATCGAAGTTTATTTACACTTGTGTTCATCTCATTTCTTATTCAATCTTCTTACCGTGATGATTATATTTTGCGTTTTTGTCACGAGATCGATCTGATTGTTAAGTGTTGATCGTTACAGTTCGGACCAGATTTTTTTACTCATCTCTAAAAAAAGAGAAGTACCATTGACTATGGCTAATGTACCTCGGCCCATAGAAGAAATCTAAAGCCTAAATGTGACTTACACTTCTAAACACAAAATTCGAAAGCCAAAGCCCAAACAACAAAACTAATACCATACAGAAAAGCCGTGGCATAATGTGAATATTTGCTTTAGCATCCATATGATAATCTTGATTAGAATTAAACATATAAGGTGAGGTCGAGTAGTAGTTAAATTATATGGCATCCAAACATTTTTAAACACATATACAGCCTATTGTCCAATCTTAGAACCCACAACAAGAAAATAATCTGTTTCCATATGGGGTTGCAGCTGGCTATCATGAGGTCAGCTAGCTAGGATCGAACTGAGACTTACTCAGCTCGATTGGAGACCGGATAAATTTTAAAATTTGAGATCGAGGACCTAAAATTATATGCAATATTAGTTATCTGTGGGGTGAGATTCTACGGGTATCAATCTAAGATAGAGACCGAGCAAATGAAACATATTTCATAGTTTTAGTTCATCTCTACTAGAATAAATACATTTTGCCATCTCCAATTTAACTAGGGGTTGCAAATATGATTACATCATCTCTAAACGGTTCAAGCAAAATGAAAATTGCCTATGATTTTTAGTTCTAGTCTAGTTCGAGGCCAGATGATTTATTTTGATATGTTTAGCATTTATTTGGTTCAATTACATATGGTGTGAAAGTCAGGTAAATAGGCGCATCAGGTAAAGCATTCTCTAGGCGCTTGTAGGAACCTCTGAAGTTAAGAGGCTGATGCAACCAAAGGATACTTAAACAACCAAGTTTTCCAACATGCACTTTGGAACAAAGAAGAACCAGCTTCAAAAGTTTTACACACTCAAGAGAAATGCTAAGTGTAAAATCTTCTGAAGCCAAAGTTCAGAAGAAACTGCTGCGGAAGCTTTACACTTAACTTAGAAAATAGTCTAAGTGTAAAGTCTTCTGAAGCCAAAGACTCAACTCTTTCAAAGGTAAAAGATGAAGTCTTTTAAAGCTCTCAAGACAAAGTCTTCCGAAGCTGTTTAAAGACAAGATTGATTTTCTTCTGAAGAGAGAGAAAAGATACCTTTTCCATCAACTTTATCATAAAGCAACGTACTGTCCGCTGCATGCTCTGGTGGTTCATCAACTAGCATCATTTGGTGAAACTTCCATGCTTTATGATATAGTAGATAAGGTCTTTGTCAGCAAGTTTCTATTTTTTTTTCCTTTTTGGCTTTTTTTAATAGGAAAGTCAGTGAGCTATGGCATTTCATAGTCACTAGTCAAATGGCAATCTGCCTTTTGACTTTAGGCTGATCTTGTTGTCTAGATTAGTCACTTCCAATTGTTTTTTTGCATATTGACGGTTGTAGGATGTAGTATAAGTAGTCTCTGGTTCTTGTATTCAAAAACATACGTGTACAACACTTGTAATAGAACTAGACAAGCAATATACGACTTCCTTGAAAATTTTATCTTGTGTTCTTGTTCTTGTTTTTACTTGTGTTTGTCTTGTATCTTCAGTAAAAGTTCACAGTTCCCTATTTGAATTGTTAAGTGAACTTAAGATCCTCCTAAGTGTGTTAACAAAGTGAAAGCTTAAGTACCCTTTAACGGTCGTGCATTTGGTATCAGAGCATTCCAGGCTCTTGATTGTAAGATCTCACCATCTTTATATCCTCTTAGTTACAGACATCTCTTAACTCTTCAAATGGCAACTATCTCCAAAGCTGATATGGAAACTAGAACTATGACAAAGTCCTCACTGATCACTCCTGAGGATTCTGACACTTGGTGTCAAAGAATGGAAGGCTTTATCAAATCTCAAGATTCTAGGATATGGGAGTCTGTTGTTAATGGACCTCATGTACCATGCACCTCTTTAGCTACTGCTGGTGGTGGCATGATACCAAAGGAGAGGGCTGACTTTTCTGATAAAGACTGGAAAAGAATTGACATTGATTAGAAAGCCATGACAGCCCTCCAAACTGCTCTTCCAAACTCCATCTACAGATGTTTCAAGAAGTGCAAGACCGCTAAACAGCTATGGGATGCACTGAAACTGATGTATGAGGGTTCAAATGAAGCCAAGGACAACAAGAAGGATCTCCTAAAGCAGCAGTTTGAAAACTTCACCTTCAAGACAGGTGAGACCATGACTCAACAATACTTCAGGTATGTTGAGATTGTAGATACTCTGGCTGATGTTGGGATAACTATTAAGAACAGGGATATTGTAAGGAAGTTCATGTCCTTTCTTCCTAGACAATGGACACACTACTGTATGGTCATTAAGAGGACTGAAAACCTTAAGACCCTTACTGTCACTGAGTTGTATGGGATACTCAATTGATACCAGATGGAGACGAACATGCAAAATTCATCTGGTAACTCCAACACTCACCAGAGTTCAGCCCTTCATGTGGTTGAAAGGGATAGCAGAGAACCACAGCATCATCTTATCTGCTACCCTGAAAACTCACAAAAGGGTCCCTTCATCACCTTCCCAGAGACACCCAGAGAGAACTAAATCCAAGGAAGTCCCTTCCAAGAGACAAGTTCTTCTCAAGCTTTTGTCTCCACTGATGAAAGTTCAGGAAACTTTCTTTTCACTCTAGAAAACCTGGACTGTATCCATCCAGATGATCTGGAGTACATGGAGATAGTCCAGCAAATGGCACTTCTCACTCATAGAGCCAAAAAATTCTACAAGAGGACTGGGAGAAGGTTTCCTAGCAATGCTGCCAGTGGCAAGTTTGGGCTAGACAAGAGTAAAGTCAAGTGTTACAACTGTAACCAGATGGGATACTTTGCTAGAGAATGCAAGGCACCTAAGTCAAATGGTGGCCAAGCCTCATCCAGGCCAAACTACACTGAAGGAGGGCACCAGAATGAGAAGCCAAGACAACAAGCTGCAGTTGTTGTTGAAGAAGGATGATTTGATTGGAGCTTTCAAGCTGAAGATGCATCTCCAAACCAAGCACTCATGGCTGATCATGATGAAGCCAAGGTACTTGAACATCTTTGCTCTCCTGAATGTATTGCTAAAGTGAATAGATACAGGTCCTACAACTTAAAAATGAGATCTGATATTGAGTCTTTAAATATTTTAAAAGAGCTGAAAATGACTTTAAACTTAAGATAGAAGATCTAGAGAAAACAGTTTCAACTCTTAAACATGAGCAGACAAACTAAAGGACTCAAATTAAGGATCTCATTACCAAGTTGACTGAATGCCAGGCTGAGCTTGTGATCAGCAAAGCCAGGGCAAAAAAATGTGTTCTTGAAGAAGAGACCTTCAAGAACATGATATTCTCATCTCTGCATGCAAAAGTGTGTTATCAGAATAAGCAGGGACTGGGATCTAGTGAGATAGCTCCTCCACACACTCTATTATCAGTCAGATCTCCTAGGTGTGGAACTGGTCAAGATGAGCTGCCATCCATAGATGCCAGTGATGAAGAGGATGAAGAGGAGAAGATGAGGGATGACTCTAAGGTGAGTGAAGAGAGTCAATCCAAAAAGGGTCACCATGCTCCTAAGGAGGAAAAAGAAGCTGGTTTGAGCAAAACCAAGAGAAAGAACTTGATCAGAAGAGCAAAGAGAAGATCCAAAAAAGCTCAAGAGATCAAGACCACTTTTGACCCCAAGCAGAAACAAGTATTTATCTCTGCAGGGTTTGAGGTGGTGAAAGCTGAAGATTCTGCCAAGAACTCCTGTTCCAAGAGTTCTGCTTCAGCTTCAACTCACTCCTGCTACAACAAGAAGATTGATCAGTTGTGCGTCACTGCTACATTGCCTAAACCATCCATTTCAAAGAGTAACCTTCACCCTAAGAAGCCTGCTGCATCATTTGAAAAGGTGATGAAGGAAAAGGAAAGTGTTCAAGCTCAGTCTTCTTTGGGAAAGAAGGCTCTCAGAAGGAAAGATTTGGATTGTGTTATGTGTGGTAGTAATTCACATCTGGCTAAGGATTGTCAATACAATCCTAAGAACACTATCCAGAAGATCAAGAAGAAAACTTCTGAGAAGAAGAAGAAATAAACAGCTTCGGAAGAAAAATCTATTTCCTTCGGAAGCTCCAAAATGAAGAAGAAGGCAAGTAAGAAATTGCTTTCGGAAGAAAAGTTGGTCTCAGAAGAAAGGAATGCTTCTGAAGTACTGAAGCTTGCTGCAGTGAAAGCAAGATCTTCCAAAGAATCTGTCTCCAAAGCTTTCGAAGCTACAAAAGCTTCCGAAGTATTGAAGGTCAAGCCCAATCTTCCTAAGGTGGTGTGGAAGATGAAGGAAGACCTTGAGACTGAAAGCTCCTCTTCAGTAATAGCAAATGATCCTCAAAGCCTGAACATGGGATCACTTACTGTTTCATTGCCTTCATCTAAATTTTATAAGCCCTAGACCAATAAGGCTTGGGTTTTCAAATGTAACTAAATCATCTCTTTTGTGCAGGGACAGCCAAAGGCAAACAGAAATGTGTAGATCATTGATAGTCGCTACTCCAGGCACATGATAGGCAATGAGTCCCTACTTCAAAACATTGAAGAGTTTGATGGAGGGCCAGTTGCTTTTGGAGGAGATGCAGGAGGTTACATCACTGGCAGGGGCATGGTCTCAAATGGTAAGCTCAGCATTGAGAAGGTAAATTTTGTCAAGGAGGTTGGATACAATCTTTTGAGTGTGTCCTAATTTTGTGACCAAAAACATCACATGCTCTTTAGTGAGCATGAGTGCATTATTCTTAAGCCCGGGGTTGACATTCCTCAAGAGCATATTTTACTCAGAGCCCCCAGGAAAGGGAACATGTACAAGATGGACTTGCAGAAAACATCTCCCTCTGGAGAGATTTCTTGCTTTCTATCTAAAGCAAATAGTGATGAGTCTTTCCTTTGGCATAAAAGAATGTGCCATGTAAACTTTAAGAACATGAATAAACTGATTAAGAATGATTTGATAACTGGAATGCCAAAGAAAGAGTTTACAAGTGATGACCACTGTATTGCATGCCTGAAGGGGAAGCAACACAAAGTGTCTCACAAGCCAAAGGAAATAAACTCTATCACTACTCCCCTACACTTGTTACATATGGATCTGTTTGGCCCACTAGTGTATTGAGTTTAGGAAGGACCTCATACTATTTGGTGATCACAGATGATTTCACAAGATTCACTTGGGTGTTTTTCCTTAGAACTAAGGATGAAACTCCTAAAATCTTAAAGAATTTCATTCTGAAAATTAAGAATCAATTTGATCACAAGGTCAAAATCATAAGATGTGATCAAAGAACCGAATTCAAAAACCAAATCCTTGATACATTTTGTGATGAAAGGGTATTTCAAGACAATACAATGATCCCGGGACTCCTTAGCAAAATGGTGTTGCTGAGAGGAGAAACAGGACACTTATTGAAGCTGCCAGAACCATGTTGTCTGACTCTAAACTGCCCATCACCTTCTGGGCAAAGGCTGTCAACATAGCCTGTTATGTGCAGAAAAGAGTTTTGGTAGTTAAGACACATGGTAAGACTCCTTATGAACTGTGGCACAAAAGGAGACCATTCATTGGTTTTCTTAGAACATTTGGATTTCCTTGCACCATCTTGAATACAAAAGATCAAATAGCCAAGTTTGCTGAGAAATGAGATGATGGACACTTTGTTGGGTACTCTTCTCAAGCTAAGGCTTATAGAGTATACAATCTCAGAACTAGAATCATTAAGGAGTCAGCCAATGTGACTTTCAATGAACACACACCCTATGTAAAAGGTTCTGGTCCGAATTGGCTTTTGATCTTGACTTAGTTACATACTGTTTTAACAAATCTTATGAGAATGTTTCAGGATCTATAGATAACAGGTCAACAAAAGATCCTGATCCAAGATTTGAGCTGAGAAGACCAAACAAGAAGACTACTTCAGCTCCAGTGGTGACTAACCCTGCAATTGAAGCTCCCATCAGCACTAGCATGACAAATACTGTTGATTCAAATGAATTGCCTTCAAATTCCAGCTCAGAGGCTCAGAATTTAGGAGAAGGAACTTTAAATGCAGGAGGAGGAATTGGAGGTGGTGACAGTGACCAAGAATTTCTTGATGCTGACAACCATTCCATTTAAGACAACATGATTGATGTAACACACTCATTGGATCAAGTTTCTCAAGATAAGTGTGCTGATGTGGTTGGGGACTCTTCTTTGCCAGATTAAAATTTCTCTAATTTAGATCTGTCCAACCAACTTGCTGTGATTCCTCAACTTAGGATCCACAAGTCTCATCCCACCACCAACATCATTGGAAATGTTGTCTCAGGAGTGAGAACAAGAGGACAAACTCATGACAGCCATGTTTGTCTACATTCTTGTTTCTTATCCTAATTTGAGCCTAAGAAAGTTGATGAGGCTTTGAAGGATGGAAGCTGGATTGAAGCAATGCAAGAAGAGTTGCTTCAAATCAAAAGACAGAAGGTTTGGAACTTATGCCCTCTTCCTCAAGAGAAGTCTGTCATAGGTACCAAATGGGTATTCAGGAACAAGAAAGATGATAGAGGGATCATCATCAAGAACAAAGCTAGACTAGTTGTCCAAGAATACACACAAGAAGAAGAGATTGATTATACTGATGTCTTTGCTTCGGTAGCAAGACTTGAAGCTGTAAGGATATTCCTGGCTTGTGCTGCATCCAAAGATTTTAAGGTCTACCAGCTTGATGTTAAGTGTGCCTTTCTCTATGGGGTGATTTATGAAGAAGTTTATATTAAACAACCACCTGGCTTTGCAGACCCAGATCATCCTGATTATGTCTGCAAGCTTGATAAAGCCCTTTATGGACTGCATCAAGCTCCAAGAAAGTGGTATGAGACACTATCAACATATCTCTGTCAACATGAATACAAAAGAGGTACTATTGATGGGACTCTCTTCATCAAAAAGATAGGGAATGACACATTGCTAGTTCAGATATATGTAGATGACATCATCTATGGTTCAACTAATCCAAAGCTCTGCAAAGACTTTAAGATGCTGATTAAGAATAGATTTGAAATGAGTGCCATGGGGAAACTCAATTTCTTTCTAGGAATTCAAGTGAAGCAGGTTGAAGATGGCATCTTCATCAGTCAGTCAAAGTATGTACAGGACATACTTACAAGATTTAAGATGACTGACTGTAAGATTGCAAAGTCACCCATAGCCAGAAACCACTCCCTTGGTCCTGATCTTGAGGGGGAGTGTGTTGATGAACATCTCTACAAGGCTATGATTGGGTCACTTATGTATCTTACTGCTAGCAGGCCTGATATCATGTTTGCCATATGCATATGTTCAAGATATCAAGCCAACCCCAAGATGTCACACCTAATCACTATCAAAAGGATTCTTATATATCTCAAAGGTGCTCCAAATCTAGGCCTTTGGTATCCAAAGAATTCAGACTTTAATCAGTATGCTTATACAATAGTGATTATGGTGGCTGTAACATGACTGCAAAGTCCATAACTGAGGGGTGTCAGTTCCTGGGTGGAAGGATAGTCTCTTGGCAATGCAAGAAGCAATCCTGTGTGTCTGCATCAACTACCGAAGCTGAATACATTACTGCTACCTGCTGCTATGCTCAAGTACTTTGGATTCAGAATCAGATGCTAGACTATGGGTTCAATTTCAAAGAGACTCCCATCCACATAGACAACAACAGTGCCATCTCTATTATAGAGAATCCTATGCAGCACTCAAGGACCAAACACATCAATATCAGGTATCATCTGATTAGAGATAATTTTGAAAAGGGGTTGATAAAACTAATCAAAGTTAACACAAATGAACAATATGCTAATTTGTTCACAAAAGCTTTTGATGAGCAAAGATTTAAGTATCTTGTATCAGCTATTGGGATGATTAACTTTGAATAGATTTTCTTAATAACTTAATCAATTTTATTTCCTAAAACTGTGTGTCCTAGGTTGTCTATTATATCACTTCATAAGCTCAGTTCTCTTTGGAAGAAAAACGAACTTTTAAAATGATATCTCTTAGAATGATGAAAATTTACCTTCGGAAGAAGCAAAAGTTTCCTTCGGAAGAAAATTTATGTCTTTAAATCGTTTAAACAGCTTATTTGAGATTTACCTTCGGAAGAAATTCTTGAAGTATCTTCCGAAGCTTAAATTTTGGTATAAGTACTTAAATGCATTTTAGGAACAAATTTCTTCCGAAAGCAATTTAGTCTCAGAAGACTCATTTATTTCTTCCGAAGCCAAAATTTTCAAAACTCTTTGAAATATCTTCCGAAGCAAAATTGCCTTCGGAAGCTTTGATTGCAAAGCTTCCGAAACCAAAATTGCCTTCGGAAGCTTTTACTACTTCCAAGAAAACTAACTTTTTGGGCGCCTTTTTCAGAAATAGGATCCACTTGCGGATTTCAAAGTTTATCTTTTTGTCATAACTTTGTCTCAAATCCAGAGCATATCTTTCCAAACGGTTCTATTTCATCTCTCTACTCTTATTGTTCCTTACCCTAAAATTATCCCTAATTTCATCTTCTTCTTCCTTTCTTCACTGCAAAGCTTCCTTAAATGGCCAATCTTGATCGTCGTAACGACCCTGATTTCACCATGCACCTACACAGGCAACACAATCAAGTTGCACTGTTAAACTCTAAGAAGGATCCAAGCTTCTCAGACGTATGTAGGTATCTTTCTTTGTCTCATTACTTCACCTCCCTTACAATCGATCCTCCTCTCTATAAGGATCAGACCTGTCAAGAGGTCACCATGGACGGGGAGAAGGCACTGTCTGCCACAGTGCAGGGGAGGATGGTTTTTATCACTCCAGCCATTATAAACACCCACTTGCAGCTAGATGATGAAGCAGGTGAGCTGTCCTTTCCAAAAGCTGCTCTCAACTAATCCTTTGAGCAGATGGGATATGAAGGTGACTTTTCAGTCAAGACCTTCAGGAAGGGGAAGGTCTCATTCCAATGGAAATACCTCCTCCATGTCGTCATCCACAGCTTATCCAACAAACATGGAGGATAGGACCAGATTCCAGAAGACCTCTCCTTCATTGTCCATGGGATGGTTCAAGGGGTCAAATTCAGGTACTCTCAGTTTGTATTTACAAATTTGCTAGCAAGTTTGGATTCCTTAGAATATTACATGTTCCCCCGGTATGTTTAACACATTCTCAACTATGAATTGGGACCACAGTTGAGGGGAACAGGTAATGTTCTTAAACTTGCACACATGAGGCCTGGCATTTTCAAGATATTGAAATAGCCAACTGTTGGGTTCTCAGGGGTAGAAACAGCCCTTGTCCTGAAAATGTTTGAGCTCATTGCTCAGGGTGACATCCTAGCAGCCCCATCTAGTGATGAACCAACACCCTCCACCTCTCAACCACCATCAAGGCCAACAATTACCCTCACCTGCACTAGAAAATCCAAATGAACCCCTGCACTTGCTATTGAGCATGTGCAGGACCCCATATCATAACCCACATAGGAGGAAGTGGACACTCGAGCTCCCACTTCTCCTAAGGAGCAAACCACTCCCTTTCTTTAAAAGATCAGTGATGAGGTTCCTCATGTTCAACCTGATGAGCTCACAACTCCACAAACAGCCTTAAGCCATCACTCTGAGTCTCAACACTCTAGTGATCAACCTTCAGGGGAAAGCTACAATCCCCAGCCTCTTGATCTTAACCAACCCTTTCCTAGCTTTGAGTTCTACTCTGATGAAGATTTGGGATTGAGTGAGTACCATGAATCTCTCCTCTCTACCCACACTCAAGGGGTGATGAGTACTCCTGCTTCACCCATGTCTAGCCCACATCAGACACCCCAAACTAAGGTGGATCTTCCTGTGATTATCCAGGAGACCCATGTGGAAGAGGCTCTCACTGTTGCCAGTGATTACATCTTTAAGACCTCAACCACGACAACCCAGCCTCTTGACATTGTCATGGGGCAGGGGAAATCCATCAGCCAAGAACCCCATGCTGGTGGTGAGGGAGCAGACCTCGATTCACCTCCTTCATCCCCCAATGATTCTTCAACTGAAGATGAGGGGAGTCTAAAACTCAGGGTGCACCAACTTGACAACATCTACACCCTACTGGTTTCAAAGATAGCTCACCTTGAATCACAGGTGACTATCTTGCAAAAGAGGGTCCATGACTAGCAACTTGAGATCACCGATCTTAAGGGCCAGTTAGCTGAGAGACCCATAAGACAAACTCATCCAGGTCCACAAGAACCTGTGGATGTTATGGATCACTTTGCCAGCTCACCTATGCATGAGGGTGATGCTACCAAAAAGGGGGAGGAAGTTCTGATAGCCACAGAACCTGGGAGTTCTTCCTCAAGTATGAACATACAGGACTCACCATCCTATCTTGTAGTTGTCCATGCTCAGCAACCTCCTCAGGACAGAGATCTCGACTTGCAAATTCAACATCTATTTGAGGAAGGGATACCAAGAGCAATGTCTGCCCCTTCTGAGAACCAAATCATAGGTTGGGGGTACGACAGTGATAGGAAAGCTCTTGTACTCTCTAGAGCTCAGGGTCAACTAGAAATCTTAAACATTTCAAACCTGAGTTTCTATGAGGGTATAAATCTGGTAGATCTGGCACTTGTCAACCCAAGCAATAACAGACAAGTTGTCAGATTAGCCAATCAAATTCAAGACTGGGTGCTGGCAGAATTCAAAAGGAGAACAACATCTTATAAACAGAGGCTAGCAGTTGAAGCCTTTGGTCAACTGGATGTTGAGGTAGACCCCAAGATTAGCTTCAAAGGGAAAGCCTTGACTGAAGGCCCAGAGGCTGAGACTGTGAACCTTGAGACAAGATCTCCTCCAGCACCCCATACCCTCAATGAGGCACCAGCTGGTGATGGTGCTTCACAACCTCTCTTTGGCCAGTGCTTGACTGCTAAATCAAGCAATGAAGGCCAAAGCTCTTCTCAGGCTGAGTCATCAAGATCTGCAATTGACAAAGGCAAAAGGAAGATGACTCCTGAAGAGATTGAAGAAGAAAAGAGAGAGAGGAAGTGGAAGCTGAGGGGAGAGAGTTCTAGTGGTTCCTCAGGATTCATGCAAGCTGCAATTCTGGCTGGCCCTGTACCAAACACTCAAGAAGATGAATTAAGGGCAGCCAGGCTCAACTATCTGGGGACCAGGAACTACAACATAGATGAACTCATCTCTCTCCCCTTAGAGGAGTTAAATAAACTGGCCGACATTGAATTGTCAAATGAGAGGAAGGAAGTAGAGGATGCAGCCTTGACCCTCAAACACAAGGAAGAAATAAGGAGAAAAAGGCTTTACAAGAACATTCATGTCCTCTCCCCAGTTCAAGAAAGTCCTGAGTCGGAGACTGTGGCTGCTAAACAACCTCAGGTAGTTGATGAAGAAGAAAGATTAAAAATGATCAACTACCTGAGTGCCACAGGTCTCTATCAGGCACCTGCACTCCTTCCCTTACCTTATGATTATATATTATTTGAATACAATAAGCAGCTGGAAGACCAAGCCAAAAAAGAAAGGCAAGCTGCTAGGAAGAGGCAAAGGCAAGAAGCTGTAAAATCAAGAGCCATCATCCAGAAAAGTCAGAAAAAGTCTACAGATAGGCATAGGATGATGAGTTTCTTGAAGTTGTATGGGTTCTCCAAAAGGAGGCTTGGTCCCATGTCGCTATCCATAATGGATGAGCACATAAGGGTGATCAAGTAGAAGATAAAAAGGGAGAGCTTGTGGACCTTCATTCATCATCAAGTCAAACTCAACCTGAAGGTGAGGTAAAGGTTGAACCTACAGAGACAACACCAGCTGCACCTAAAGCTTTACAATACCCACAGCAGGGTTCTCCTCCCTCTCCTTCTGAAACTGGGAGAGAGGAGATCCCAACTGAGAGGGAATCCACTAAAGAACTTGGTACTGAAGACCAACCCTCTCAGTTAAAATCATCAGGGAGGAGAAAAAGGATGGCCAGAAGAAGATCATCAACTAAGAAGAAAAGAAGAAAGGCATCCACCTCCCAACCTCAGGATAAGTCAGAACATCCTGAGGAAGTGTATGAAGAGGACTCTCAACCAACTCCTATCATAGTAGAGCCTCTCTCTGTTGGAAGACAAATTCTGTCCTGGACATTTGCTGAAGATCCAGACAGATGGTATGTCACTAGAGATCAGGGAGAACAACATGTCTACTTCACAAGTGACATGCTAGAACTCCCTCTGCATGATCTCTATGACATGAGAAGGTACTTCATAAGTTTGAAGAATCCAAATCTGCTGATGAAGAAAGGAGTTCTGAAGATCCTCATGTGGACTATCCCAGTTTGAAGAACCTCTCTGTTTTGGTAGCATCAGCCTAGGGGGAGTTTGTAGGAACATCTGAAGTTAAGAGGCTGATGCAACCAAAGGATACCAAAACAACCAAGTCTTCCAACATGCACTTTGGAACAAAGAAGAACCAGCTTCGGAAGTTTTACACACTCAAGAGAAATTCTAAGTGTAAAATCTTCCGAAGCCAAAGTTTAGAAGAAACTGCTACGGAAGCTTTACACTTAACTTAGAAAAAACTCTAAGTGTAAAGTCTTCCGAAGCCAAAGACTCAACTCTTCCAAAGGTAAAAGATGAAGTCTTTCGAAGCTCTCAAGACGAAGTCTTCTGAAGCTGTTTATATATAAGACTGATTTTCTTCTAAAGAGATAGAAAAGATACATTTTCCATCAACTTTATCATAAAGCAACTTACTGTCCGCTGCATGCTCTGGTGGTTCACCAACTATCATCATTTGGTGGAACTTTCATGCTTTATGATAAAGTAGATAAGGTCTTTGTCTGCAAGTTTTTGTTTTTGTTCCTTTTTAGCTTTTTGTAATAGGAAAGTCAGTGAGCTATGACATGTCATAGTCACTAGTCAAAAGGCAATCTGCCTTTTGACTTTAGGCTGATCTTGTTATCTAGATTAGTCACTTCTAACTGTCTTTTTGCATATTGACGGTTGTAGGATGTAGTATAAGTAGTCTTCGGTTCTTGTATTCAAAAACATACTTGTACAACACTTGTAATAGAACTAGAGAAGCAATATACAACTTCCTTGAAAATTTTATCTTGTGTTCTTGTTCTTGTTTTTACTTGTGTTTGTCTTGTATCTTCAGTAAAAGTTCACAGTTCCCTATTTGAATTGTTAAGTGAACTTAAGATCCTCCTAAGTGTGTTAACTAAGTGCAAGCTTAAGTACTATTTAACGGTCCTGCAGCGCTACATAGGCATCGAAGGTTATCATCTTTCATATTGCTAAAGGTGTGTTGTGTGCAACATGAAAAGTAAATTTTTGTTAATAACATTAATTTTTATATATTAAGAAATAAAGGTAAAAGTAAAAATATGCAAACGCGAAACTAAAATTAATATTAAGAATAAAAAATATACACCTAAATATTAAAGGTTAAAAAAACATTAACTAACATTAAATTTAAATAACAATAAGCTTAACTATTTAGATGCTCCGACGGATTTCTTCATTCTCCTCTCGTATATTTCACGAATTAGCCTTGAAGATAAGCAACGCTTTTTGAAATAATTTACAACTCTGCAAGTATCTTCTTCCATTTCTTCAAGTCCATGAAGGGGGTTATAATCACGGTTTGAATCCATAGCTAGCAATTTGTAATTTTAGAGAAAAAAGAATTGTGATTGAGGTGTGATTTTTTTGCAAAAATATATGTAATTGTAGATAAAAAAATACATTTTTTTAGATTTTTCACGCCTAATGGCTCTCTTCCATTCTCAATTCACTCCAAAGCCTATTTTCTAGCCCTACACGACATGACGGCCACCACACCGTTTCCCCTCGCACCCCATCGCTCTCATTTGTTGATAATCACACCGGTGCTTACGTGGAGAGTATCATGCTCCTTGTTCCTTCCACAACACATAATCTTACTCAAGAGATTACAACCAACCTTTAAACAAGATAACCAATTACATTCATGTTCATTATACACACAAATTCATGTTCATTATACACACAAACACACACTATATTAATATGCATATAGAAAGCACAATAAAGTCTTTTCACCTAAAACTCTTAAAAATTAAGAAATGTACAACTATAGTTGCTTAATGTATAACCTTAAAGAATAAAGGAATATTGGAGGGGTACAATGGTAATTTGCCAAAAGTTTTATAGATCCAACTTTTAAAGTATTATGTACAACCATATAATGCAATCCCATATCAGGCCAGTCAAACAAATTCTGAAACCATGGTTTCCTTTCCAATTTTCCTAAATGAATCAGGTGCATTCTGAAAGCAAACTTTCAAATCTTTCCTAATCGAGATCCAAACTTTGAATTCAAAATTCAAATTCAAAACAATATCCCAACATCTCTGCTTTAGGGATGAGATCTTCCTTCTTCTCAGTTGCCCCGCCCTAATTCTTCATCTCACCGACCGGCCTATTAGCTGCCAGATACATTGTCTCTATCTGCAAATCCTGGTGGAGAAAACTTCTAGTTACCTGGCTAGTAAATCGAAGTTTCCTCAAATTCTATTCTTGATATTATAGTTAAATTTCTTCAAGAACATTTCTGGATCAAACTACTAATTGTTCACGATTAATTTCATTTGATTTTATCAGTTGAAATGAGAAGTTGTTGTGATAATAATATGCGTTATGTTCCCGAGTTCATTTGAGGAGAGAAAAGAAAGGAAATGTAAGGAAAGAAATAAGAAGTTGTGTTCAAGAGTTTTTTTTAATGAAAGAAAATGAAAAAAAGGTTAAAAAGTTGTGTTCCCGAGTTCACTTATGAAGAGAAAAGAAAGGAAATAGAAGAAAAATAAAGGCTAAAATTAGTCCATCCAAATCGGAAGGAAATGGAGAGAAAAGAAAAGAAATGAAAGAAAAAGAAAGAAAAGTTATGGTGCAATTTTTATAAAAAGTAACTTGAAAAATTCAATAAAAGTGGATATTTTCAAAATACCTCTCTAATAAAATTTTTTCTACAATTAGATCTCAATCATTGCTTAACATGATCGATGGTTGAGATTATTTTATTTACACTTTCTAGATTTAAAACCTAACCTTTCCTTTTTTCGAAAATGTCTTGTAAAACTACTTATACTTATTAATAAAAGCATTTAAGATGTGTTTTATTTTGTCTTTTAATATTAATGTTTTTTTATTTAAGCATTTACAAATTAAGATCTTGAAGTTGCTTTATTAGAATTTTGTTAAATTAATATATGTGGTTGTTGTACTCGTATGTTTAAAATTTTTATTGTTGAATAACACTAGAGAATTAAGGAATTAAACAAACACATAATCAATCGATTCTTATTCTTCATCAAAATGAATTATAAAATGAAAGAGATGAATCAAGAGCTGATCTAACAAGATACTAATAACTTATTCCTAAACCCCCAAATCAAGTTCGTTAACAGAATTAACAAAACTATTACAAGAAGTTACAAACTCACCCCTTTAACTATGCATATTTATAAAAATTAAAAAAACGTAGAAACAACATTATTTACTTGTTATGTTGAACACAACATCACATTAAAAGTTATTCTTGCTTTTTTGTGTTAATAACAATTTCAAAACGTTGATAAAAGAACCCCACTGTAAGGTGCATGTCCCTATCCTAGTTCTAATTCAACTTAGTAAAGCATAGGGGTTTTTTTATTTGCATCGATCATGTTTTTAAGTTTCTACATTAATTATATTTACTAGTTTTATTGTTTTTCAGGTCCAATCAAATTGAAGTCTTAACAACTTGAGAATTTTGAACAAAATTGATAAGGTGAAACAACTTTAAAATACCTTTTACTTTCCATTTGCATCTTAGTCTACTACAACCAACTATCAAAGTCTAAGAGGTTGAACGTATTTAACATCTTAGTTATTACTATCCAACAAGTGAACAAACATCAAAATAGAAAACCTGCATGCGATTTAAACCCATATCATTCTAAATCTTTGAAAATGAGTTGAAGAGGCTTTTCCTTTTGCAAAGTTACTCCAAATTTTTCATTCATGTCGAGCTTTGTAGGATCATCACCATTCGGGAGAACCCATTCAAACTGATTAATTAAAGTTGCTAATATAGACTGAACACTCTTGATACCAACAGGTAAACCTGGACACATCCTTCTCCCTGCACCGAAAGGTATAAACTCAAAATCTTGGCCTTTAAAATCCAAGTTCAAGCCAATAAATCTTTCGGGTGTAAATGAGAGAGGGTCTTTCCATACTTTGGGATCTCGACCAATCGCCCAAACATTTATAAAGATTTGGGTATTTTTAGGGATTGTATAGTTCATAACCTCACAAGCCTCGAAAGCACGACGGGGAATTAGAAAAGGCACCGCCGGGTGTAGTCTTAATGTTTCTTTGATACAGGCATTTAGATAAGAAAATTTTGACAATACTTGTTCACCAACAATGTTGGAGTTAGTTGTAAACTTAAGCTCTTGTTTTACTTTTGACAAAACTTCTTTATTTTTCAGCAACTCGGCTATGGCCCACTCGATTGTCGAGGTTGTGGTATCAACACCTGCTATGAATAACTCCTATCAATAAAGGTAAGGTCAATTAGTTTTAAAAAAAGAATTTAGGCTTTACAAATTATAATTTATTTTCTTTTAAAAGATATAAATACATTTACCGAATATAAACTCTATAAAGTAGAGAATATGCTTTATTTATTGAATATTTGTGCATATCTCATGCAAAACTACGACACATTTCTGAAAAAGTTTAATGAAAATCTGATTTTGCAAGAGACTGTGTTTTATGTCCCTGGGTGGGATATGGCGTTAGGATATTCATACCAAGTTCTTCATTCTGATCTATGTAAATTATTTAAACCCACCTTTATATGTAAATCTAGCTTATTTTTAGAAAAACTCCTGTACCACAATCATATCTATGATTTTAACGCCTAGATCAGATTTCAATATTAATATCTATCTTTTTAACACCTACTTCAGATTACCCATGTTTTTCTTCTAATAACAAAAACTTAAAAAGATATAAGAAATAAATGTACGATATAAATAGTACAAATGAGTCTTAAATAAGAGAAATCAAAAGCGAGTTCCTTAATTTTATTCTATTTTGTGGAATGATATGAAGTGTTAAATTATTATTTTTTTTTGCGTGTGATTGATACTGAATTCGAATTCGGAGGTAAATGATCTAATATGTATATATTGTTTTCAAGTGTATTGATTAAGGACAAATATTAATGGGGTGTTTGAGATTGCTTCTGAAACAACTTATTAACTTATTAACTTTTTCAATAAGTTAATAAGTTAGTATGGACTGACTTATTAACTTATTTCCCTCACAATCATCACACTGTCAAACACTATAAAATGGCTTTTTGACTTTTTAAAAGTTAATAAGTCAATAAGCTGTTTTGATAAGTAATCCCAAACACCCCCTAAAAGTGATAAGAAAATCTTACCAAAGCACATATATTGATCTGGTCGTTTGAGAATCCATTTTCAAGCAACCGATCTAAGAAACTTTTTTCTTCCTCCGCCACCACCGCCCTATCGGATTTAAATGTAGCTCTTCTTTCGTCTATTATGTCCTCCCAAAAACTAAAAACCTCCCTGAGTGATTTAAAGTTTCCCCTCCTTAATCCTTGAAGATCCAATCTCCTAACCAAAGGAAAAAAATCACTTACATTTGGTCTTGTGCCATCCTTCAATAATGTAAAAAGCTTCGCTTTCAATCCACCAGCAGTTCCATGTTCATCTTCAAAATTAAGAAAATCTTTCCCAAAGATAACATTGCTAATAATGTTGAACATTGTTGTAAAGATAACATCCCCAATGTTAACAACTTGCTGTTGCTTGCTACGCAAGAAATCCAACATTTGAGATAATTTCTCATCTCTCAAACTAGATTGGGCTTCTAATGCTTTAGGCGAAAACATTTCAATTCGACAAAGGGTTCTTAACGACTTCCAATGCTCACCACAATCTGCTGACCAAACAAGGTAGAAGGGTGCAAAACTATGCTCAAACGCATCAGGAACAGCGCGACCGGATAGAAGGCGGTCTTGAGTCTTGAGAATTTCTAAAGCTGCAGCCGGAGAAGACGCCACCACGAGAAGTTGAGTTCCTAAGCGGAGTGAGATGAGGGGGCCATATTGTTGTGCAAAGATGGAAATGTTGACATGAGGGTTGGAGCCTATTTGGTGTATATTTCCAATCACAGGCCATGGTGATGGTCCTGGAGGAATGTTTTTTGTGGGTCTGAAACATTGTTTATAGATTAAGAACAAGAAGATGGGTGTTGTTACTACAATTAGATAGGATGAAAGAGTGATGTCCATGTTAATAGAAGGTGCTAGCTCTTCTTGAGTGTTGTGTGAATCTTGATTTATTGAATTGTGCTGCCATAAGAATCCAAAATGGCATTAGGTGCGCATGTGAACATAACCAGCCATGTAATGTTGAAAACTTGTTAGATTAAACTGAAACAAAGAGATTTCTGCATATAGAAGATTAATTAAATTGATTTAAGATAAAGTTAAATAATATACACTTATCTGCTATTCATGAATTACAATATTATAATTTATTTAAAGATAACGAAATTATATTTTCATATTAATTATGAGAGTTTAATAAGGAAAAATTGCCTTATAATAATTAGACTAATTGAATTATATATCTTTTATCTTGTTGATTTTAAGTTAACTTCGTCATAAGTATTAAAATACAATAACCTTCTTATACATTAATAATTTTTCTATACCTAAATATTTTTTAAAAAATGAGACCTAAAAAACTAAGTATTTTGCTCTTATTAATTTACGTAAATATTTAAGCATAATATTGCTATTCCTATATCTCAATATTTTTTTAAAAAATCAGACCATAAAAATAAGTATTTGGCCTTTTTAATGTAAGTAAATATTTAAGTATAATACTATTATAATTTCTTATTTTTTTTAAATTCAAAAACGCAATTAAATAATATTCTGTCCCTCAACATCACATGCACACCACTCTAGTAAATAGGTTAAATTAAAAATAGTATGGTAAGATTTCCTAGAAAATTATAACGAGAAAACTAAAAATCCAAACATTTAATTACTTAATTAAGTTATTTAGGGTGCCTATTCCATCCATAAACCACTCTCTCCGTTAGTTTGTCCAAACCAAATCGATTCTCACACAACTTATCCTTTCTTTCAATTGTGACACCGACAAGTTTGTGTATGTTTTTGTTGGTTGAAATCAAGCCTCACCGATTAATGTGATATGGAATTCGAGATTATGGCTAATCGGTGAGTTCATCCTATTCCATCTGAGCTCCACGCGTACTACTAAAAATTACCAAAAATGGTTGTAACTTGTTAGTTCATGTCGTATAAAAGTTAACTAGGCTCGGTTCAAGAGAAAACAAAACAAGAAATATCTACTTAACCTAAAACAAAGCCAGAAATATCTACTTAACTTATAACTATTGTCAATTGCTGGAGGTTGCTTCTAACCATTTTTGGAGGCTACAACATAAAAGAGAATATTGTATTATAGTGATTAGCAGTGGTGCGGAACCAATTGTGAAGAAGCAATCTATCTCGTTTTTGAAGACCCAGTACCTCAAACCATATAATATAGAAATAACAAATTAACAAACAAATGAAGATTTAGAGACGGTAACTAATGAGTGGAAAACGTGAATCATGCTCTTGTCTACTTTAATAAACAAATGCAATTATATTGCAGCCCCCACCAAGCAAAAGCTGATAATTTTATGTTCATCTTTAAATATCCATCACTTGGTTATCCGTCAAACATTATCGAAAGCATCACCCACACATAATCAGAGGGACCCATTCTATTTGTTATCAAGAATTAAAACCTGCAGGAGAACTACAATTTGAAGTATAGTCTTATAAAAATTTAAAAAATTATGAAGCTTTAAATAAAATCTAAAAACTATGTAAAAATCTCATAAATGTGTGACCTATTTTGCATACGCCTTATTACACCTTGATCGTCTTTTTTACATCATAATTGCAATCTTGTATCTAGGGTAAGGAGACATTTTCAAAAGGTCACAATTATAACAAAGTGTTAAATGACAAGATGAATGTGGATGATGTAGATTGAAAAACAAGATAAACAATTATAACAAAGTGTTAAAATGACAAATTATGAAGCTTTTTTTTACATGAGTATAAAAAAAAAGGCAGAAGTCGAATGAGCCTCAAAAGATAAACATGCCAAAAATGTGTCATAAACAAAGTCTAGCAAAAATTAAAAATAAGACTAAAAGTAAAATAAGTCATAAAGAATGTCCTGTCTTTAGTCGCACACTACCATCTCCTGTGAATCGCTCACCATACAACACTACTATCACTAACGAAATCCCTTTACTACTGATTGAGACCAGCCGCCATCGATCTCTTCCCTTCGATTTAATATGTTTCCGGTTTAGATTTGAGGTTTATGTCCGTCCTCCATTCTCTCTATCTCTCTCGTTCTCTCACTACAAGAAATTCTGGTCTTCACCTACACATAGTATGTGTGGGTGATTGTCTTTATCTACATTTAAGATAAGTGTCAGGATGTGTGGCCTCGTGCCTATGGATATAGATCATTACCTACACTTCAATTATGTGTAGGCATATAGCTTGCTACACCTACGCATATATAAGGCTAAAACTAATTCATATGTATAGGTAGAAGTAAGGCAATTTGTTTGGTTGGTAGCTAACGTTGCAGCTAACATGGCGGTAACATGGCGTTGATGTGGTGCTGACGTGGCTGTAAGGCCCTGATTCCAGGAAGCCTTACAGTTGATCATTCACAGCATATCAAAAATTTAAAGCATTAATTTAAGTAAACATTGTAGCGGAAATTACTTTGATTCAAACTCGTCATGACATAATTCAAAGAAAACATTAACATTGTCTTAAATACATCAAACAAGTCATAAAAGAGTGATTAATAATCTTCTAAATTTGGTATGCCAGTCTTTAGTTTCCAAGAAGCTCTGGATCCATGCCCTCATCCTTCTAAGTCCAACAGCTCACATGTCAAACTAATATGCATACAAAAGTCAGCTTCACTGATTGAGTTCTAAGTTTACTTTATCATATAATCTTTTAGTGAGATATGTTAACTTTATAATTCTAAAGTAGTCATCACAAGAACAAACATTTACTATACACAGACTGTCACTTTATCAATATTTTATCATTAAGATTTTCACTTATTTATTATCTATTACTCTTCATTATCCGTTAATTTCCAGTTACTATGTCTTGGGATCTGTCCAAGGGCTAGACCCCCGCTTGTGATGAATACAAGACTTTACTTTAGTCATGCTTGTTTTGAACACAAGACTTTACTTTATCAATGAGAGCACAACAAATACAACTCTCCTTTATCCTTTGCTTGCAAGACTTTACTTTAGCAATGGTACATTGTTACGAGCTCAATAACATTTTTTTAGGTTTCACTTTCATCTTTAGTTATACATATACTTATACATGCTAAGAATCAACTCATAGTTAATAGTAAGGTCCAAGGGGCAACGCCCCCGGCTGGGGCTGGGCTGGTCATAAAAATCTTTGCCATAAAAATCATATATAGTATGCATATCGCCCCCAAAACATTGAAAACATATAAATAAGGGGGATCTAGAACTCTCCTGGTCAGTAAGCAACTTCACGTCTAAGGTTTCTAAGCTAGGATCGTGGCACACAGTCTGCATATAAGTTAACGCACAAATAGGTGATTTTCTACACAGTTTCGGCAGCAGTTTCGCACGTAGTTTCGCTACCAGTTTCGCTGTTAATTTCGCATGTCAGTTTCGCTGCCCAAATTGCCCAACTTTCGTTGGAATTTCTAAGATTCGCTAAATCTACTGGTCTACCTATGAACTTACGAAATTACCAGCGAATAACTCATAGTTTCACAAGAAGGAGATTGTCTTAGATTTGCAGGAAGAACGGGCAATTTCGCTGGACGTATAAAAACGACGAACCAACTCGTTTTTAACCCAAAATCTCAACTTTTTACGTCCAAAAACTTAGTTTTTCATCCATGAAACTATATCTAAGCTTTTTACATGATTTCATACGACAAACTGTGACCTTTATGTGATTCTTTGCAACTTTTCAAAACCAAAACCCTAGAATCCAGATCTGTTCTAAAGAGGTGTTTGGATGGTGATTCTTACCTGGATTTCTTGCTCTTTCCTTAATGTTTGATGCACCAATACTTAAATTTTCAATCCTTGAGTCAATTAAACTTCAAATCTTTGATTTTTCTCCACTTTCTTTCTCTACTCTCTCCCTAGAATGTTAACTCATTATTACTAAGTTGCTCGATTCAACATTTCGGGGCGTTACAATGGCGGATGACGTGGACTATAGTGATCACATGGCATGTCCTTACAAAGTGTTGTTGACACGTGTCATAAATAAATGTGTGGGTATATAGTAACATTATATGTAGGTAAAAATGGTACATCTGTAGGTATCGATTTTAATATGTGTAGAAAAAAATATTTTTGTGTTCATAAAAATATATTTATGTGTGGACATAAACTACCATATATGTAGGTAATAATCATCAAATACATTTGAAAAATTACAAAATATGTAGGTATAAATATAAACACATGTGACCAAATTTACCCTTCTTAACTGAATATGTTTAAACATCATCATTCATACGACAAAAGTAAAGTACCAACTATAGAAATTCAAATACAAAAACATGAACATCACTACGAATTTTAGAAAAATTAAAACTACTTCACTCATTAATATTTTCACCGCACTCTGATGTATCACCTTGAGATACTCCCAATATGCTTGTTTGAGGAGGCATGATATTACTCTCAATTAATGTTTTTTCCATAATTGCACATTTACCTTTTAGTATTTCAAGTTCATCTACTAGTTCATCATAAGTAGGACGCTTTGATTTCTGAATCGTACCCATAGTGTTACTAGCAATAACGGGATCACGTCCCCACCCATTTAAACAAATAGAGCTTCGTTCAAGTACCATCTCGATGATTGACTTGTCGCTCATTGATTCCACAAAATATTTATTTCTCAGCTTTATCATATCTTCCTTTTAGCAAAAAAGAAGACAAGTATAAAAAAACTAATCATTTATCAAATAATTAATATATAGCATGGAGTTGAGCAAGTAAACTTACATATATTCTAGCCACATCTGTAGATATCCAACCTTTTTCTGCATCCCAATGTGTAAGCCGCCAAGTCTCATGTTGACCCGACGAAGAATCTAAACCTAATCCATGCTCAAGGTGGTAGCGCATTGTAATCTTCGAACCATTTCTACTATCCATATTTCGCTTTCCACGTGCAAGAACCTTCTTTTTTGTAGTTTCCTTTGAGGACAAACAACCAAATAAAACATCAAATATTAAATTGAATTTAATAATCATTAATATTATAAATAGTTAAAGTTCTATTAAGTTGTTACCAAATATTTCGTCTCACATCACATATCACAAAGATATTTCCAGTCTTCTCCGCTAATATTAGAATATTGTGTGGTCTTTGCCTTTGTTGGATCTTTCGGTCCTCCAATCTCTTTGAAGCAAGCATGCAGCTTAGCTCGATGACTTCTCCATGCCTTTTCCATGTAGCTATCGATGACTTTGCAAACATCCACATTTTCCACATCAATATCAGAAAGTGTCTTCAAGTAATAAACAAATAATTAATCGGTTAGTAAATGTGAATGCTAAAAATCATAATGAATTATAAAAAAAAACTTACAGTTAGTTTGTGAAGTAAAAGCAATCTAACTTCATTGGGTACATGTCTCCGTCTTTGTATTGTGAGCTACAATTATTACATAAAATGTAGCCATACTAAAACATGAAAGATGATTCATTTTCATTTACTACTCTCCTCATTTGAAAATTGAAATCCACTGGCAATCGCTTATTGGATGCTTTCATTAGCTTTCTAGCTCCTTTGCCACACGTAATGCCACATTTTGTGCTTGTCATACTGTTACCAGTATCTTGCTTGTTCTCACAAATTGTGTCTATAAACAAGTAGAATGATAATTTAAATTTACAACATTACTTATAAACATATTAACAAGTAAAGTTAAACACACTAGTGATTGTCATACCATTACCCATTTCTCGCTATGGTACATGAGATTGTTGTACATTACTAACCGGTTTCTTAAAGACATATCTGTTCAAATAGCAAATTATAAACAGATCTAGACTTTCAACAATTAAAAAAACTAGTGAAATGAACAAAAGTCTATCAAACAAATATGAATCAACTAATAGCATAGATCCAGAGTAAGTTTAAGCTCTAAAACTTAGCTCAAGAGTGGACAAAACTAGCAACATGAAACACCAGATTGAATGACAAATATGTATCAACACATCAGCAAATGATTTGCTTATTAACCATGAAAACCATATTCTGTTTGATCTTAATAATTAAAGTGCTAAAATGAAAGTTCAGAAGTAATAAAACATAAAATATCATAAGAAAATCATCACAGAATGAAGCATGGAAACAGTGAAAGTCCTTTGAATCCAGAAAATCATCAAACTTTTATTTTCTAAATTCAGTTCAACAATAAAAAAGTGCAATTAATCATGTTTTTCAGAAGATAATTGAACACTTGTATCAACAAACAAACAAACATGTTCGATAAAAGCTCACTCATAATTGCTTGTTGTTTATTAGATTATTTTTGTTTCTTCTATATTTGTAATATGTAACCTTTTAATAATTTATGTACATATATAAAGATGATTCAGATGAAAAAAGGCACAATTTTTATCCGTTATGTACATGTATAAAGAGCCTGGATTCAGAGGAAGAAGTAGACCAAATACAACAAATGATCTAATATTTAAATGTAGAAAATCATAACCTTTTATTTCAAACATAAGCACCAAATACCCAATTCAACTTTCAAATTACCAAGGCTTATAGAGTTTTAGAGAATATTTTTTAAAAGAATTGGCAAAACTTGATCAACGTTTAAATTCATCTACAAACGGCCTTAAAAAACATCAAAGTCTTTGCCGGGAGATTTTGGTCTAGGAATCAATAACTTAAAAGGTAATTGCTCTTATGCATTGTACACCAAGTTGGCATGTTATATGGCATCAAAATGACTAGCCACATACTATGTGTTGTTGTCATATTGCTAAATGTCACACCCCGACTGACGGCGGAATCATCGGGCGAACTAATATGAATCGATTGCTCATAGCATATGTTAGTAAATGCGTTGATATAATATTAAATGTTATTTTCATTGAATAATACCAATCAAATAATCCATTACAATCAAACACTAATCCAATAAGTATAACTAGGTCCAAGTCCTAAATGAGCATTAAGAAATCCACTAATTAGCATTCCTGAAATCATGTGAAAAAGTAACGAGTCAGCTAACGAATTAGCCGGTGAGTAAACACAAGTTTGAATACATATATAGATTAATTAAAATAATTGAAAACAATTCAATTCACATAGAAATGTCAAGACTTATTATGCAATAGTGTAACATAAAAGACAAACCAACACAATAAAAGCAAATGACTGAATTGAATCAATCCGTAGACGAAACCTTATATAATGAATGATTCCAGTTCCAATCACCACACGACTAAACAAATGGGTAGGGTTTGACAAACCAATCGATCTATCATTATTACCGTGATTGCATGAATTAATAATTGTGTTATCATCTAATTTATCTGTAGGAACCTCTGAAGTTAAGAGGCTGATGCAACCAAAAGATACCAAAACAATCAAGTCTTCCAACATGAACTTTGGAACAAAGATGAACTAGCTTCGGAAGTTTTACACACTCAAAAAAAATGCTAAGTGTAAAATCTCCCAAAGCCAAAGTTCAGAAGAAACTACTGCGGAAGCTTTACACTGAACTTGGAAAATATTCCAAGTATAAAGTCTTCCAAAGCCAAAGACTTAACTCTTCTGAAGGTAAAAGATAAAGTCTTTCGAAGCTCTCAAGACAAAGTCTTCCGAAGCTGTTTAAAGACAAGACTGATTTTCCTCTGAAAAGAGAGAAAATATACATTTTCCATCAACTTTATCATAAAGCAACCTACTTTTCGCTGCATACTCTGGTAGTTCACCTGCTATCACTAGTTGGTGAAACTTCCATACTTTATGTTAAAGTAGATAAGGTCTTCACCTGCAAGTTTCTGTTTTTGTTCCTTTTTGGTTTTTTGTAATAGAAAGTCAGTGAGCTATGGCTTGTCATAATCACTAGTCAAAAGACAATCTGCCTTTTGAATTTAGGCTGATCTTGTTGTCTAGATTAGTCACTTCCAACTGTCTTTTTGTATATTGACGGTTGTAGGATGTAGTATAAGTAGTATCCGGTTCTTGTAGTCAACATATACTTGTACAACACTTGTAATAGAACTAGAGAAGCAATATACAACTTCTTTGAAAACTTTATCTTGTGCTGTTGTTCTTGTTTTACTTGTGTTTATCTTGTATCTTCAGTAAAGGTTCACAGTTCCCTATTTGAATTGTTAAGTGATCTTAGGATCCTCCTAAGTGTGTTAACTAAGTGCAAGCTTAAGTACCCTTTAACGGTCCTGCATTATCTAACTATACATACATAATTGCAAGTAACATAGCATGTTTTAAATTGAATTTTGAAATAGAATAACAATGAATTACAATTGATTATATATGTATCGCATGATTTCTCCAAATAATAAACATATAAAAATGAGCAATGAATACTCACTTGATAATTATAAGTGATTTAAAATTGATACAATGCTAGACTTGACACCAGAAATTATTCACGGTTTTAACCTAAGAAATAATGTCCTAATGTTAAAATAATAATGATTTAAAGACTAGAAGCCGATTAGGTTTTCGATTGGGATTTGGGTTTTTATATAATTAGTTATAAAATAAAGTAATTAATTATATCATAAGACTTATTGATTATATATACTAGAACAAATTAATTAAATATTTGAGATTGAAAATAATAATTTGTTATTAGTGAAATAGACTTATTGAATATAATTAAATATTTAATTTATAATAATTGGGGTTGAATATTAAAGTGAAAAAGAAATAATTAATTAAAATTTATTATTTAAAACTTGATCCAAATAATTAATGGAATAATTAATTATTTAAATGAGTTACATTGTTAATATATTTTTATTTAAAATAATTTGAAATAATATATTCTTGATTCACAATGATTTTTATAAATTGTAAAACTAACGAATAACTTTATAATGTTTCTATAAAATAAGGAAAACTGATAATTATATATATTTTTAGAATTTTCAAAAATTGAATAATAGTCTATGGATTATTACTAGTTTATAAAATTAATTTAATAATTTGACCATAATTTCTGAATCTAAAAATACATAAAAACCAATTTTAAAAATAACAAGGGGTGCCCGAGGTAGAACATGGTCCCTTATGTAGTGTGCATGTTAACCAATGTGCCAAAGCCCATGTCTTGTCTAAGTTCTGAAAAGAAAGTTTAAAAACATAACTTAACAGTTTCCCAATATCCATATGAACCCTAATTTGAATCCGACTCAATCGAACACGAATTCGATATTGTTAACAGCAATAAAGATGGGGCTTTGATTCCCCATGTAAAATCAAGTGTTATACCTGATTGATGATGGATTCGATTGTAGAATGACGAAATGAAGTTACGATAGGGACGAGGATCGAATGCGTCTGTGTTTGTGTGTGTGTTTTAGAGAAATTAAGAGAACTGACAGTTTAAGAGAATCAAAAGGTAGGTTTTCTCTGAATTATATAGTCCCAGTTACAACCGTTTCGATTGAAATGTAGAGCGGGTGTTACTTGATTCACATAATTTCGATAATGCGGTTACATACATAATTGATTTGATGATTATGTCTATAATGACCAAGATTACATTTCAGACCAATTAGTTTGCTGAATTACACCAAATTAAGATCGAAACTGATTTGACCTTGAATGAAATGTTCTGTTTTGAATGGAATAAGGTATGATAGTTGATTATTCGAATTGGAATGAGTAATATGAATCACATAGGCGAGAGTATATGGACGGTTTAATTAGGTTAATTTGAAAGAGAATTGGGTTTTGGCTTCGCCGAAAAGGCTGCCGGACTTGCAACTGGAGAACGCAGGGTCGACTGGGTGGGGTTGGATGTTTTAAATATATTATAGTTTGGTCCCTAGCCTTTGGAGTGATTGTTTTGTGTAAAAACACTTTAAACCAAGTTTAGAAATTACACATTACACCCCTTCACTTATTAAAAACCATATTTCAATAATAAATATAATTATTAATCTATAAAACTTAATAAATATAAAGCTTAATACTTTTGAAAAATTACTTAGTTTTTTTAATCTAATGATTAGAATCTCATATTTAATATAATATTCTATAAATTTATAAAAGTTACTTTATAACTTATAAAGTTATTATAATTTGATTAAATGATTAAATAAATAAAATGAATATTAAAATTTACAATATTGATTAAATAACACATTTTTTGAATTTAATTGATCAAAATAGTTTAATGATGAATTTTTTTCCATTATATGAAAGATCAAAATGGATTCGGATTTGAGTTTATAACTTGAAAATGGATCAGATGTTACAGTCTCCCATACTTTAGAAAATTTCGTCTCAAATTTAATCACGAGGAGGCTGATGCAAAGAAGTGAAGATATTTGGATTTCATATGGTTTTCAAGTTCCCAATTGAACTTTAGGGATCGTTTAAACTCAATGAGTTTTAACTATAGGAATTTGGCTACGCTTGAGTTTTCAAAATTCATGATTTCAAGGGTTTTTTTTTTTACAAAGTGGATAGAATCATCATATGATTACATCAAGTGGAATGTGGAGATTTTAATCAGCAAGGCATTTCTTAAGGTTTTTGTCTTTTGAAGTTGGCTAATAAGCTTTTTCATTTCAGACGGTGAAAGACGATTGAGAGATTTTGTCATGAGTGAAGCACCAAAAGCAAGATCAATATGAGACTCGACTTCACAAACATGAGAAAGATGTTTGAGATACTTTTAGACGAAAGAGAAATCTAGATGAGCTTCTTAATGCAGACAACTTCGGCATGATTCTTAGATAACGAATTCATGCTTACTATGATATCGAGGTTTTCCAAGTGTGTTAGAGTAAGATCGATAGGAAAATCTTGCTTCTTAAGATTAATGATATGACATCCGGTAATTTTCCGTTACCAAACTCCGTTAGTTCCGTTAGGTCTTGCATACACGTGTCGTGAGCACACACTAGTTGTCGTTGAACGTTGGTGACTTAATAATAATTAACAACGATTATCAGATAATAACTTAACTAAAAATATGATTATTAAATTGTGCTTATGTACTTACGCGATTTAAATATTATTTGTGAATTTTATCTTGTAACGTGGTAACGTGTTATATTTATTTCATGTATCTTGTGGCTAGTGAAAATTATGCATGATCATTATTGTTAGTTTATAATGTTTGTATTTTGTAGTTAAAACCCTTAAATAGTGTTAGAAAGATTAGTTTTTATAAAATATAAACAATAAGGGGCTAAAAGGTAACATTCTAAATATAATATTTACTAAAAATTAAAACCCTAATCCCCCCATAACCCCCAAGTCGCGGCTGGCCCCTCTCTCTCCCTCTCCCTTGCGATTTGAGACCAAAAACAAGCACAAGCATCGATTTTTAGTGTGTTCCAAGTGATTACAACGTGTAGCAAGCTTCAATTCTTAGTCATTACGCGATTAAAGGTTAGATTTTAGTAGTTTTTTTTTGGAATTTTGTGTATGGCCGAACCCTAGTTCGATTTTTGTTCAAAATGTCAAATTCTTGATTGTTTGTTGATTGTATGATGTTAGTTAGATAGCATTGATGATAGTTTACGTGGATTGTACAAGAAATTCATGATTTTGATGCGTGGATCATACCTTACTAATAATAGTAACTTTATTGCATGAACTTGATGATTTGATTATGAATTGATGATTACATGATGCTAATGATGTTTTATGAATGTTGGAATTATGATAATTATGCTAGAAATCCAAGAATTGATCATGTAGTTCATACCTTGCTAAAAGTAGAAACTTTTGGACATGAGATTGGTGAATTATGATGATTTGATGATGTTGAACATGGTTAAATGATAGTTATGAGCTTGAATAGGTATTGTGTTGATGAATTCATGATTGAATTAAGCGTTAGATTGATTTTGGGATGTTACTTTCCCAAAAGGAAAACTTTATTTATGTAGAACCTTGGAGATGGTGAAGTGGGCATGTTCATGATGTTAGGGTCATGTTAGAATATTTATTGATGGTGTCTAATGTGGTGGAATGTGTTAATTGGGTTGTATGGATACTTGATTGGTCAATTGGGAAATTTGGACTCTTATGGATTATAAATGATGATGGATTATGTTAAGAGATTATGGAATCATGCTTGGGATTATAATAGATCATTGTTGGGTATGTTGGTTGGCATGAATCTTGTTGAATAATGTGATGATGATCGTCATACACGCGTGCGAATCTGAGGCCCCTACTTAGTAGGATTGGCAGGGTTAGGGTGTGAAGTCATGAGTGGCTTCACATGGCATGTTATGCATGATTAGACTTTATGTATGATGTACTAGTTGTGATGTAATTATATTTGTGTTGAGCATGTTGACTACTTGAGATTCACATGAGTTGTATGATAATCTAAGTTGTATGATGACCTTGGTAGAACAAGTGGTTGATGAAGTGATATACGTGAACAACTTGTATGATAACCATGTATGATGAGTTGCTTTGCTTGACTAAAAGGGATTTCAATTAATATGTCACTAATAGGTCAAACGGGTCACCTGGGTCAAATGCGTCTTGTTTTTCTAAAACCTTGGGTCAATGTGTTTATTGAGCACTTAGGGTTCGTTGATGATTATCTGTACACGTACTTATGTAATTGCGTGTTCTAGGTACCCTCTGAAGGTTGTCTTTCCTCTCTCTCTCTCCCAAGTTAGCTTTAATATCATTCGTGTGCACACCAGGTGTGTTCATGCCCCACTTTATTGTACACTCTCTTTTGGGGGAGATAACATACTCGTTCTGAAACGCTTTATTGATTATAAGTTGTGTATAGTGTAATGTAGTGCGATATACTATGAAAGTCCTCACACTTTCGGATCGTTAATATTGGAACTAGCTGGAAATCTTGGGTAGTACTACTGGGTTTGACAAGCCCCACCTGTGCGACTCGAGGTCAAACGGGTGCAATATTGTCCTAACACATGGTGTCACGACCTAGTAAGTCGTGACGGGAGGCAATCAAACGAAAAGCTGTCAGCTTCGATCGGAAAATCACTACGATTATTACTTGTGAATTTAGACTAGTTATCTAATTCAATGCACCCTTATGTTTTATAACTGTTACCGTTATGTTTTACACAAACTCTTGAACTCACCAACCATTGTGTTGACTCTTTTAGTATGCTATTCTCAGGTCTTGGTTAATGAAAAGCCTAGGAGCACTCACGGGTCAGCATTTGTGGGCCAGCATTGTTGGAAACATTTTATTTTGGCAATTGAAACAAGTTTCTGTACTTAGTTTTGAATAACGGTTGGGCGCGTGTTTTGTGCACTTTACATTTTGTACCCTTGTGTTTGCTTTACTTACAAAAACGCTTCCGCAAATATTTTGAAGTTTTAAACTCTGGTTTGGTTTGAATGGTTCATATAGAGTCGTTCTGAGTAACTAATGACTAAGATCCTGGTTTGTTCACACGCCTCGCGGTAAAACCCTGCACGTGGATTTTGAGGGTGTGACAAATGATACAATTTGAAATAATAGAATCAATTATAATGGGTTTTCCAGAATGAGAGAGGTTTTGTCGAGAAGACATTTGGAAAGGTTACTAAGTACCTTATGAGAATTGGATAATGAGTTTTATAATTCCAGAAAAAAAAATCAATGATTTAATATTTCAAAATTACAATGAGATGTTCCGAGTGTAAGCGTTCGGTTTGCAAAAAGTGAATACGTAGACTTATCAAAGTATTAGATCAACCACAACCTTAATTAAAATATGCGTACCTATAAGCGGAAACTCAACTCAAGGGTTCTCATGTAAGGTTAACGTATCCATCGGTTGATTGGGATTAGTATGAATACCTTGTCTAGATAGAACACCTCGAGATACAGGTATCCCACTCTTCCAGCATTGCATGTTTTCAGTCATGTGACACAGACTTTTACGGGATTTGAAAATCATGAATAACAATTCAAAAGTTAAAATTTTAAAACCTTTTGATTTAGGCACACAATGCCTTAGAATATGAGTGGAGAAAATGTGTATGCATTGATTGAAATCAAGGTATAAGAATAATCACATAAGGCATAAATCACATAATCATGCCTAAGCATACAAGGCACTTAAAAACTTATAAAAATACGTGAGAGGACTCATGTGTAAGGGTTCTTAGTTATAGACTAGGTCATTTCATTTTTAATAACCTAATTCTCTATAATCATAGCCCTGATACCAATCTGTCACACCCCGACCGATGACGAAATCATCGGGGAGGACGAATGTAAATCCATTGCTCATAGCACATGGTAGTAAATGTGTTGATATAATATTAAATGTTATTTTCATTGAATAATACCAATAAAATAATCCATTACAAGCAAACATTAATCCAATAAGTATAACCAAAGCCCTTTATTAAACTAGATCCTAGTCCTAAATGAGCATGAAGAAATCCACTAATCAGCATTCCTGAAATCAAGCGAAAAAATAACGAGTCAGCTAACGAATTAGCCTGTGAGTAAACACAGGTTTGAATACATATATAGATTGATTATAATGATTAAAAACAATTCAGTTCACATGGCAATGTCAAAACCTATTATGCAATAGTGTAATATAAAAGAAACCAACATAATCAAACCTAATGACTGAATTGACTTGGTCCGTTGACGAAGTCTTATAAAATGAATGATTCCGGTTTCAATCATCACGCGACTAAACAAATAGGGTGGGTTTGTCAAACCAATAAATCTATCATTGTTACCATGATTGCATGAATTAATATTGTGTTATCATCGAGTTTATCTAACTATGCATACATAATTGTAAGTAATAACACGACATGTCTTGAATTGAATTTTGAAATAGAATAACAATTGATTATATAAGTATCACATGATTTCCCAAAAAATAAACATATAAAAATAGGCAATGAATACTCACATCATAATTATAAACGATTTGAAATTGATAGAATGTTGGACTTGACACCAAAAACTCCTCACGGTTTTAACCTAACGAATAATGTCCAAATGGTAAAATAATAATGATTTAAAGACTAGAAGCCGATTAGGGTTCCGATTGGGACTTGGGTTTTTATATTATTTGTTTTAAAATAAAATAATTAATTATATATCTTGATTATATTTACTAAATAAATTTAGTAAATATTTGAGAATGAAAATAATAATTCGTAATTAGTGAAATAGACTTATTGAATATAATTAAATATTTATTTTATAACTATTGGGGTTGAATATTAAAGTGAAAAAGAAATAATTAATTTATAATTAATTATTTAAAACTTGATTCAAACAATTAATGGAATAATTAATTATTTAAATGAGTTACATTGTTATTAGATTTTTATTTAAAAGAATTTACAATAATATATTGTTGATTCGTAATGATTTTTATAAATTTTAAACTTACGAATAACTTTATAATGTTTCTATAAAATAAGGAAAACGGATAGTTATATATATTCTTAAAATTTTCAGAAATTGAATAATAGTTTACGGATTATTACTAGTTTATAAAATTAATTTAATAATTTGACAACAATTTCTAAATCTAAAAGTTCATAAAAACTAATTTTAAAAATAAAGGGGTGCCCGCGGTCGAACCCGGGTCCCTTGTGTAGTATGCATGTGTGTTAACCAACGGGCCAAAGCCCATCTCTTGTTTAAGTTCTGAAAAGAAAGTTTAAAACATAACTTAACAGTTTCCCAATATCCATATGAACCCTAATTTGAATCCGACTCAATCGAACACGAATTCGATATTGTTAACCGCAATAAACATGGGGCTTTGATTCTCTATGTAAAATCGAGTGTATATCTGGGTTTATTATACCTGATTGATGATGGAATCGATGGTAGAATGACAAAATGAGGTTGCGATAGGACGAGGATCGAATGCGTGTGTGTGTGTGTTTTAGAGAAATTAAGAGAATTTAAAGTTTAAGGGAATCAAAAGGGAGGTTTTCTCTCAATTATATAGTCCCAATTACAACCGTTTTGATTGAACGAGTTTAATGTGCAAATCAGGTGTTACTGGATTCATATGATTTTGATAATGCGGTTATATACACAATTGATTTTGTTGATTATGTTTTAATGACCAAGATTATGTTTCAGACCAATTAGTTTGGTCAATTACACCAAATTAAGATCGAAACTGATTTGATCTTGAATGAAGTGTTCGGTTTCAAATGGAACAAGGTATAATACTCGATTATTCGAATAGGAATGAGTAATATGTTCGAATCACACACGCGAGAGTACAGGGATGGTTTAATTAGGTAAATTTGAAAGAGAATTGGGTTTTGGCCTCGTTGGAAAGCCCGCCGGACTTGCAACCGGAGAACACATGGTCAACGGGGTGGGGGTTGGGTGTTTTAAATATATTACAGTTCGGTCCCTGGTCTTTGGAGTGATTGTTGTTTTGTGTAAAACCACTTTAAAACAAGTTTTAGAAATTACACATTACACCCCTTGACTTATTAAAAACCATATTTCAATAATAAATCTAATTATTAATCTATAAAACTTTATAAATTTTATAAATCTTAATACTTTTGAAAAATTACTTATGATTAGAATCTCATATTTAATATGTTAATTCTATAATTCTATAAATTAATAAAAATTACTTTATATCTTATAAAGTTATTATACTTTGATTAAATGATTTATTAATAAAAATGAATAATAAAATTTACAATATTGATTAAATAACACATTTGTTGCATTTAATCGGTCAAAATAGTTTAATAATGAATTTTTTATATGAAAGATCAAAATGAATTTGAGTTTGGGTTTGGGTTTATAATTTGAAAACAGATCAGATGTTACAGTAAAAGGGTTAAACCCATCTAAAGCCAACCCCTATCATACACTCCTCGGATCATCTGCAAAATTAGGATACATCTAATCAAAATGTTTCCAAGCCCTTCCATTGGCTGGATGACATAAAACTACATGTTCAACCCTACGTACCTCTTTATGCCACCGCATGTCTTTAGAGGTGTGGCGTGACGCATATAAGCGCTTCAAACGAGGTGTTATTGGAAAGTAATGGAGCTTCTTATAAGCAATGTTGTTGCGCACATAACGATTACTTTGACAAAATGGGCATGTTATAACATCTTTGTTGTCCTCCTAGAAAATTGCACAATCATATTAACAAACATCAATAAGCTCATAACCTAAAACAGCGTCACAAAGCAACATTCTAACATCATAATAGCTCTGCGGACAATTATTACCATCGGGAAGTACCTCGTGTAGCAACTTCAGCAACATTAAAAAGAATTATTAGTCCATTTGTTCATCACTTTCAAATTCATCAACTCCACAACAAAGGTCAAGGTAGAAGAATTCTTGCATCCTTCGTACAAAGGATTATTTAGTGCTCATGTAGCTTTTCATAACAAGTATTTTCAATAACCGGTTGTTAATTTCCAATTAGATCATTTGTAGGGTCAATATTAAACAATGGATGACCAATCGTGTCCTTTAATCCTTCTTTAAAGCCAGTAGATTCTTCATTAACAAACTCATCTGGCTCGACATCTTCTTCACGGACTTCATGCTCACCAAGGTACACCCACTGTGCATATGACTCATCAAGTCCTACATTAATAAAATGGGCAACAATGACACCTATATTTTGTAGTCTCATATTAGGACAATTAGCACAAGGGCATAAAGTTAAACCCGTTAGAGTTTAAAGTTTGTCGGGCAACATTTAAAAACTCCTTTGTCCTGTCTACATACTCGGTTGAAACCCGATTTTGATTCCTCACCCACTGATGACCCATATTTTGTACCTAACGAGGTAAAAACTCCAATGAAGGTAAGCTATCATCAAACAACTTAAGCTATTATTGGCAATCGTTTGGAGTGATAAGAAAAAATATTATTTGTTTCTCAACTCTCATAAGTATTTAAAATGTAAGATAATATCTTTTCAGACATTACATGCTCACATGATTTGTTTAAGTTCTAAAGTATGATAAAAACTTAGGATTGCGATTTAAGTTGTGTGTGATTGTCCATAGCTGAAAGGACTATAGATAGTATTAGAATAATTATATTATTTATATTTATTTAGTTGTATTATTGGTATTTATCATGTATTATTGGTAGTTATCTTCTTCCTATAGATAATCTAGAGTTTGTTAGGATTCTTGTATTATTTATACTCCTGATTTGTGTTCAATGAAGGAAACGGGAATTCCCCAACTTTCATGGTATCAGAGCGCATCCGCTTTGAACCCTACTTCCCCCGACCATAGCCGCAGCCCTCATCCGACCTCGGTCTAGTAACCATCTTGCCTGCAGTCGCTGCTGTCCTCTAAGCATCTTCGGAGTTGTTTTCTTTTCTATCCGTTCAACCTGTCTCTTCGTGGCAACATTGGCTAATGAGTCTTCCGCGCCCACCAAGCAACCCGCCCCTCTCGCTGCCTCCTTGTATCCGGTATACACCGTCACCAGCATACAAAACAAGATCCGCACCCTCGATGGCACAAAGGTATCATATTCATCATGGGTCAAGCTCTTCTGCTTACATGCTCGTGGTTATGATGTCCTTAGCCATATCAATGGAACCAAACCCCCACCGGATATGGATCCCTCGTTTGAATCTTGGATGAAGATTGATGCTATTGTTCTTCAGTGGATCTACACTACCTTATCTGACGACCTCCTTCCTCGAGTCCTCGAACCTAACTCCACCGCTCTTGATGCGTGGATCCGCATCAAGAATATCTTCCTTAACAATAAAGGCTCTCGGGCTACAGCTCTGGAACATGATTTCACCAACCTCACGTTACAAAGCATGCCATCCCTCGACGCTTATTGTCAGCAACTCAAGGAACTTGCAGACCAATTTATCAATGTTGACAATCCGTCATCCAAAACCGCCTCATCCTTCAGTTGGTCCATGGTCTACTACCGGAATTTGATATTGTGGAATCCTTTATTAATCAGAGTCTTTCCACCAATACATGGGAATCTACGTGTAGTATGCTCCAACTCGAGCAGCATTGTTGATCGGCTCGTGATCACTCCATTCCTCCGGTTGCGGCAACTGAACTCGCGAACCCCCCCCCCCCCCCCCCCCCCCCCCCCCCCCCCCCGCGATAATCATCAGCCTCGCGGACCGGCTTCTTGGACAGGCCCTTAATCACGGACCTGGCCTTCTAGCCGTAGGCCCAACCCCGCAGCTCAAGCCTCCCCGGCTAGATCATTAGCCCCCCGCCAATCTCACACTGGCCAGCCTGGTCCATCTGGCCCACCTGGACATCGACATCCACCCAACAATCCTTGGGCTCAATCCCCTTGGAATAACGGCCCACCTTATTAGGCTCCCTATTGGGCCGCAGTGCCTCCGTGTCTGCACCCAATCCAACTAGGTTGGACCTCTCCCTGGCAACCTCCTTCCTCCAACCATACACCGGCTTGCTCCCCGCCACAGGACCACTTAACCAAACTCAACCCCATGGAGCCCCAAGATCTCGACTACGCATTTGAAGCTCTTAACATGCAAGGTGACAACGATGACCACTGGTATATGGATACGGGTGCATCCAACCATTTAACCTCCAACCTATGTATGGTTTCAATTCCCTCTACGTCATCTATTAAATCTATTTTTGTAGGTAACGGACAATCGGTGCCAATTGCTAGGTCTTGTAACTTAACCTTACCCTCTCAATCCAAACCCCTTCTCCTCAAAAATCTTTTATACACACCACATATTATCAAAAACCTTGTTTCAGTCCGTCAATTTACTAATGACAATAATGTGTCTTGTGAATTTGATCCTTTAGGTTTTTCCGTGAAGATTTCAAGACTGGGAAGATCCTGAGCAGGCATGACAGCACTAGCCACCTCTATCCTTCCACCTCCACCAATGCATTCAGCACCACCTTTGCTGCTTCCTCATCCTCAACTTTATGGCATAACCGCCTTGGCCATCCAGGTGGAAATATTTTAGACAATTTGCGTTCTTTAAAATTTGTTCTTGTAATCGTATTGGTACTTTTGTTTGCAATTCTTTCCAATTATCGAAACATAAACGTTTACCTTTTTCCATGTCTACATCTAATACGTTTTTACCCTTTGATACAATTCACTGTGACCTCTGGACCTCACTTATAACTAGTAATAGTGGTTACAAATATTACATGGTTCTAATGGATGATTTCAACTACACATGGATTTACCCACTCTTAAGTATAAATATGAAACTTTCTCCAAATTCACCCAATTCCACTCGTTTGTAAAAACCCAATTTAATTACCAAATCAAAACTTTTCAATGTTATAAGGGTGGTGAATTTGACAATTACCAATTTAAGACATTTTTTTCCACACATGGCCTTCAAATCCGCTTTTCGTGTCCTCATACATCTCAACAAAATGGAAAAGTGGAACACATGATTCGACGCCTCAATGAGATCATGCTTTGCCTACTCACCTATGCTTCCATACCACCGTCATATTAGGTTGATTCCCTTCATGTTGCTGTGTACCTCCACAACATACTTCCCACCAAAGTCCTCCACAACACCACCGGCTAACGAAATACTAATCTAAAAAGAACCTTTGACCAAAATTATAATAGTAACTAAACAACAATTATTAGACAACAAAGTATCAATGGTTTGAATAACAAAATTGCAGTTCAATTTTATAATTTTTATTATCACTATTGTAGATGTTAAGTGCCCAATGTTACCAATTCATTACATTAGAAAAATCTATGCATGCATTCATCTTAGAATGAGTGGCCAATTTTCAAAACAGTAGTGTAAATTCCAAATCTAGTGGCCAATTTTCAAAACAGTAGTGTAAATTCCAAAATAGTATAATAGCTGTCATTTAAGTATATCAAGGATCATACAACCTAAACTTAATATAGTTCTTGTAAAAAAATATACAAATATGCAGCCTCAATAGTCTATGAATAAACTACGTATATAAAGGCACCAAAAATTATGAGGTAGTATTCCATGTCAAAAGGAATGTCAAATATGCTTATTTACTTAAACTCAAACAGATTCCTAGCCACACAAGTTCTTTTCCTTCAATTACAAAACTAATTTCTTCAATACCTTTATGATTTTATCAAATTATTAGTATTTTCTCAGATTCTAATCAAGAAAAATTGACTAGAGCAAAATCGAAGTAAAATAAACTAACTTAGGAACACTTTTAGAAAACATATGATTATAATGGTTACCTTAACAGTACACAATAACAATTTCGAGAGGTAGACATAAGTGAATTAGAAGAGTCCCATGTGAAATAAACCCGCTTCGAAACGTGATCTAATCTACTAGTTATTAGTAACTGGAGCACTTTAAAATTCATCAAATATGCATATTTTCTTCAACTCAAGGCAGATCCCTATCTATACATATTCTACTTGTTCAATTGCTAGACAAATTATAACCATACTGGCAATCAAAACGAATGTAAACCTTTCTATTAATATCGAATTATTAGTATGTTCATCAATATCTAATCAATCAAAGGTTGAATGGTCAGAACAAAATCAAAGTAAAATAAACAAATTTATGGATTAGAATGGTTACCTTAACAGTAGACTTCAAAGCAATTTAGAGATGTAAATAGAAGTGAATCGGAGCTCTCGAACAACACAAGATTGCCTTGGTAAAAGGGTGAGTTGCACCATATCTTCAACCAAGAAGATGAAGATCAAGGCCATGATTTCCAAACCAACTTTTTGATTAACTTTAGACTTATTAACTTTAGTTTGATTGGTAGAGGCTTTGACGTCAAAGCGAACATTACAGGTTCAGCCCTGGGATTGAGGAGGTATGTTTGGAAAAAATTTAAAAAGTTAATTTTTAAAGAATTAATAAGTTACTTTTAAAAAGTTAATATGAATAACTTTTGAAAAGTAACTTTTCAAAAATTACTTTTTGACAAAATAAAGAATCCCAAACACCCACCAAATTATTGTAATTCAAGTGTCGAGGCATAAGTAGGTCTTTAGTTTATTGATTTATATTATTCTTTCAATTTCTTATTTATTTGCTTATTCTTAAAATTTATTCGTGCTAGAATGGGTGAACTTAAAAAGGAAATTTTTATTTTCATTAAAAAGTTATGTTATAAACCATTATTAAAACCAACGTGATCATGAATGGTTATAATTAAATCATCAACAATCTCTAATTAACTAGATGAGCACAATAGACCCTAATTAATCTTCAAGGATTGTATCTTACCTTACTTAGGCATCAATAACCCTTATTAAACATCAATGACTATAATTTACCTTACTTGAGCATGAATAACCTTAATTAACCATCAATGACTATAATTGGTCATATTTGAGCATAAATAACTCTAAATCACCATATATGACCCTAATTGACCATTACTTACAATAATTGGCCTAAAACTATCATCACTATCTCTAACTAGCCATATATGACCCTAATTGACCATTAATTACTTTAATTCATAGTAATTAACCTTAATTAACCACTAATACCATAACTAGTTATGAATAGCACTAAATAAACATTAATAATCCTAATTGTTTTCGGTTACTCAATCAAATTAATCATTATTAATAACCCCAATTGTTTGATGATTAAACTTAATCATTATTGACTATCAAATACCATAAGTGACCCTAATTAACCTTAATTATCCTATTACCATTTATTACTTTAGTTTTGTTTTGAGTTTTGTTTTAAATGCTTATTTTCATGTTATTCTATGTTTTTTACAAATTTTAATTATTATATTTTAGGTATGTAACATGAATTTAATTTCTACACATATTGTACATTTTTAAATAAATGTAGTTATTTGTTTTTCCATGTTATTTTCATTAAGAAAATCAAAGTTTAAAAATTTACTTAATTTAGCTACATATAAATGTGTAGATATTATATGTTCGTAAAGCATAGTCAATTATCCACACATATTATAGCTTTTAACGTATGTGTAGATAACTATTTTGCCATGTCATTTTGAAAATATTAAATAAATTTTTATTAATTTAATTTATCTACATATTAATTTACAAATATTATGTGTTGGTAAAACATAGTCAATTACGCACACATATATTAGTTTTTTAAATATGTGTAGATATTTAATTTTCCACCATAATAATAAAATTATATAAAAATTTATTCACACAATTTACATACATATTTACTTACAAATACTATGTGTTGTTATAACGTAGTCATTTACATGCACATATATTAGTTTTCAGAATATGTGTAGATAATTTACCTACAAATAACAAAAATTACCCACATGTTTGGGTAATGTTACATTTAATTAATCATCTATTTTGGGGGGAAATTTTTCCACCAATATTAAATGTGAGTAAAACATAGGGAAATTTTTCCACCAATATTAAATGTGACTAAAACATAGTAACAACATATATTAAGTGTTACTTATCATGAAAGTATATTAATAACCATTTACCCCACAAATACAAACATGTGTAGTTACTTACTCATACATTTAGATTTGTAGATAAATTATATATAGGTAAACACCCTAATTTTTTGTAGTGGTAATCATGAACATCACTACGAGTTTATAGAAAAAACTAAAACTACCTCACTCACTTATATTTTCACGACGCTCTGATGTATCACCTTGAGATACTCCTGATGTGCTTGTGATATTACTATCAATAAACATTACTAACCCTAATTGTTTATTGGTGACTCAAATTAATCATTATTAATAACCTCAATTTGTTTATCGCTGACTCAGATTAATCAGTATTGACTATCAAAGACGATAGGTGACCCTAATTAATATTAATTACCATATTTAACCATTTATTAGTTAGTTTTGTTTTGATTTTTATTTTAAATGTTTATTTTCATTTTATTCTATGTTTTCTACAAATTTTAATTAATATATTTTAGATATGTAACATTAATATTTTTCTACTATAAGGGTCAACAATAACAAATTAGATCGATCTCGTGATAATAACGCGGAATATAATCATCACGGTAAGAAGATTGAACAAGTAATAAGATGAACTCAAGTGTAAATAAACTTCATTTGCATTGCTCTATGATTTGAAAGAATTACAAGTACATGCGGAATCAGTTGAGTGAAAAGCTTAGCTAAATTACATCAAAAGCTAACTATATATACTAAACAAAATAGTTCTCGCGAACTACTTAGTTCTCCCGCGAGATGAAACTTCTCGTGTGGGAACATCAGGTTCTCGCGCGACTTGATCTTGATTATCTTGATTTGATTTTCTGAGCATCTAGGTTCAATCCCTACAATCTCTCCCTAGGCTTGGTGAATCAATTCTTTAGAAGTCCACCTCTACAACCTTGTAACTCCCCCATATGCATACATCTTATTCTCCAGGGCCTCGTAATCAACAACCAAACTATGCTACCAAAGGATGAACAGATTCAGCAGCTGCAATCGGACAAGCCTGCAACCTTATCAAATCGTCCCTTCCAAATTTGAGCAATCCATAGAGTCGATGATACGATATTCTTTGTCAACACAATGAATCAACGCATGTCCCGTCTCCTTCTCACAACTCCACCACATAAGCTTAGACAAGTTGTTTACCGGTACAGGAGCATGTATAGGGATCTTTCTGTTGGATCTTATATGCCCAAGACACATACAAGATTGATGTGGTTAGTACGTTATGATCCAAGTCGGGTCATACCCAATAGCAAGCTAGACAAACACCATAATATTTATTGTAAGATATGATCTAACAATCAAATATTAACACTTATGATATTTAGAAAATGGGTTTCTAAATATTTGCACTTGAGGAATAAATAAATTATATGGATAATTTATTTATACAGATTATCTTATGATATTATTTAAGTTGGTTAAATAATATGTATATGATAATGGTTATGACATATTGCATGTAACCAATATCATGTCTATATGATACATGTTTTAATTAAACTTGTATCTAATTAACATGTTGTTTATTTTGTTTTAAAGTGTTTAAAACAATTAAAAGGTGATTAGAATTGGGTGGCCGAAAATTAGAGAGGGAAAATCCCATCCCTTTTGAATTTCGTTTTGTATTAAATGTTCTTGGAACACCCCCTTTCTACCACCCAACCACTCTACATGCAATAGCTCTCAAACCAAAACACCTCTCCTTCTCTCCTCTCTCAAACTCACGGCTGAAATTAGAGAAGGAACAAGAAGAATTCCTTTTGTGTAGTGCAAGTGCCAAAATCCTAGCAAACAAGGTGTTGTGTTAGTAGCTTGGGGTATACAAGCTTGAGGTCCTCTCTTTTGAAGACTAGACGTTCAAGAAACATCATCTTCCTCCTCTTATCTATATCCAACTTGCTTGTTCAAGAAAGGTAGTATTCATGTACATCCTATGGTTGGTTTGATAGCATTTCTTTTCACATATATATGATCCTTATTCTTGGGTTTGTTTTCTTGAACATATAAATGTTTATTTTCAGAATATAACACAAGTTTTAAACTCCATTCATCCGCTGCGTTTTTATGTTTAAATGGTTAAACATCCTTCTTAAAACTTGTAAAAACCCATCAATGGCATCTAGAGCCGGTTATGTGGAAGACTTGCTTCAAAAGTCCAAGAAAAGTTAGTTTTGTTGGACTTTTTCAACCCATTAGGGGCTGTTTTGATATGGATAAATGAATCCCTTATCTTTCAAAGTTTTATCCTACATGCTTTAGAATAAACCTTGAAAGATTAACATCAAGTGGTTGATTGTTTTGTTTGGACTAAACCCTAAAGTTTGGGTTTATGTTGGCCGAAACTTTAAGGGTTAAAAAGGGAGTTCATGGTTGTTCTTGGATGTTGTATTTGATACATATTTTGGTGCATAACATAGCCTTGACCTTATGTGTTTTGGTTTTGGATGAATGTGATTGTCATGTTTAGTTTTATTCATTAAAGGGTTGTAATAATAATTTTGGTGTTTGTATCTTTTGGGTTGTAATTTATTTATTCATTGGTTATGTAATAAATAGATTAGGTGCATTTCTTTTATTAGAAAAATTGTATTAGGATATGATTTTGTAAAAGAAGATGCACAAGTTGGAGACTCAAGGAAAGATACAAAGGAAGAACTCAAAAGACATGGACACTTGAAGCATTTGGATGTGGATTCGAGTGGGAGTTCTTGGACACATTTTAATGTGTCATTATTAACCCTTAGGAAAGACCTAGTGACAACACTTGTGATGGCAAACAAGTGTGGTCACCTTAGTGGCTATGGTTATGCACATATGATTGAATGGTTGTGCTTGTTTGGTTGTTTTGTTTTATGTTGGTTGTTTGATATATGGATATGCATAACTAACAAATTTATAAACATAACAAGCTGAAAATAAATGGTTCTTAATCATTAAGTGGTTAATAAAAGGTTATTAAAAGGATTAATGATTTTAAATAAAAGGTGTTTTATTAAAAGAACCATAGGGTACCATGTATTTGAAAGCATGCAAATGCAAGGTACATAGAGTTTTCTAAACTAGAATTATGAAAACTTAAAATGTCTTTTGAAAACAAGTTTATCACCATCCTTTTACACAACACTTAAGTCACTTGAAAACTCTTAATGGGATAAAGGTCACCTAACCATTTTGAGGGAACTAGTGATTTAAGGTGGGAATGCCATATTTGTGGGATAAAGATCACCTAACCACTTATATTGGTAAACTCACATGTGTGTGTAAGTAGGGTAACTTGATTTGCAAACCATGTTAAATGGATCACCTACAATATGGTTTACAAAAGGTGTTGATGGGATTAACATGCCGACTATACATAAGATGTTTAAGTCGATCCCATACCCTAGAAGTTGCAAAGGGTTGCAATTGTCAAACGTTGACTACCTTGTTAATTTAAATAATGGGATAAAGATCACCTAACCACTATTTAAATGTGACGTTGGATTCTAGAATTTTATTTTGTGTATGACACATAAAAGAGATTTATAATTAAAGATGATAATATCGTAAATACTAAAATTGAACCTTGTTAAATTTTGTAGATGGCCACCAACAACAATGAAAATAATGATATTCCATCCGCTCACAACCTATCACTAAGAACCATTCTCCAAAAGGAGCGTCTAAACCATAACAATTTCATTGATTGGTTTCGAAACTTGAGAATTGTTCTCAAGCAAGAGAAACGGTCATATATCTTAGACGATCCGATTCCCGATGAACCCAATGAGGAAGATGAAGAGGCCTACTTGAATTGGGTGAAATACACTGAGGACTCGGTCCAAGTGTCTTGCCTCATGTTGGCAAGTATGACTCCGGATCTCCAAAAGGAGTACGAACATCACGGAGCATACGACATGATAACCCAGTTGAAGGAAACGTTCCAACAACAAGCAAGGGTAGAGCGCTTCGAAACGGTTCGAGCACTCCATGCATGTCGTATGGATGATACCCAATCGGTCTCATCTTATGTACTTAAGATGAAGAGCCACATAGACCGCCTCGAAAGGCTGAATTGTCCCGTCTCGAAAGAGTTGGCTACGGATTTGATCCTCAACTCTTTGTCAAAAAGGTTTGACAATTTTGTTATGAATTATAACATGAACGGTTGGGACAAGAACATAACTGAGCTTCACTCTATGCTCAAGACAGCCGAGGCGGCCATGGGTAAAAGGAGTTTACCCGTTCTCACCATCAATGAAGGTGGGAACAAGAAGAGGCCTCACCCCGCATCCAAGGCAAGTGTTGCCAAAGGTAAAGGGTACGTTGGGAGAAAGGGAAAGGGAGTGGTAAAAGTGCCACCACCAAAACCAGCGGAGAAGAAGCAAAAGGTTGCTTCGGATGACCCATGCTTTAAGTGTGGGGAGATTGGACATTGGGCAAGAAATTGTCCTGTCCATCTCAAAGAGTTGAAAGCAAAGAGGGATGCCGGGCAGACCTCAGGTACAATTTTCATGATTCATATTGATCTAAATATAATATCCTCTAACACATGGGTATTGGATACCGGATGTGGGACTCACATTTGCAATTTGTTGCAGGGGTTCAAAAGAAGTAAAAACTTCAACAAAGGGGATGTTAGCCTCTACATGGGGAATGGGGCAAAAGTTCAAGTTGAAGCCCGAGGGGACTACATCCTGAAGCTTCCAAATGGTTTGGAAGCAATTTTGAACAATGTTTTGTATGCTCCTAGTTTGACTAGGAACATTATTTCAGTTGCACAATTAAGACAATATGGTTATGTTTTGATGTTTATTGAAAATGAAATTCATGTTTCTTTAAATAACATCTTTTATTTTAAAGCTACTCCTATTAATGGTATTTATGAATTGGTTCATGAAAACACATTATATGATAGCTCGTTGTACCAAACAACCACCAAGAAGCTCAAATTAGATTTGAGTGACACCTATCTTTGGCATTGCCGTCTTGGTCATATAAACAAGAAGCGCATACAAACTCTTCAAAAGAATGGTCTTTTAAAAGCAAGTGAATATGATTCATTTGATGTATGTGAATCTTGTTTACAAGGCAAAATGACTAAGGCGCCTTTTAGTGGCAAAACCGAAAGGGCAAAAGATTTATTAGGTATCATACATTCGGATGTATGTGGTCCTTTTAAGCCAATGACTAGGTATAATGAAAGATACTTCATTACCTTTACCGACGACTATAGTAGGTATGGGTATGTGTACTTGTTAAGACACAAAGATGAAGCTTTTGAAATGTTCAAAACCTTCCAAAAGGAAGTAGAAAATCAACTCAACAAATCAATAAAAATTCTTCGCACCGATAGAGGAGGTGAATACCTGAGTGATGCTTTTAGAGATCATCTTAGAAGTTATGGGATTATCTCACAACTATCTCCACCTGGAACACCACAACACAATGGTGTGTCCGAGAGGAGAAATCGAACTCTATTAGATATGGTTCGATCTATGATGGCTGGAAGCTCATTGCCTCTATCATTTTGGGGCTTTGCTTTGCTCTCTGCGGCCCGTATTTTGAATATGGCCCCAACCAAGAAAGTGGAAAGGACACCTTTTGAAATATGGCATGGAAGGGTTCCATCTCTATCATATTTAAAGGTTTGGGGATGTGAGGCTTATGTAAAGACTCCCACCTCAAACAAGTTAGAAAGACGTTCCACTAAGTGTATTTTTATTGGATATCCTAGAGATTCTATGGGATATTATTTCTATGATCCATTGGAACAAAAGGAGTTTGTTGCCAAGAAGGGTGAGTTCTTGGAAGCCAAGTTCCTTATGGAAGGAGCTAGCAGTAGAACAGTGGATCTTGAGGAGGATCAAGGTCCACAACCCGATACACGTTTGGTTGACACTAGCACTCAACATGAGGATGTTGAGAATGATCAAATGGTTGATCAACACACACAAAACGTTCGCAAATCTGGTAGAACTAGTAATCCACCTGAAAGATATGGATTTTTCATGGATGGGTGCTATGTGGTTGATTCCGATGAACCAATCACATACCATGATGCAGTGTCCAATTTGGATTGTGACAAATGGCTTGAAGCCATGAATGTTGAGATGCAATCCATGTATGACAACCAAGTGTGGGACTTGGTTGTACCACCTCTTAACTCCAAGGTAGTTGGAAGTAAGTGGGTTTTCAAGAAGAAAACCGATATGCATGGAAACTTGGATACTTATAAAGCTAGACTTGTAGCAAAAGGTTTCACTCAAACTCAAGGGGTTGATTATGATGAGACTTTTTCGCCTGTTGCAATGCTAAAGTCTATTAGGATATTATTTGCCATAGCTGCTCATTATGATTATGAGATTTGGCAAATGGATGTCAAAACCGCTTTTCTAAATGGATATCTTGAGGAAGATGTCTATATGGTTCAGCCTGAAGGTTTTGTCGACCCAAAACATCCTAACAAAGTATGCAAGTTAAAGAAATCAATCTATGGATTGAAGCAAGCGTCAAGAAGTTGGAATCACCGTTTTGATGAAGAGGTAATTAAATTTGGGTTCATCAAAAATGCTGATGAGGCTTGTGTGTATAAAAAGGCTAGTGGGAGCATCATCACTTTCCTAGTATTGTATGTCGATGACATCCTACTATTTGGAAATGACATTCCAACCTTGGAAGGTATAAAAACCTGGCTTGGAAGCTGTTTTTCCATTAAGGATCTTGGTGAAGCCGCCTACATTTTGGGAATAAAGATCTATAGGGATAGATCGAGGCGGTTGATAGGTTTAAATCAAAGTGCATACATTGACAAGATCTTGAAAAGGTTCAAGATGGAGAACTCTAAGAAAGGTACAGTACCTGTTCAAAGAGGAACGATATTGAGTACGACTCAATGTCCAAGCTCAAAGGATGAGCAAGATAAAATGAAGGGAATCCCGTATGCATCTGCTATAGGATCCATCATGTATGCAATGATATGCACTAGGCCGGACGTGTCATGCGCCTTGAGCATGACAAGCCGATACCAGCAAAATCCTGGAAATAGTCATTGGATGGCTGTTAAGAACATACTTAAGTACCTAAGGAGGACTAAAGATATGTTCCTAATCTATGGATCTGGTGAGGAGGAACTTGTGGTAAAAGGTTACACGGATGCGAGTTTCCAAACTGATCGGGATGACTCACGATCACAATCGGGATACATTTTCATCCTAAATGGAGGAGCAGTCTCTTGGAAGAGCTCTAAACAAGATGTGGTGGCATTATCAACTACAGAGTCAGAATACATCGCCGCTTCATTAGCAGCTCAAGAAGCTGCATGGTTGAAGAAATTCATTGCCGATCTAGGGGTTGTCCCTTCCATTCAGGACCCCCTAGAAATTCTTTGTGATAATGAGGGTGCGATTGCTCAAATCAAGGAACCCCGTGCACATCAAAAGACTAGGCACATTGAGCGGAGATTCAACTACATAAGGGATGAAGTTGAAAAGGGAAAAATATGTATTCGCAAAGTTCACACGGATCAAAACATTGCGGATCCACTCACGAAGCTTCTTGAAAAGGCAAAGCATGAGGGTCATACTTGTGCCATGGGACTTCGATATTCTAGTGACTGGATTTGATTTTGTGATCTTGTATTTGGATATTGGAACCTTTTATTACTTGAATGAATTATATGATTATAATGTTTCAACTAATGTTCCAATTTTGCATGTTTAATCCATGAGTAAATCATTTACTCTAAACGTCCGTAGTCGTTCATGCCTGTGGGAACAAGTATGAGGGTAAGACTATTATGAACTTGGATTGGTAGATATTCATTTGGATGAATATATAGCAAAGGGTTGCTGCCAAAGTTCATAGATATTTATGAGATATAAATATTGGACTGGCCCGCATTTCAAATATTACTACATGGAATCTTCTTGATTGATCATAAGTAAATTTGAGTAAAGGCGAATATCATTTGGTATCCTCTGACCTGAGATACATATTGGGTCTTGATATTCACCGGGTATTATACTTTGACTTAGTTCTTCGCTGTTCTGAAACATGGCAGTACATAAGACTAAATTCGGGTATAGCACGAGGTGATTGTGAGAGACGTATGTAATCAAGATGGGATTTGTTCCTCTTATTTGTTGAGAGTAAGATGTCTAAGGCCTGCTAAAGTTAAGTCACTGGAGAATGATCATTCTGTGTCTCTAAGATTTAACATGACATCTGTGACAAAAGGATAGATGATTGATTCACCTAAAACATTTTCGAGTAAGATACTTGAAGGGGATGATGTTATTGAATGGCACTTAGTCATACGTGTTAAGGGTAGTAAACCGTTGTTAGGCGGTATTTACTGCTTGCATCAATCTTCTATGAATCTTGTGCAAGTGGGAGATTGTTGGATCTTATATGCCCAAGACACATACAAGATTGATGTGGTTAGTACGTTATGATCCAAGTCGGGTCATACCCAATAGCAAGCTAGACAAACACCATAATATTTATTGTAAGATATGATCTAACAATCAAATATTAACACTTATGATATTTAGAAAATGGGTTTCTAAATATTTGCACTTGAGGAATAAATAAATTATATGGATAATTTATTTATACAGATTATCTTATGATATTATTTAAGTTGGTTAAATAATATGTATATGATAATGGTTATGACATATTGCATGTAACCAATATCATGTCTATATGATACATGTTTTAATTAAACTTGTATCTAATTAACATGTTGTTTATTTTGTTTTAAAGTGTTTAAAACAATTAAAAGGTGATTAGAATTGGGTGGCCGAAAATTAGAGAGGGAAAATCCCATCCCTTTTGAATTTCATTTTGTATTAAATGTTCTTGGAACACCCTCTTTCTACCACCCAACCACTCTACATGCAATAGCTCTCAAACCAAAACACCTCTCCTTCTCTCCTCTCTCAAAACTCACGGCTGAAATTAGAGAAGGAACAAGAAGAATTCCTTTTGTGTAGTGCAAGTGCCAAAATCCTAGCAAACAAGGTGTTGTGTTAGTAGCTTGGGGTATACAAGCTTGAGGTCCTCTCTTTTGAAGACTAGACGTTCAAGAAACATCATCTTCCTCCTCTTATCTATATCCAACTTGCTTGTTCAAAAAGGTAGTATTCATGTACATCCTATGGTTGGTTTGATAGCATTTCTTTTCACATATATATGATCCTTATTCTTGGGTTTGTTTTCTTGAACATATAAATGTTTATTTTCAGAATATAACACAAGTTTTAAACTCCATTCATCCGCTGCGTTTTTATGTTTAAATGGTTAAACATCCTTCTTAAAACTTGTAAAAACCCATCACTTTCTTGCATATCTTGGATGCTTGTAAACCCGTATCTTCATCTGCTTATTTGTATTAGGATCTATACATGTCTCATGTTCAATGACTTTAGATTTGGCTGTCTTAAAGACTTTGAAGTTGGTCTTACTTTGTCTCTAGATCATATTTCTTATCCAATTCCCGTTCCCGTAGTTACTTGGATTTATGAATGGAGCACGAGCCATTGCATATAAGTCAGATGCTCTGAGTGTATGAAAGTCGTGCTCGTCTTGATAATACTCAATAGGTCTATCCTTTCTCTTCACAACATACATCTTCTTCTCTCCATCATACGCCCAACTAATAATTGGTTCTGAATTTCCATACCTTGTGAAAGGTTTGCAATGTCTCAGCGTGTGTATATAATTTAGAGGAAGAGGAGCATCAAAAGTAAGATTCCTAATCTGACGTACTACTCTCTTTTTAGTTTGATCATCATTTTTGTCAGTGGGTTGATTAGCTCCAGACTCTTCAACAATCTCTCCTTTTTCAGTCAAAATATCAAAAAATAAACTATGAAGACTGTTCCAAACACATCTGTATACTCCACTTCCTCTTCTAGTCTATCAAATGGTCCAAAGTTTTCATCAGACTCTTTGGTAAGTAGTTGTTGCTGAAACATATAAAATTCCTTCTCGTATATTTTCTCAGTAGTAGGATCTAATGGTGTATAGTCACTGTATCATTGGGTCTTGCTTTGGAGACATTGGCAGAACCTGATGAACCAGAAGGACCAGCAGTCAAACCCATGTCACCGCCCTGATCATCATCATTCCTTTTATCTCCTTTATCACCACCCACATTATCATCACCATCATCATTATCATCATCATAATATTCGTCATCAATATCATCATCCTCATCACAGCTGAAATTGATCATTATCCAAATCATCATCATGTACTGGCACAAGGATCAGAATATCATGTTCAGGCTTCACAAACGCCTCTTTAGTAAAAACTACAGGTCAGTCCTCAGTAGCCTCAGTAGGAAAAGTGTTAGTTGGCTCTTGATTAACATTAGCAGTCGTTGTTGTCCTTTCAGTCATAACAGGATCAAGGACATGCTCTGTAGCAGCAGCAGGATCATTAGAAGCTTCAGGACCAACAGATTCTTGTTCGCTAGACTCTCCAACTTCTGTAGTACGTTGCTGAGCAAACATAAATGGAAGCCGAGAAGTGAGGTATCTAATGTTTTGCTTTAAAATCTGAACATAGCTAAATATGAACTGTTGCTGATGTTCAAGACTCTTGATCCTCTCATCCTTTTCTTGATTTAGATCATGTAAATCATAAATCCGTTGAGTTTTCCCCATCATCTCCCTCTCTAATGTTTGTACTCTCTGTTCAAGAGTAACTGATGTAGGTGAACAAAAAGAAGTTCCAGCACCATGTCTTTGCGCCAGAGAAGTGTTAAGAAAATCTTCCATTCTAACTATGTCATTGTGCCCTTGATCCCTTGGAGGTGTGCTCAACATATCATCAGCAGTGGGCGTAGTAGATGATGTTACAGTTCTAAATTCTGTAACAATCACTAAAATATCTTGTGGTACAGCCTCACTAACTGTGACTATAGTCTCAGACACTAGAATATCAGTATTGGTCGACACAATGGTCCTCAAGGTCCGACGCTTTCGCAAAACACCTCGTCCTCTACCCTTCCCATGTGGACTCACATCAAAATCAGCTTTTTTCCTTACCATTCTCTTCTTTCTCCTTAGAGTAGATGGTGAATCCTTAGTAATAAAATCAGCATCACTTTCCTTAACAGTGCATTAGTAGGAGTTTCATGCACTATGGGTCTTTCTTGTAACACATACGGGACATTACCAATCTGATCACTATCTGTTTCACTGTACGCGAACCAAGTGTTCACCTCATCTTCAACCGACATCCTAGTACCTTGTGAACTTCCTGGAGCATCCTTAGGAGTACCAGAAGATGGACCAGCTTGATCAGTCTGATGAGTTTTAGCATCATGCCATTAGTCAGTAAACTGATCACCTTCTTGATAACCTTCAACAAATTGGCCAAGTTTCACAAAGTTAACTCCATCCTATGCATTCCCACGAGCTCCCATCAAATAAGTGAAAATGTCTTTTTTCATCACCATAACCATATAGGTGGTATAATCAGACACTGCTAATTCAGGATGAGCAGCATTAACAATCATCTGTATAAACCGGGGATACATGATAAACTTCTTTCCCACATCAGCTATAACATTCTTCTGCATCTTTGAAAAAATAGCTTTAGATATGCTATAAGGTAAATCTATCCCAGCCTTCAGGTCACTCAAGCAATGCACCACCACATGAAATAAATACTTCTAGAATGTAGGTAAGTATTTCTTCTCCAATGAAGGGTATCTATGATCATAACCCATCCTCTTTAGACAATCTTTAGCCACATCATTATCAATCTTAACCGGTGCGTTGGGCTGATCTTCCAATAATAGAATACTGTTAATCACTTCAGACGTGATAACAACTCTCTTCCCTTTAACCATATGAGAGTCTCTCTCATTAGCAGCTGAAATCCATAACTGATCGATCACATCAGTATAAATGGTCGAATTACCTGTAATGGCATGATGAATACGAGATGTGTTTAGACCGTCAATAAGTGATCTAAACAATGCCTTGTCATCCGGTATCTCACAAAAAAAGGCAACAACATTATGGTTTTTATTGATAACCATTTGTCTCGCCATCTGAAAATTAAAATAAACAAGTTTTATTAGTCACACATAATAAGAACTTCCAAACTTAGAAAAAATTAAAAATGTTAAAAATTTTAAACTTCTCGCACACACATAGTTAAATTTTAATGTTTTACTTCTCGTGCGAAAACATGGTTAATCGCATGAAACTAAAATTGACTAGAAGTCAACTTCTCGCACAACAAGTGTACTATCCATGCGAGTAGTTCTGTGCGAATTTGAAAGTTCTCGCGCCTGTTTATATTCAACATACTTATCGCACGCAACAATTTTCAATTTTTAAAGTTTCAAATTAAGCCATTTCAGAGTGTTTTATCTATTGTAATATGTTCATTAAGTGTCGATTATGCTTTTATTATGGTTTAATATGTTTAGTTTTGTTCAATTTTAAGTGTATAGGTTCTTTAACTTTCGATCATTAATCAAATACACACAAAACTAATCTACAATCATCAAAATACCTTGTCACACTCTTAAGTATCAATAATTAACCAATATGAACGAATGTATCAAGTGAAAATGTTTAACACTTAGCTAAGATTTTAGAGAGTGAAATCACTAATTGTTTGTGCAAATATTCAACTAATCGCACCATGTACCTTTTATAATCCTCTGACTTCTCGCGCGAGAAGTCGATTCGCACCAGACAAACTTTTCGCACCCCATGAACTTCTCTCACGCGAGAAGTTCAATTTATTTTGAAAATTTTCAACTTTTTGAACTTTTCATTTTTTTTGTTCATTTTATTTGATCTTGTGATTTATTATGGTTAAAAACATATTTAATCAAGTGTTAAAAAATTAACCAGAAACCCTCAATTTTGTAAACATTTTGTTAAACTAAAAACAGAATGTAAACTACCACGAACAAAAAACAAAATGAAACACACAAATTTAGACTTATAGCTTACAATATGTTTGATAAATTTTCAAGTATCATTAACATCGTCCAGCTTTATTTAAAATAGGACTGGTTACGCCGATTGTCAATATGTTTTATACATATTAACCTCAGACTCCAATTTTTACTTAGGATACATATGCTATGATATTTATCATGTTTTGAATTTTTTTTATTTATATATGAATTCAATGGAATCCCATAATCAAAAATCATGTAGAACTTTTATTCAACTTCAAGACATTTTTAAGATTTCAAGTCACCTTAATTTGTCTTAAACATTTTACTTCTGATCAACATTTTCAAGATTAGTTTCTTTCTTATAATATCAATATAGAGCATAACTAGCCTTAGAAACATTTCTGAACACCGAATATTAACAAGTTTTATCACTTATTAACAGCCAGTCGGTTATTATGGTTTCTTGCACACCTCTATTACGTTCCCTCACCTCTTATACTTGTGAAACTTGTGATTACGAACGTTAAAACAATTAAGCTGCACAAACTATCTAAAACTTCTCGTTAAAGTGGTGTAGGTCTGAGTTCATATAGTATAGCCTTGCCAAGTTGAAACGCGTATCTTGCACTAATTAGTTCTTGCATCTTTGTAGTACCCTTGCACTAATAAAATACCCTTGCTGTTAGGAAAAAAATCTACATAACCCTTTCACGTTAAAACTTTCCCGAGTCAAGACTTTTTGATGCTTCATGAAGTAAAAAATAATATTACATGAAGTGTTCATACCCAAACATGATGCAAAATAATTCGAAATTGTTTAAAAGTATTATAATTTACTGTTTAAAAAAATTAAAAAAAAAATCTTAACATTTTAAAAAATGTTTAGAAGTATTAGTAGGCTTGCCCGGCTGCTTGTTAATTGACTTCTTTATAGACAACAACAAAGAAGGCTATCCCCTTCGCTGCCCACAAAACATCCTCGATGAAGAATTTGACTTTTTTTTTTTTTTTTTTTTCGATCAACGACTGGCCTGACCCAACGCCTACATAACCTGGCTCAAGAAATTTTTATTAGCCTAACTCAAACCCACCAATATGTAATATGACAAGAATTTTATTCCGCCAATATCAATAATTTTCTATGTTGTAGTCACTCATCACATGAGTCTCCGGTAGTCCTGTTTGGCAATCTAAAAGAGAATAATGTATCAAACAATAATTTAACAATTTGAGTTCAATTGATTTTGTTTTAATTATTGTTTAATCATGTTCTCATTTAGGTCATATGAATTTTATTGTTTTAATTCAATATATACCTGTATAGTATAAAAACAATGTCAAGTAGTATATTTTAGTAAAGACGACACTTTTTTATGATACATACTTTTACATGTCATAAAATTATCACTTATTATAATTTGCGTGTCATTGAAGATTTATGTTCTAGTATTGACTACTACATGATACATTTGAGATAACCAAAGTTATCATTTCACTTAAATTTAAGACACCTAATGAGGACATTTTGACTATTTAAAAAATTTTCATTTATAAAATGAATTTTTTATTTAAAGAATGATATATTTATTTTTACATAATTATTATAATGCAATTTATTTTGTTAAGACTTATTTAATAATGAATAACATTTTTTTGTAGTGTAGATAAATATTAAAATCCAAATTACAAATATATGCTTAAAAAAGATACATCAAGAAGTATATTGCTTGTATATTAAGTAATTTTTAAGAAAATGGTAGAACTTTTGATTTTGTTTCGGATTTCCCACAGTTTTATCTCAAAAACATATCTGAAAAGTCTCATACATACTTTTAAAATCTCCAACCATGTTGTGGTTTTTGCCTCATCACACTGGCTTCAAACTAGTGTCTAATAATGTGTATATAAAATGTTAGTGGTGGTTCATAAAACTAGGTCGCAGACAATAAGATTCGGAAGTATGTCTGCGTGCAAATTAGTATACGGAATTCATAAATCTTAACTGGTCGTTTTTCTCTACGGGAAAATTAATGTACATTTTCATCAAATGTTATCATGGTTTATAAGTTAAATTATATAGGTATATATTTAATAAAGAGTTAAATGTGTTTTACATCCCAGATATTTTATAAAAATTGTCATTTGTATCAAAAATTTTAAAATTTTTCATTTATATCCAAAGGTTTCACTAAAATTATTATTTGAGTCCATTTTGTTACACCTAACTAACACAATTAATTTTCAGCCAACTTTCCAACGTGAGAGTTATTTTAGTTAAATTGATTACAAAATAAAGAAACATCCCACGAGAGCGTTTTTCTGCGTTCAGTCTCTTTTTGCTAATTACAGTTATGAATTGACTTCATGATAGTATTTTGTTGTTTTATCTTGTTAATCTATTTTGGTTTAGTAATTATGCTATTTTTCCCCGTTTTCTTAAATCATAACTTTTTTGGTTTAAAATTTAATTATGGTTACGATAATTGATGTTTTATGATTATTATTTATGAACTGTTAATGTCATATTGTTTATTGTTCTTATCCTTTTATGATGATTTGTCTTTTAACGTTATGATTTAAATAGTTGGTGTCACATGACGTGTTTGTTTATAAAATGAAAAAAAAAATTCCGACCTATAATTCCCGGTAATTCAAATTGCAATGGTGATTAACAAAAGACACTAAATACATAAAACCCTTCACGTAGGGCTAGTTTTTTATTTTGTAATTATTTTGACTAAAATACTTTTAATATAAGAAACTTAACGGAATACTTAACAATGTTAATTAGAAAAAATTAAATAGATTCAAATGGCAATTTTAGTAAAATCTTTGGATGCAAATGACAAAATTTAAACATTTAGAATCAAATGACACTTTTTATAAAACCTCCGGGATATAAACCTTATTTAACTCTTTAATAAAATTTCTCTTTTCTCATTTTGAGGGAAAATCTGTTATGGCATGCATAACGGCCATCATATTTGTTAATTTGATAACACTACAGTTGAAATTTTGTTAGGTTTCAAACCTATCAATATCTGATGATCCTTGCTGAGAGGAGATGATCATTGTTATAAGAGAGGGGAGCAGGTAACAGAACAAGAACACCCACTTGTACACCTCGGTACTAAAAGAGTTTCTATATATGGTATTTATGTTCTACTTGAAAAAATGCTTGTATTCATTGATGAGCCAAACTGGCTTTAAATACAACTCAAAGCAACAGAATTAAACAGAAAGCTACCACTAATCTGGAAACATAATACTGAAACAATAAATGTTAAAGAACCGGACAAACAAGTACATTTCACGTGTTTGACTGGGTCCATTTATTTGAATTAACCTTATTAAAATGCATCCATATGACTTCTTCAACCATTGTAAATATCCAACGGACACATGCATGCATACATCCCTTTATCCAACAGGTACCGTGTGGCTACACCGCCCCACCCATATACGGTAGGGTACAACAATGATGTATTTGCTAGTGTGGCGTCAAGTAATGTTACCTCCCCTAGCCTTTGTACAACCGTACATTATACAAAAAATATAGAGTTAAATGCGTTTTACATCCCTGAGGTTTCATAGAAATTACTATTTGAATCCAAAACTTTAAAATGTTATCATTTGCATGCAAAAGTTTCACTAAAATTGTCATTTCAATCCATTTGGCTATACCTAACTAACACGGTTAATTTTTTCCGTTAAGTTTCCAACATGAGAGTTATTTTAATCAAAAAAATATCAAATAAAGAACCAACTCACGTGAGAGTTTTTATTATTATTATTAATGGGTAGTTATTGTCATATTATTAATTGTTCTTATCCTTTTATGATAATATGTTATTTATGGTTATAAATCAAATAATTTATATTATATGACTTGTTTGTTTATTTATATGTATTTGTTTTATGTTTTTTATAATGTTATAAATGAATCACTTTTGGTTAGTTATACTTATATTTTTTTTATATAATAGGGTTATTGGATTTTAATAATCCTAAATTTTATTTATTTGCCGAGATTAATCCCAACTCAGAAAATGTTTACAAACACTCCAAACTTTGAGCTTATTTTCCTCCAAATATCTCTTAGTAATGGGTCGTTAGAGAAAAATAAGCTCAAAGTTATGGGTGTTTGTAAACATTTTCTGAGTAAGGATTAATCATAGCTAATAAATAAAAGTTGAGATTATTAAAATCTAAAAACTATATATAATATGATGTTCAGAGATGCTTTTCCTGATGAAATAAAAGAAATGCTGACTTATCATTTTCGGTAAATTAAAATCGCAATGATGATTACCAAAGGAGTCCGAACGCCTAAAATTTTTCACGTAGAGCTGATTTTTTATTTTGTAATTGTTTTGACTAAAATACCAATAATTTAATAAACTTAACGGAAAAACTTAACGGCGTTAATTAGGAGTAGTTAAGTGGATTCAAATGACAATTTTTGTGAAACTTTTGGATGCAAATGATAAAATTTAAACTTTTGGATTCAAATGACAATTTATATAAAACCTCAGGGATGTAATGTAAGGATCAGTACATTACAAATATGATCGATCTCATGACGATAATGCGGAATGTTAACATCACGGAATAAGATTGAATTGTAAACGAAGAACACAAGTGTAAATAAACTTCAAACTCTATCGCTCTCTGATTTGAAAGATACAAGCTACAAGTGAAATCAGAAAAATGACAAAAGCTCTCTCAATTACATCATAAAACATCTATTTATACTAAACTAAAAAGTTCTCGCACAGTTCTCGCTCGACTTCCTAGTTCTCATGTGAGATGTAGTTTTCGCGCGGCAACTTCAAGTTCTTGCACGACTTGATCTTTATAATCTTAATTTGATTTTCCGAGTCTCTAGTTTCAATCCCTACAATCTCTTCCTAGGCTTGAAGAATCAGTATCTTTAGAAGTCCACATCTGCAACCTTGTAACTGCCCCCATATGTATACATCTTGTTGTTCAGGGCCTTTGTAATCAACCAACTGCACTGTGCTGTTATGAAATGAACTTCTTCAGCTGCAATTGGACATGCCTGCAACCTCATCAAATCTCCTCTTCCAAATTTGAGCAAATCCACAAGGTCGATGATACGATATTCTCTGTCAACACAATGTATCAATGCTTGTCCCGTCTCCTTTTCACAACTCCACCACATTAGTTTAGAAAAACTGTTAACTGGCATAGGAGCATGTATAGGGATCTTCCTCGCGTATCTAGGATGCTTATAGACCCTTATCTTCATTGGCTTGTTCGTATTAGGATCTATAAGCGTCTCATCTTCTATTACTTTAGATTTGACAGTCTTGAAATCTTTGAAGTTAGTCTTACTCTGCCTCCAAATCATATTCCTAATCCAATTTCCTTTGCCGTATTTGCTTGGGTTAATAAACGGTACACGACCCATAGCATATAGATCTGACCTCTGAGTGTATAGAAATCGTGCTTGTCTTGATAATACTCTATTGCTCCACCCCTTCTCTTGATAACATACATCTTCTTTTCCTTGTCGTACGCCCAACTAATAATAGGTCTCGAGTTTCCGTACCTTATGAAAGGTTTGGAATGTCTCAGCGTGTAAATATAAGCTGGCGGAGGAGGAGCAGAAACTGTAATATTTTCGACCTGACGTACAACACTTTGACCCGTTTTATCAGCTCTTTTGTTAGTTGTTTCCTGAGTGCTTGACTCTCCAATAATCTCCCCTTCTTCAACCATGATATCTGAGAATAAGTCCTTAAGACTATTCCTAAATATGTCTATGTAATCTATGGTCTCATACAAATCTTCAAATGTATCAAAATCCTCATCCATCTGCTCAGCAATAATCTTTTGCTGGAAAGTATAGAATTCTCTCTTGTAGGCTCCTTCAGTAGCGGGATCTAGTGCTGTAGAGTCAACTGAGTCATCGGGACTTGGATCGGAGACATTGTCAGTACCCGATGAACTAGAAGGACCAGCTGCCGAACCTATATCTCCACCCTGATCATCATCATCATTCTTCTTGTCATCTTTTTCATTACCCTCATTATCATCACCATCATCTCCATCATCATCAACATCATCATCATCATCATCATCATCATCTAAATTATCTTCTTCATTACCACTGAAATCTATCATCCCTAAATCATCATAATCATTAGTAGGCTTAGGGATAGGTATATCATATTCAGGCTCTATAAATGCCTCTTTAGTAAAAACTATAAGTTGATCCTCAGTAGCCATAGTATGAACAATGGATTATGGCTCTTGATCAACATTAGCAGTCTCTGTTGTCCTTTCTGTAACAATAGGATCAACATCATGCTCTGTAGTATCTGCAGGATCTTGAGCAACTTCGGGATCAGCAGTTTGCTATCCACTTGATTCTCCAACTTCCATGGTTCGTTGAGTAAACAAAAATGGAACACGGGAAGTGAGATATCTAATGTTCTGCTCTAGAATCTGAACATAGCTAAAAATGAACTGTTGTTGATGTTCAAGATTCTTGATCCTTTCATCCTTCTCAAACATCTGTCTCTGTAGATCATCAATCATCTGAGTCTCTTCCAACATCTCCTTCTCTAACATGTTTACCCGTTGCTCAAGAGTCAAAGATGTAGGTGAACTAGTTGAAGCACTAGCACCTTGTCTTCGTGCAGGAGGAGTACTAAAAAGTCTTCCATCCTAATAGACTCATCAAATCCTTGATCTCTGGGAGGAGTGCTCAACACATTACTAGTAGTCGGCATGGCAGATCATGTTACAGTAGTTAATTCTGTAACAATCACTTGAGTCTCTATCGGTGTAGCCTCACTAACTATGACTGGAGTCTCTGTCACATGCGCTTCTTCATCAGTCGACACAGTGGTCATGGGGGTCCGACATTTTCTCAACACACCTCGTCCTCTACCCCTCCCACGTGGACTTTCAGCTATCTTCCTTGCCATTCTTTTCTTCCTTCCCCAAGTAGTCGGTGAATCTCTAGGAATAAAATTAGCATCACGTTCCTCAACAGTGCGTTTGGCAGGTGCTTCTTGCACTCTGGGATGCTCTTGTAAAACATAGGGTACGTTCCTGATCTGATCACTGTCTGTTTCGCTCCCAGAACTAAACCACGAATCAATGTATTCATCTATAGACATGCTAGCTGGTTGAGAACTACCAGGTGCATTTTCAGGAACACTGGATGATGGGCCTGCTTGCTCTGCTTGAGGAGCAACTCTTTCAGCTTGTTGTGCCTCTCCCTAATAATCCTCCACAAATTCCCAAGTTTGGCAAAATGAGTGCCATCCCAAGCATTCCCCCCTTGCTCCCAGTAAGTAAGTGAATATATCTTTCTTCATCACCATAACAACATAGGTAAATGAATAAGATATGGCTAGCTTAGGATGAGCAGTATTCACTATCAGCTGAATAAATCGGGGATACATAATGAAATTCTTCCCCACAGTAGCTATCATATTCTTTTGTATCTCTGGGAAGATAGCTTTGGATATGCTGTAAGGTAAATCATCAACTAGGGATATCAGAAGGGATCCGAATACTGCACTTAGACTATCCATTCCCGCTTTCAGGTTGCTCAGGCAATGAATCACCACATGATATAGATACTTTCAGAATGGAGGTAAATACTTCTTCTCCAAAGAAGGGTACCGGTGATAATATCCCATTCTCTTCAAACAGTCTCTTGCCACATCATCGTCTAACTTGACTGGCTCATTGGGTTGATCTTCAAGTAATAAAACACTGTTAATCACTTCAGCAGTGATAACAATCCTCTTTCCTTTAATTATGGCAGATATGCATGGTTCTCCCTGCTCATCTCTCTTATTAGTTGCTGTCAGCTAAAACTGATCCACCACATCAGAGTAGCTAGTGGGATTAGTAGTAATAGCATGATGAATCCTGGATGTCTTTAAACCATCAATTAATGATCTGAACAAAGCTTTATCTTCTGGAACATCTCCAAGATAAGCAACTGCATTATGGTTTTTATTAAAAACCATTGGTCTCGCCATCTGAAAATTACATAGGCTTGGATAAGTACACAATGAAATTTTCAGAATTTCAGACTTAGAAAAAATTTGAAAAATTTAAACTTCTCGCACGAAAACTGAAGTTCTCGCATGAATATGAGTTTTGACAAAAGTCAACTTTTCGAGTGACTAGTTAAAGTTTCGATGTCACAAGTTTCCATGCAACAAGTTCTATGCGATTTCAAAAGTTCTCCCGTCTGTTCATTTTTAGAAGCTTTTTGCATGCGACAAGTTTTGTGAATTTCATATTTTCAAATTAAGCAATTTTAGAGTGTTTCAACAGTTAGAATTTGTTCATTTGTAGTCGATTATGTTATTATTAAGGTTTCATATGGTTAATTTTGTTCAATTTTAGTCTATTTTTCCAAAACCAAATGGTCATGAATCTAACATTCATAAAATCAATTAAAATCCATAAATCTACCTTATCAATCACTATAACATCAATGGACGACCACAGTAAGCAATAATATCAAGTATGATAACATTACACTTAGAATTTTTAGGAGTGAAAATCAGAAAGTTCTCTTGCAAATGATGTACTTCTCGCACAACTGTTCCTTTTATAGGGATCTGATTTCTAGCGCGAGAAGTCAGAGTTTTTGTACACAATGACTTCTCGCTTCTATGAACTTTTTGCATGCGACTAGTTCAACTAGTCGCATCACATTTCGCACCATTTGTACTTCTCGCACGCGAGAAGTTCAATTTCCATTAAACTTATAAAGTTTTTTCAAGTTTTTCAAATTTATTTGTTCCGTTTAAACCATTTGATTTGTTATGAGTAAAAGTATGTTTAACTAAGTGTTTATAATTATCCAAGAACCCTTAATTTTATGAAATTTTGTAAATCAAAAACAAACTTTAACATAAAACAAAAAACAAATTGATATTTTGTTTATACTTATAACTTAAATATTTTTAGTAAATTTTCAAGTATAGGATCATATTTCTTATGAGAGCGATCATTAACATCATCCAGCTTTATTTAAACAAGACTAGTTATGTTGATTATCAATATGTTTTGTCCATTTTAAACTTAGATTTTAATATTTACTTGGACACATGTTCTGTGATTTTTATCATGTTTAGATTGAGTTATATGAAATCTGTAAATTTCACAATAAAAAATTTATAGAACTCTTATCCAGCTTCAAGACACTTTTGAGAATTCAAGTCATCCCAACTTGACTTAAACCTTTTACCTCTAATTAGCATTTTAAGAAAAAAATTTCTTTATTATAATATCTATTTAGAGCATAACTATCCTGAGAAAACATTTCTTGAACATAGAATATTAACAAGTTTTAAGACTTATTAACTGCCAGTCGGACTTATGTTTTGCCCTCGCAAGACGTTTAGGACTTACATGCCAAGTCGGACTTACATGCCTCATCTTTTGATTTTGCCTCCTGTGTCAGAACATATCCTCAAAAAGGAAAATCTTTATCATATAGTATGTATGTCTATGATATATCTTTTATTATTGTGCACATTGGCATCTTTATTCCTATATGGCCTTTTGGCATCTTTTTGCTCTTTTTGATAATATTCATTTTCTCTTTTTGTCTTTGCTTTTCATATCTTTTTTTTCTTTTGATAATTGTATATACATATTTTATGTTTCTTTTGAAAGACACTGAATCAGATAGTAACTGTCTTGAGTATGACTAGACTGTAACTCTCAGTCTGTTTTAGCTTGGAATCAGTGTTACTGCAAAACCTGAATGAGTAACCCAGTTTAGTCATGAAGAATTTACTTTAAGTGTATCACAGATCATAGTACTTTTTAGTCTTGAAAGTCAAGCCTATCAACATATCAAATCATATCCAAGTCAGTTTCTTTTATGCCTTAAGATGTAATAAGTCAAAATTAAGAATTGTACTATCACTTCCTATATATCCTTGAGAATTTAATTTTAATTTTTTTATTTTTCTTTAATATATTCATTTACATCCCCTAAGAACAAATATCTTTTTCAAGATATTTTCAAATTTTCTTCCCGCAATATTATGATTATCTGGAAAGAAAATAAAATAATATGAAAATATTTTTGAAAGGGTTTATGGAAAATTATTAACCAAAGTTAATCATTCCCAAAGATTGGACTAAAAAGTCAAATCTGGAATGATCAAATGTCTTAGTAAACAAATCAACAATGTTGTCATCTGTTGAGATAGATTCCAGATGGATAAGTTTTCGATCAAAGCAGTCACGGATAAAGTGCATGCGAATGTCGATGTGTTTTGTCTTTGAGTGTTGGATCAGATTCTTCATTATGTTTAACACTACAGTGTTGTCACACAAAATTTTGGTGTCATAAAGATTTAGGCCATAATCAAGAGGTTGTTGCTGAATACAAACAATCCGAGAAAAACAACTTGATGCAGCCACATATTCAACTTCTGTAATGGATGTGGATATCGTTTGCTGCTTCTTGCATTGCCAAAAAATCAACTTATTTCCAAGAAATTGACAGCCACCGGCTGTTGATTTCATGTCCAAGTTACATCCTGCATAATCACTGTCAGTATAAGCATATAAATTGAAATCAGAATTTTTAGGATACGAAAGGCTGAGTGTTGGATGACCCTTGAGGTATTTGAAAATTCGCTTGACAACTTTCATGTGTGATTCCTTTGGATTACTTTGATAACGTGCACACTGACAGATAGGAAACATGATGTCTGGCCTACTGGTAGTTAGATAAATCAAAGATCCAATCATTGATCGATACAAATGCTGATCAATGTCTTCACCTATGAGATCTGAAGTTAAAGTCAGACGAGAAGCCATTGGAGTGTGAGAAATCTTGGAGTCCTGAAATTTATACTTGTCCAGGATACTGTGGATGTATTTTTCTTGATGTATTAGTATTCCTTTATCATCTTGTTTAACTTGAATTCCCAAGAAAAGCGACATTTCTCCAAGTGAACTCATCTCAAATTTCTTTTTCATCACAGCTTCAAATTCCTTACACAAATCATCATTGGTAGATCCAAAGATGATATCATCAACATACACTTGAACAAGAATCAGATCATCACCAGTCTTTCATAAGAATAAGGTTTGATCAATAGCACCTTGTGTATAACCATTTACAAGCAAATGTTCAGTGAGGGTGGCACATCAAGCTCGAGGTGCTTGTTGTAAGCCATAGAGTGCTTTGTCTAACTTATATGCATAATCTGGATGATCAGGATCTTCAAAACTAGGTGGTTGACACATAGGTTTCTTCTTTCATCTCCCATACAAGAATGCAGTTTTGACATCCATTTGATGCACCTTGAAGTTCTTGTATGAAGCATAAACCAGAAAGATGCGTATAGCTTCTAGTCTTCCAACAGGAGCATATACTTCTTCATAATCAAGACAACAACAAGTCTGGCCTTGTTGCGTACAATCACATGTTTTTCATTCGTTTTGTTTCTGAATATCCATTTTGTACCAATCGGCAACTTTCCCTTTGGTAATTCACACAGATGCCACACATCTAGCTTTCTTGATTTGCATCAGTTCGTCTTGCATAGCCTAAACCCAACTGTTTTCTTTTAGTGCTATCTCAGTGTTCTTTGGCACAATTTGAGAAATGATGATTGAGTACAAACATGTATTTATTATGCCCGATTGACTTTGAGTGTGACACCTTGTGATAATGGACCAATGATTGCTTCAGTTGGATGATTCTTATGAATTCTCAGCTGAGGAATGGTATCTTCAGAAATAACTTCATCTAAATTAGACATATGACCAACTGGTTCTTCAGAATTGTTCCCTCCTACAGGTTGATACATAATATCTTCCTCTTAAAGAGTATCATTATCAACAGATAGCTCTTCAAATGGAACTTGAATTGTATCAATCGGATCAATTTGAGTAGAAGAAGAACTGTGATCAGAAACCTATGAATCTTGTTCAACTACTGGATTAGAATAAGATAAAACAAATTCAGAAGCAAAATATGGAACAGTTTTGATATTTGAAGAAGAAGGTATGTCTGAATGTCTTCCTATAACTGAAGACGACATAGGGCCAACTTCATCAGCAAGAATATCTGGAATTGATGATGTCGAAGGTGGATTAGCTATAGAAATAACTGATGAATGATTAAATGTTTCAAACAATAAAGCATAATCATATTTTCCCATGAAGGTATTGAACCTGCATCTGTTTTGTCAGATTCGTGCCAATCAATATCAAATGACTCAATTATTTGTTTAGTTATTTTATTATAAACCCTGTATGCAACTTTATTGACTGAATATCCAACAAAATAACATTCATCAGCTTTTTCATCAAATTTTAATTTGGAATCAGATGTGTTTAACAAAGTACAACAACATCCAAATGTTTTGAAATATTTGACTTTTGGTTTATGTTTGAAAAAATTTCATAAGGAGTCATATTTTGTTGTTTGTTGATTAATACATGATTCTGAACATAACATGCAGTGTTAACAGCTTCAACCCAAAAGAATGACAATAATTTAGCTGCTAATAACATTGTTCTGGCAGCTTTAATTAAAGTTCTGTTTCATCTTTCAGCAACTCCATTTTGTTGTGGAGTTCCTACAGAACTAAATTGTCTAGCTATCCCCTTTGAATCACAAAATTTATTCGGTGTATGATTACAGAATTCTATTCCACTATCAGTTCTAATGCAGTTAATGATTTTGTCAATCTGATTTTCCACTAAAGTCATGAATTTTATCAACAAGTAAGGTGCTTCATCTTTGGTTGCTAAAAAGAAAACCCATGTAAATCTGGAAAAATTATCAGTAATAACCAAACAATATGCACGACATCCTAAACTCAAAATGCTAATAGGACCAAACAAATCTATATGCAACAGTTGAAGAATTGAATCAATTTTGGTATGAGCAACTGGTTTATGAGGAAGTTTATGTTGTTTCTTTTTTGAACATGACAGACAATGTTCAATAAGTTGAAATTCTTTCAATGGTAGGCCTACAACATGATTTCCTCTAACCAACTTGTTCATATTTTTAATGTTTACATGACCAAGACGACGATACCATAACATTGAATCACTTTTCGAGGCTTTAGAAACAAACAAGACACAACTACAAATGATTGTGAACCATTCATGTCAAGTAAATATGTGTCTTTATCTCTCGATGTTCGCAACAAAATCCATTCATCAGGAATACAAAGTCAGGTTTTAGAATAAGACATTCTTTATTAGTGAAATGTGTTGAATATCTTTTGTCATAAATTTGAGAGACACTAGCAAATTAAGTTTAAGTTCCTTTATAAAATTGACATCCTCAAAGCTTAACACACCATTAGACACTGTACCTTTCTTTGTAATCTTACCACCTTTATCTCCTGCAAATATAACATATCCTTTGTTGTATGGTTGTATGTTGTTTAACACATATATATTACTAGTCATGTGCCTTGAACAACCACTGTCAACATGTCAAACACTTTTATAACTTGCCTTGGTTGTTCCTGCGTATATGAATGAATTTATTCATGTTTAGGAACCCCAGCCATGGTTGGCTTGAGTACTTTGTTTTTGTAGGGATTGAACCTAGAGGCTTGGGAAATCAAATCAAGATAAAGAAGATCAAATCGCGCGAATAGTTATAGTTGCCGCGCGATAACTTGCTTCTCGCGCGAAAACCTGTTGATCGCGCGAAAACTTGTTAGTCGCACGAGAACTTCATAGAATAGCATAAATAGAGGTTTCGTAATATATTTCGATAGCTTTTGTCATTTTCCTGATTTCATTCGTATTGTAATAGTTTTTAAATTAGAGAGCAATATAATCAAAGTTTATTTACATTTGTGTTTGTGTTCTTCAATTACTATTCAATCCTATTCCGTGATGTCAACATTCCGCATTTTCATCACGAGATTGATCATTGTAACGTGTTGATCCTTACAATTGGTATCAGAGCAAGGTTTTCTCTTGATCGATTGAATCAAAGGTTAAGTAGTTCTTATTGAAGAGTTCACGAGATCCGATTTGAAGATCATTGAAGATTTACTGAATTCATGGCTTATTTGATCACTTTTGAAGACCTAAAGAGATGTTATGCTGTTCATTTGAAGATTTGACTTGTTTTGCTGATTAATTAAGCTTGATTCAATCAATTAGAGACAATTAGGATCATATCCGAACCTAAAATCACTAATTGAAAGATTAAACAGTTAATTTTGAACAAATTGGTGTTTGATTGAAGGCTGGAATTGTCGAGATTAACTGAGTTTGATCAGGCAAAAAGTTAATTTTCGCACGCGAAAAGTTGTGGTTCGCACGAGAAGTGGAGTTTTCGCAAAAGTTTGTTGAAATTCTGTTACAGAAAGATTCTTTTGGCGCGAAAACTTGAACATTTCGCAAAATTCAGTTACAAAACTTATCGCGCGAGAAGTTTGTGCGAAAACTTCGGCGATTAGTTTTGCTGAAGACTATTCGCACGAGAACTATATCATTCGCACGAGAACTCCAATTTTGAAGTTTCTCTTTCAGTTTAAATCCAAGTCTTCACAATGGCAAACTTGAAGCACATCACTGCCACTCTTAATCTTGATAATGAGATCGGAACAAGCACGAAGCCTCCTTGACTTCTCAGCGAAGAAGACTATCCAGACTGGGTCTATCGCTTTGAGAACCATGTCATTTATACTGAACCCAAGATGATGAGATCTATCAAACAATGTCCCTATATCCCGATATACAAAAATGACAAAGGAGACTTAGTGCCCAAGCCTGAACACCTATGTGACGAAGAGGATATGAAAAAGATGGAGCTTGATGATAAGGCGTATGCTGCCATCATAATGGAACTTACCACTGAAATAGCTCAGAAATTTAAGGATTATAGGAAGGCAAAGGATTTATGGGATGCTATGGAAGAGAAAATTATGGGGAGCAAAGACATGAGGGAGAGTCAGAAGGATATGCTTAACCAAGAATTCAACATGTTCAATCATATTCTTGGTGAGACATTGGAGGCTCAAATGTCTAGGTTCGTGAAGCTTATCACCAAGATGAAAAGTGCTGGAATCACACTTGAGAACATCTTAGTGAACAAAAAGATGTTAAATTCCTTGCCTTACAACTGGAATAACAACTGCACTACGATTAAACGAACCAAGGATTTGTTCACACTATCTCTTAGTGATCTGATTTCCACTATCAAATCTTATGACATGGATGACAAGCAGAGGGTTGCTAATTATATCAACACGATGGGAGCTGAAGCATCGGTATTATATGCCAAGACGGCTTGTAATCCAAATTATTATGTCAGCTACTCTCTGTTATGTCAGCAACAATAATCAGCAACTCCTACTTATCAAACTGTCAAAGATCCATCCTTGCCTCAATTCAAAGCTCCTCATCAGAATTCCTACAGTCAAGCTTAAGCTCAACCACAACCTCTAACCTACCTTCAAGGTCAAGCCAATCAACCTACACAACAAGCATTTGTTGTAAACTCTTAACCCAACAGATAAACCATTTAGATTGCGGAAGAACACCTGGCTCTATTTATATCGTTCATGAACAGTTATGAAGCTTTTTCTTCCGGAAGACTAAATGCACCAAACATCTTGGTCGATGACTTACAACAAGTCAATCCCGATGATGTTGAAGAGAACGATATTAAATATCAAATAGTAATGGTGGTTTATAGAGCAAAGCATTTTGCTAGACGAATGGGGAGAAAGGTTTTTGGGCTGAACAACTCAAGCAAAGTTGGATTTGATAAGTCAAGCTTGAGATGTTATAATTGTGACAAACCTGGCCATTTTGCTAGAAAGTGTACTGAAGGCAGGTCGAGTCAAACAGAAAGTGGGAAGAAAATGGTAACCGTGGAGGTAGAGACAAAAGGAGACAAAGCTAGCTCATCTAACAACAAAGCACTAGTTTCTCAAACTGATGGAGAAAACGACTGGTCAGATCGAATGGAGATACTAGACATCAAGCTTTCCACTGCTTTGTTGGCGAAGATTCAAACTGTTGAAGAGCATATTGAAGACAATGTACTAGCTGAGTTCGTATCAAATGATTTGTTGAAAGGTGTGTTTGAAGAAAAAAAGAAGGTTAAAGCTGAGAAAGTTGAAGAGAAAAGAGTTGAAGATGTGAAAGTTGAGGAAGTGCAGGCTGAAAGTGAGATTAAAAAAATAGCTGTTGAGATTACTCCAGCTCAATCAAACATTATTGAAGAGAAGAAGAATGAGAAACCTGAAAATGCTGTTGAGTTTACTCCGGTATCTGCTTGTAAAGAAAGAGAAAATGTTGTTGAGATCACTCCGACAAAAAAAGCAGAAGAAAAGATTGTGTTGAAAGCCTTCATGCTAAACATCTTACCTGAAGAGAAGAAAAGAGATGAAGAGATGAAAGAGGTTTTTTCTAATCTTTATTCAACTACTTGTTCAAAAAAGGTACAAAGATATAGAGTTCATAATGAACGTTTGGTCTTAGAAGTTGAAAAACTTCAATATCAAGCTCGTAAATATAAAACTAATGAGAAATTTTTTAAAGAAAAGATAGATGGCTTAAACAAATAAATTTATCAATCAAAATTAAATATTCATGATAAAGATTGTAACATAAAAGATTTAATAACACGTAATAATGAACTATCTTTAGAAATTAATTAACTTAACAGTGAACTCTTATCTGCTAAATTGATTGTTGAAAAAATTGAGTTATCATCAAACATGGCTGAAGGTATAATCAAGTCTCAAATGACATAGAAAATTAATGGTGATAAAGGTGGAGTTGGTTATTCTAACATTGCACTACCTATTAATAATGATTATACATGTTTGCCTTCATCAATTACAACTCATGATGAAGAGACCTATGGATTAGGTTTTCAACTAAAGTCAGACTTAATACCTCCAGTCTATGTTCTAATGACTGTTGACCCTGTCATAAAAACTGAAATTAAAATTAATCATAACAAGTTTTTTGCAAAAAGTGTGAAGAAGGACAGGTTGGTTGAAGATTAGGAAAGTGATGATGAATTAGATTTTCAGGAAAATAAAAATTGTAATGAAACATCTTCATGTAATTCATCATTAGTTATTAATGAAAGTTCAAAAAGTTTTTAGTACTACAAATGTTTGTTCAAAAATGTCTAAAAAAGAAAAGAAACTGAAATTAAAAATAGATTTTAAGGCCAAAGAAAGAAAACGAGTCGCAACATCCGTATCTGACTTGAAAACTGATTTCAAGAGCAGATTTGTTTCAAAGGTAATATTGTTAAGGAAGATCATATTTTTAAAGAAACCAACGCTAGTTTCTTTAAAAATAAACCTTTTATTATTGCTAACTCTGTGAAACAAGATGTTTGTAGAACAGGTATCAAAGACTCTGGTCCAGTTCCAGTACCTACGACTCAAAAGGCTAAAGTTACAGTTCATATCACATCGGCTTCAAATGTGAATGAAAAATATAAAATAGATACCTCAATTCTTCTGGAATCATCTCAAACAATCCATAACGAGGGAAAGAAAATAGAGACTGTTACAGAATCACAAGGTGAAGGAAATACTAAGGCCAGATTCTATGATAACTATGGAAGTTATCATAAACAGTTTGTGCAAAATACTCAAGCGTCATATACATATCATAAAATGTGTTGTTATGTGAGTGGCAAGCCAAATCATAAGCCTAGAAATTGTCGTCATCAACATCAATTGTCAAGCAAACAAAGATTTTACAATTTGATTTCAAAGAATAGAAAAAATTTCTTTTTAAATGCAAAATTCTAAAGCAATTCAAATCAGTCAAAATATTTTGTTAATAATAGTAATGATTTGAATAAAGAAAAGTCAAATGTGAAATCTGTACAAGTTGATGATAGCACTTCCACTTCAATTCAGGCCACTTTAAAGAAAATGGTGACACATCTGATTAAACCAATACAAAAATGGAAAATTAAAGAAAAACCATCTGAGCCTGATATTGTTGAACAATGTCTATTTGATGACAAAAGAGATATGATATTACAATCTGTATCATATTTGGATGAAAACAAAGTACTCAAGTCAACCATGGCTTGGGTTCCTAAACATGAATAAATTTGTTCAAATCTGCAGGAACAACCAAGAGAAGTCATCAACATTGTTTGGCATGTTGACACTGGTTGTTCACGGCACATGACTGGTATATCTCTGTTAAACAATATACAACTTTACAACAGAGGATATGTTATCTTTGCTAGAAACAAAGGTGGTAAGATTACAAAGAAAGGTATAGTGTCGAATGATGTGTTAATTTTTGAAGATGTTAATTTTGTAGAGGAACTAAAACATAACCTGCTTAGTGTCTCTCAAATTTATGACAAAAAGTATTTAACACACTTCACTGATAAAGAATGTCTTATTCTAAAATTTGGATTTGTAATTCCTGATGAATGGGGCTTATTAAGAACACCGAGAGACAAAGACACATACTTACTTGATATGAATGGTTCACATTCATTTGTAACTGCATCGTGTTTGTTATCTAAAGCCTCAGAAAGTGATACAATGTTATGGCATCGTCGTCTTGGACATGTAAACGTTAAAAATATGAACAAGTTGGTTAGAGGAAATCATGTTGTCGATCTACCTTTGAAAGAATTTCAACTAACTGAACATTTTCTGTCATGTTCAAAAGGCAAACTCCTCATAAATCGGTTGCTCATACCAAAATTGACTCTGTTCTTTAACCGTTACACATGGATTTATTTGGTCCTGTTAGTGTTTTGAGTTTGGGACGTCGTGCATATTGTTTAGTCATTACTGATGATTTTTCAAGATTTACATGGGTTTTCTTCTTAGCAACAAAAGATGAGACACCTCATTTGCAGATAAATTCATGACACTTATGGAGAATCAGACTAATAAAACAATCAAATGCATTCGAAGTGATAATGGAACGAATTCTGCAATCGTACACTAAACGAATTTTATGATTCAAAGGGGATAGCAAGACAATATAGTTCTGCAGGAACTCCATAACAAAATGGAACTACTGAAAGATGAAACAGAACTTTAATTGAAGCAGCCAGAACCATGTTATCAGCAGCCAAATTACCATCATTCTTTTGGGCTGAAGCTGCTAACACTGTGTGTTATGTTCAGAATTGTGTGTTAATCAACAAACAACAGAATATGACTCCTTATGAAATCTTTTTCAAACATAAACCCAAAGTCAAATATTTCAAAACTTTGGGATGTTGTTGTACTTTGTTAAACACATCTGACTCTAAATCAAAATTTGATGAAAAAGCTGATGAATGTTATTTTGTTGGATATTCAGCCAACAAAGTCGCATATCGGGTTTATAATAATAGATCTAAACAAATTGAGTCATTTGACATTGATTGGCACATATCTAACAAAACAAATGCAGGTTCAGCTCGTTCATGGGTATATGATTATGCTTCATTATTTGAAACATTCAATCGATCATCTATTGTTTCTACAATAAATCTGCCTTTGACATCCTCAATTCAAGATATTTTTGCTGATGATGTTGGATCTATCACTTCTCCAACAACAGGAATATCTTCAGATATACCTTCTTCTTCAAATGTTGCAGCTGCTCCACATTCTGTTTCTAAATCTGATTCATGTCTTTCTGATCCAGTTGTTGAACAAGTTCCACATGATTTGATCAGAGTTCTTCTTATACACAAGTTATTCCAATTGATGCGATTCAGGAACCATTCAAAGATCTATCTATTGACAATGATAATCTTCAAGAGGAAGACATTGTTTATCAACGTAAAGGAGGGAACACTGCTGAAGAACCAGTTGGTCACATGTCTAACTTAGACGAAGTTATTTCTAAAGATGCTATTCCACAGCTGAGAATTCATAAAGACTATCCATCTGAAGCAATAATTGGTCCATTTTCACAAGGTGTCCAAACTCGAAGCCAATTGGGCACAATAAATACATGTTTGTATTCATGCTTTATCTCACAAATTGTACCAAAGAATGTTGAGATGGCTCTAAAGGAAAATAGTTGGGTAGAGGCTATGCAAGATGAGTTGATGCAATTCAAGAAGCTAAATGTATGGCATCTGTGTGAACTACCAATGGGTAAGTTACCGATTGGTACTAAATGGATTTTTAAGAACAAAATGGATGAAAAAGATGTGATTGTTCGCAACAAGGCTAGACTTGTTGTTCAAGGATTCTATCAAATTAAAGGTCTTAATTATGAAGAAATATCGCTCCTGTTGCAAGACTAGAAGCTATACGCATTTTTCTGGCTTGTGCTTCATACATGAACTTCAAGGTGTATCAAATGGATGTCCGATTTGGCATATAAGTCCTAAACGTCTTGCAAGGGCAAAACATAAATGCGATTGGCTGTTAATAAGTCCTAAAACTTGCTAATATTCTGTGTTCAGAAACATTTCTCAAGCTAGTTATGCCCTTAATAGATATTATGTTAGAGAAAAATAATTCTGAAAATACTGATTAAAGGTAAAAGGTTTAAGTCAAGTTGGGGTGACTTGAAATCTCAAAAGTGTCTTGAAGTTGGATAAGGTTCTACAAGATTTTTGATTGTAGGATGCACAAATTTCATATAACTCAATCTAAACATGATAAAATCAAAGAATACGTGTCCAAGTAAAAATATTGAAGTCTAAGTTTAATATGGACAAAATATATTGACAATCAACATAACCAGTCTTATTTGAATAAACCTGGACGATGTTTATGATCGATTTCATAAGAAATATGATCCTATACTTGAAAATTTACCCAAAAAATTTAAGTTATAAATATAAAGAAAAATATAAGTTTGATTTTATGTTAAGCTTTGTTTTACACTTGTTTTGTTTTTAAAAAATTTTCAAAAATTAAGTGTTCTAGGATAATTGTAAACACTTAGTTAAACATAATTTTTATCATAACAAATCACATGGCTTTATAAGATAAACAAATTTGAAAAGTTGAAAATTTTTAAAGTTCAATGGAATTGAACTTCTCGCGTGCGAAAAGTTCAAGTGTGCGAGAACTCTGACTTCTCGCGCGAGAAGTCAAAAGGCTATAAAAGGAACAGTTGAGCGAAAAGTACACCATTCGCACAAAAACTTCCAGAAAATTTCACTAAAAAATTCTAAGTGTTAGAAGCTCGTTTCATTCAATATTTGTGTTCATAGTGGTTGTATTTTGATATTCTAGTGATTGATAAGGTATATTGACATTGTTTGCATAGATTTAAGTATGTTTGATTCTTGACCGAATCTTAAAGGACTTATACATCTTAAAACTGAACAAATTAAACATAATAAACCTTAATAATGACTTAGACGACACTTAATGAACATGTTTTATTGGTTAAAACACTCTGAAAAATGGCTGATTGAAAATCTGAAAATTCACAGACTTGTCGCATGCGAAAAGTATGTTGAAATTGAACAGATGCGAGAACTTTCAAATTTGCATAGAACTACTCGCGTGAAAAGTAGACTTGTCACGCGAGAAGTTGAATTCTTGTCAAATTCAGTTTCATGCGAAAACCCTTCTTGTCGCGTGAAAAGTTTCATGCGAAAACCCTTCGGAAGTAAACTTGAACTATGATCAATTGTTCTTCCGAGGCTAAAAACTCTTCGGAAAATAATATTTATGCAGAGGAATTTACCTTCGGAAGATGGCTAAAGATTTCTTTCGAGGGTAAATTTCTCTTCGAAAGTATTTACACTTAGATTTTTGAAGAAAACCTTTTTGTAACAGGGCTTAGATTGTAGTTAGACAACATAGACAAGACATATTTAAAAAAGGTTTTTCAAAAGAGAAGAACTAGTCAATGTTAATCATCCCAATAGCTGTAATTAAATATTTAAATCTTTGTTCATCAATGGCTTCGGTGAATAAGTCAGCATATAGTTCATTTGAATTTACTTTGACTAGCTTTATTAGATTTTTCTCATGAATATCTCTAATGAAATAATACCTGATGTCGATATGCTTTGTCTTGGAGTGCTTGACCGGATTTTCTGTGATAGAAATGGCACTCTTGTTGTTTATATGGATAGGAGTCTGCATGAAGTTGAAACCATAGTCCAGCATCTGATTCTGAATCCATAGCAGTTGAGCACAACAGCTTACAGCAGCAATGTATTCAGCTTCAGCAGTTGATGTAGAGACACATGATTGCTTCTTTCATTGCCAGAAGATAATCCTTCCACCAAGAAATTGACATCCTCCTAATGTGGATTTCTTGTTGATGTTGCAGCCACCATAATCACTGTCAGTATACCCATAGAGATTGAAGTCCTTTAAGGTATCTAAGAATTCACTTGGCAGCACTAGGTGAGACACCTTGGGAGCAGCCTGATATCTTGCACAGATACAGGTTGCAAACATGATATCAGTTCTACTTGTAGTGAGATACATCAGAGATCTAATAATCACCCTGTACTGATGCTGATCAGTATCCTCCCCCTCGGAATCAGGACAAAGATTGTGATTTCTGGGTATAGGTCTCTTGGCTGGCTTATAATCTTTCATCTCAAATCTCTCTAAGATGTCCTTGACATACTTAGATTGATTGATGAAGAACCCTTCTTCCATATGCTTCATTTAAATTCCAAGGAAGAAATCCATCTTTCCTATTGAAATCATCTCAAACTTCTTCCTCATGATGCTTTCAAAGTCTTTACATATTTGGTCATTTAAACAACCAAATATGATGTCATCAACATAGACTTGAACAAGTAGCCTATCCTTCCCAGACTTCTTTATGAACAATGACTTGTATATGGTGCCTCTGGTGTAGCCATTCCTAAGAAGAAATCGAGACAGGGTCTCATACCACAGCCTAGGTGCTTGATGCAACCCATAAAGAGCTTTATCTAGTTTGCACACATAGTTGGGGTGCTGTGGGTCTTCAAATCCAGGTGGCTGACACACATAGACTTCTCTATCGATATCCCCATATAAAAATGCACATTTGACATCAAGTTGATAGACAGTGAAGTTCTTGGATGCTACAAAAGCAAGGAAGATTCTTACAGCCTCAAGTCCTGCAAGAGGTGCAAAGACATCAGTGTAATCTATGCCTTCCTCCTATGTGTATCCTTGGACGACAAGTCTTGCCTTGTTCTTGATGATCAAACCTCTATCATCTTTCTTATTTCTAAACACCCACTTGGTGCCAATGGGTAGTTGGCCAGGTGGAAATGGACACAAGTTCCATACCTTTTGCCTCTTGAACTGAAGCAACTCCTCTTGCATAGCTTCAATCCAATTGTTGTCCTTAAGGGCTTCTTCCACCTTCTTTGGTTACATTTAAGAGAGAAAGCATGAGTACAAGCAGACAGTCCCAGTGTGGGTCTGACTTCTTGTTCTCACACCTTCTAAGACATCCCCAGTGATGTTCTCAGCTGGGTGAGTGTTATGTATCCTGAGTCTAGGAATCAAATCTAGTTGCATAGATAGATCCAGGTTTGAGAAATTTTGCTTAGTGTTTTGAACACCATGACCAGCTGATGTCTCACACTCATTCAATGAGGACTGATTGAATGAATGTGTGACAACATCAATATTATTCTGCTGAGAAGTAGTATCAACAGTTGCCCATTCCTCCAGATTACTGTCTTTATCAGCTTGGTGTTAAATGCTGGAGTTATCAGCTGATGAGTTTTGAGGCCCAGTTGGCAGACAACTTGTTGAAGCTCCATGATTTCCTGAGATGTTCAAGCTTTTAGGACTTCTAGTAGTGGGATCTTGTTTTTTAATTCCTCTTGGAGAACTAGGAATAGGTCTGGGTAACTCAAACATTTGATCTTTATAGATGTCACTTTGAGTTCCTGTTCCAGCTAAAACATTCTAATAAGATGGTTTAGAATAGTTTGGAAACAATTCTAGATTGAAGATATAATCAGGTCCATTCCCTCTAACACAAGGAGTGTGCTCATTAACAACAATGTTGAATGATTCCTCAAATTGTTGATTTTTAATAATATACACTCTATAAGTAATAGAGGTTGAGGAATATCCAACAAAGATAGCATCATCTGACTTTTTAGCAAATTTTCTAAATTTTCTTTTGTGTTGAGTATGGTACACCTGCTGCCAAAGGACCTAAGAAAGCCAATGAACGGTGGCCTCTTGTTCCATAACTCACAAGGGGTCTTTCCATGGAGCTTAACAATGAGAACCCTGTTCTGCACATAGCATGCGGGGCTGACAGCCTCTGCCTAGAAAGTTAGAGGCAGCTTTGAATCAGCTAACATAGTTCTTGCAGCCTCAATAAGTGTCATATTCCTTCTCCCAGCAACACCATTCTATTAACGAGTTTTAGGAGCACTGTATTGTCTGGCAATCCCTTTTGAGTTACAGAATGAGTCAAGAACTTGATTCATAAACTCAATCCCTTGATCACTTCTAATGAATTTTACCTTGTGATCCTTTTGATTTTCAATTTTAAGAATAAAAGATTTTAAAGTCTCAGTCGTTTCATCTTTAGTTCTTAAAAAGAATACCCATGTAAATCTTATAAAATCATCAACAATCACAAGACAATATGATTTCCTTCCAATGCTTATTATATTTGTGGGACCAAAAAGATCCATGTGCAATAAGTGTAATGGAGTGGTGATGGAGTTAACCTCTTTGGATATGTGAGAAACCTTGTGTTGCTTTCCTTTCAGGCAAGCAACACAGTTATCTTTATAGAAATATTCCTTTTTATGCATACCATGTACCAAATTATTTTTAACCAACTTATTCATGGTTTTAAAATTAACATGGCACATTCTTTTATGCCAAAGAGTTGACTCATCACCATTTTCTTTGGAAAAAAAGCATGATACTTCACCCAATAGAGAAGCATTGTTCATATCAAGCTTGTACATATCCCCTTTCCTAGGAGATCTAAGAAGCACCAATGCCTGAGGAATTGTCATCCCAGGTTTAAGGATGATGCGCTCATGTTCTGTGAAAAACATTTGGTGTTTTTGATCATAGAATTGAGAAACACTCAAGAGATTGTGTTCAAGCTGTTTGACAAAGTTTACTTTGTCAATATTTAACTTACCATTTGATACACTACCTCTACTAGAAATGTATCCTCCGGCTTCACCTCCAAACTGAATAGGACCTCCATCAAAATGTTCAAATTGTTGTAGGAGAGATATGTTCCCTGTCATGTGCCTGGAGCATCCACTATCCACAATCCAGATATTGCCATTCTTGTCATGTGGATGTCCCTGCACATAAGGTGAAATGATTAGTTATTATTGGAAACCCAAGCCTTGTTGGTCTTAGGTTCTTCCAATGCAGATGATATAACTAAACTAAATTGTATGCATGGGGGCTCAATTATAGTTTGTGAAGAAGAGGTTTGGGCTGCAGCATCTTTTCTGGTCTTCCATTCCATCCTATGGTTGACCTGTGTTGATGAGCCTGAGGAGGCTTGTGCAGCATGACTTGCTTCCGAGGCTTCTTTCTCATCGGAAGAAGTTTTTACCACCTTTTCTTCCAAACAGTCTTCTTCTTGGAAGGTTTCAAGGAAATGTTTTTGTTTCTTTGTTTGTTCTTTGGCTTGTCTTCCGAAGCTATTTTCCTTTAGGAAGAATGAGTTTCTTTTAAAAGTAACTTGACTTTGGAAACAAGCTTTCATTTCCTTAACACTTGGACCATATGGTAACGTCCAAATGTGAAACCATCCTTGACTCATTCTTTCTTAACATTGGTTGCATAATGTGTGCTTGCTGGATTGTAGTAACAATCTTTAGCCATGTGGTTATGCAGGTCACAGATTTTGCACTCAATGTTATTCTTGGTGGGACATGTGGGCTATTGTTTCTTGTACTTCTTTTCTTCTTCAACAGCTTTTCCCTTTGACTTCTGATCCTTCAGCTGGATAGGAGTGCTGGTACTACACTCCTTTCCTGAATCAGAACTTCTAACCACTTGGAATCCAGCTAAGATGAATACACCCTTTTGCCTTAGGTCTGTCTTCATCTTAGTCTCAGCCACCTTTTTGGTAGTTTTTCTTGCTGCCTTGATCTGGTTATTTCTGGCTTTAGTGGTCAAGGATTTATCAACTATGGGGATGAGGTTTTCTACCTTATCCTTCTCTGTGGTGGTTTCCATTATTGTATCATTCTTCTGCTCACTAGGTAGTGGGTCAGTAGTTGGAACCTCTTGCTCATCAGTACCATATCTTGGGTATCTAATAGACACAAGAGAGTGTTGTGAAGCAATTTCATTGGATCCCAACCCACTTTTGTTTTGATGGCATACCTTAGAGTGGGAGGAGATGCTATAATGGTGTTGATGTAATGCTCTTGAATGGCATACTTCTCTGCTTTAGCCTCAGCTATGACTAGCTGGGCTTGAGCTTCAGTCAACTAGGATATTAGATCTTTTATTTGAGTCCTATAGTTGGTATGTTCATGCTTTAAAGAGGACACCGTTTTCTCTAACTTTTCTATCTTGAGCTTATAGTCAGATTCTGCTCTCTTAAAATTATATTTTAGGATATTTAAGGAATCAATATCAAATATAATTTCCATGTTATAGTCCGGATACAATTTAACCTTAGCAATACAGGCTGGAGTACAGAGATGTTGATATACCTTACTGTCTTCAGTTCCAGCAATGAGAGCTTGAGTAGGAGTGACATCTTGCACCATAAAGCTCCAGTCAACCTCTTGAGTAATAGCAGCAGTTTGTGCCTTAGTGAGTTTGGTTTCAGCCTTTGAGGTAGCAGAATGTTGGGAGGCTTGAGCTGCTCCAGGATTAGATCTTGGAGCTTTACATGCCCTAGCAAAGTGACCAAGATGGTTACAGTTGTAGCATTTGGCCTTGCTCTTATCAAACCTGAATTTGCTGTTAGTTGGGTTCTGAGGGAACTGCCTTCCAGTTCTTTTAAAGAACTTTTTTGCTCTGTAGGTTAAAAGAGCCATTTGCTGGACAATGTCCATATATTTAACATCATCTAGGCTGAAACACTCTAGATCATCAAAACAGTATTGAAAATCTCCAGAATGCTCATTCCCTAAAACAAAAGCACAACTATCCTGGAATGGAGTGTGTTGAGCCTGTTAAGATCTGGGTGTCTTAGGAAAGTGATGTATGGCCTAGAAGAAGATGATGGCTGTTAGGGGAGTTCAGGTACAACTGAGGCTGGGGAGTTCTTGATCCCAGTAACATGTAGAGCATTATTGACTGCAAGATTTGAGGGTCTGTTCATCTGGTGGCTCTTCTGAGTCTCCATCTCCATACGGTATCCATCAAGGATTCCATACAGTTTAGTCATAGTGAGAGTATTGAGATTTTCAGTTCTCTTGATTGAGACACAGTAAAAAGTCCACTCATAAGGAAGTGCACTCATGAATTTTCTATGTCTCTTTTATCAAGAACAACTCCCATAGTCTGAAGATAGGTGATCAAGTCCATATACCTGAAGTATTGTTGGCTCAAGGTCTCACCAACAACATAAGTGAAGTTCTCAAACTTCTGCTTCAATATATCTTTCTTGTTCTCCTTTGATTAAGTAGTACTAGAGTACATCAGCTTCAAAGCATCAAACACTTCTTTAGCAGTCTCGCATTGCTTAAATTCTACCATTATGGAGTTTGGTAAAGCCAGTAAGCAACACGGTCATGGCTTTGCAGTCGATGTCCATCTTCAACAGCTTTCTCAATCATGGCGCTATTACCAGCCGGGTCCGCCACCTTTGGCTTGTAAGGACCATGAGTGAGAGATCTCCACATGCGGCTATCTTGATACTTGGTAAAACCTTCAATACATTTGCACCAGGTTCCAAAATCATCAGGGGTGATGATAGAAGCCTTGATCATGGTTCCCATCTCGAACTTAGAAAACTTTTGGTTAAAAGCCATTTGAGTGAAGTGCGTAAGTGTGAAGAAACAAGGGTGATTTGGGATGGTTAGATTTCACAATCAAGAGCCTAAAAAGCTCTGATACCAATTGCAGGATCGGTGTTGGTCCCTCAACATAAGTTTTGTATTTCACAAACTCACTAAGTCTCACACGGTTGATGAAGTAGAATCTCTAACTAAGTTGACAATAATATAATAAGTTAATGAACACAAGAATGGTTTTCAAGTTACTTGTATATATTGCTTCTCAACTTAGTATTACAAGACTCTTACAAGCATGGTAACTTAAGTTACAATTAGAAACTATATATACTACTATCTAAAGCCGGTTATACTTGGAAAACCAGCTGGAATTTACCGCTAAGCAAATACTACATTGCTAGAAGTAAAGTATCTAAGATAAAATAATATTATAGATTAGGTAGTCATGACAGGTCTATAACTTACCTTTTGTTATCAACTAAGTATGGTAACTATACTTACTGATAAAGGTGAACAGTGGATTAAAGTATGGTCAACTACATAGCAGTGGGAAAATGCCATGCAGTGTATCAGAGTTGTCAGCGGATGCTAGACAACCCATACTTATGTCCACTGGTTCATAGTTGATTCTTCTGAAGGCAAAATGGCTTCGGAAGAATAAATTTTTTCGAGGCCATTTATACTTCGGAAGAATCAACTTCTTCCGAGTCTTCTGCAAGTCTTCATGACTTCATTCTTCGGAAGACTTTGTCTTGGATCTTCTAAGTGTGAATGCTTTGGAAGGAGAACTACTTGGTCTTCATATACTTCGGAAGACTTGGTTCTACATTCGGAAGTTCTTCATATACTTCGGAAGGAAAACTACTTAGTCTCAGAAGACTTAGTTTTCCTTTGGAAGTTCTTCATACTTAAGCTTCGGAAGATCTTCAACTTGTCTTCGGAAGAGCAGCTTTAGCTTCGGAAGACTTCTTCAATTTTACTTCAAAATATTCTAAGTGTTGTTTTGGTTGCACCGGCCTCATATGATCCAACAAATGGTTAGTTCGTAATCAAACTTTTCAAACCATTAAGTTCTTCATTATGATTTGTGCCCCTAACCTGTCATATAAGTTAGCCAAAACATTGTTGATCTCATTTGTGAATCACAAATACAAATAGTTGATGATAGTAAAATCACTAACAATCTCCGCAAATAATATGATAAATATAGGTCACTTGAGTTGTAGTCTAATGATAAAGAGGCATAGTCTTTTTGAAGTGACCTAGGTTTAAAATGGATATAGGTATTTATTGTGTAATTTAGGAGCAATATATGTTTGTCGTTAAAAAAAAAAGATAAATAGTATCAATGGTATTATAAGGAAATTAAACCAAACGTAGCATACAACTTATTATAATAAGTTCGATACATTGTTAGCATGTTATTCTTATGAAAATATTGATCATTGAAGTTACCGTTGACCTTTGATTAATCGTGCTAACTTTCAAGATAAGTTGTATACAATCCCCTTTTATGGAAACACGCAATCAAAATGAAGAAACTTTCAACATAAACTAAAATATTATTTTATAGCCATTAAATGTGCTATTTATTCTGCAGGCTTGCTCCAATCATGCATGTTTCATACCTTATTACATATAAACACAAGTGGTAAAATACTAAAACCAACATACTACATAATACATATGATTTAAAACGATGAACGTTTTAAATGTTTGAAAACGAGTTGTAGAGGTTTTTCCTTTTGCAAAGTCACCCCAAACTTTTCATTCATGTCGAGCTTCATTGGGTCTTGATCATTTGGTAGAACCCAATCAAATCGAAGAATTAAAGAAGCAAGTATAGATTGAACACTCGTGATACCAGAGGGTAAACCGGGACACATCCTCCTCCCTGCCCCAAATGGAATGAACTCAAAGTCTTGGCCTCTAAAGTCCACATTTGATCCAAGAAATCTTCCAGGTTTAAATAAAAGAGGATCTTCCCAAAGTTTTGGGTCTCGACCGATAGCCCAAATGTTCACCAAAATCTGAGACCCACGAGGGATCGTATAATTCATAACCTCACAGGTTTGGAGCGCACGATGTGGAAGCAAAAGAGGGGCAGGAGGATGTAATCTTAAGGTTTCTTTAATGCATGCATTTAGATAAGTCAATTTTGAAAGTTCGGATTCGACGATGGTGCTAGAGTTGATTTTGTGTTTGAGCTCTTGTTGAAGTTCAAACATAGCATTTTTGCTTTTTATCAACTCAGCCATAGCCCATTCAATTGTTGAGGTTGTAGTATCTGTACCCGCTGTGAATAACTCCTGCAAGTAAAAAAAATAATATTCAAATTATGTATTAATAAAATAGTTTAGTAGAACACTCGGGAAACTTGATTATCCTTTATCAATTCTGAACGAAAAAGACTTACCAAAGCCAATATATTTATCTGGTCATTTGAGAACCCATTCTCAATCAGACGATCCACGAAACATTGTTCCATTTGCGCGGCTACAACCGATCTTCTTTCATTAATAATACCATTCCAAGAACCAAATACTTCCTTTATATGCTTCAAGTTTTGATTCCTTAGCCCTTGAAGATCCAACCTTTGCAAGATTGGGAAAAAATCACTTACATTTGGTGCAAGTCCATTCACCAATATCTTGAAAAGTTTGTCTTTTAAACCACTTGCAGTTCCATGTTCATCTTTCAAGTCAAGAAAATCCTTTCCAAACAGAATATTGCTCAAAGTGTTAAACATTGTTGTAAAAACAACTTCCTCAATATTCACAACTTGTCCTTCCTTACTACACAAGAAATCTATCATTTGAGCCAACTTTTCTTCTCTCAAACGAGATTGTGACTCTAAGGCCTTAGCCGAGAACATCTCAGTTCGACAAAGAGTTCTCAACAATTTCCAGTTTTCATTACAATCTAGTGACCAAATAAGTGTGTAAGGTAAATAATTACTTTGAAATGCATTCGGGACAAACCGAGAAGAAAGACACCGGTCTTGGCTTTTGAGAATCCCCATGGCTGCCTCAGGAGAAGATGCTACAATGAGAACCTGAGTGCCTAAATGGAGAGAGATAAGGGGACCATGTTCTTGAGCCAAGATCGTGGTGGTGACATGAGGGTTCTTGCCTACTTGGTGTAGATTGCCAATGATCGGCCATGGTCGCGGGCCTGGAGGGAGGTTCTTTTGAGGTTTGAAATATTTTCTGGTGATGAATAACAGAAACAAGGGTGTTAGTAGGAGGAAGAGAGATAATGACATTGTATGTTCTTTGAAAAGAGGTGTGATATCTATTTATGTGTAATTCACTTTGTTCATGCAAGGGATATTTATATGCTTTTTGGACGGCGAAATTGATATTATTATTTGCTATAAAAATTAAGAAGAAACCTTGCAGGTTCTAATCTTTCATTAAAAAATATCGATGCCAAAGGTAATATTTGATTAATATTTTTGACTGTTCAAATGTTTAATTTTATAACTTTTGTTTTAGTATAATGGGGCCCCTTCTTTGGTTTTTGTAATCTTTGATGGACTTTGATCCACCTTCCGGTTGAAAGGGAACATCAAGTTTTGAGAACACAAGAAAAACAAAAATAAAAAAGTAAATTACAAATTTGGTCATTGAAATATTATCTTTGATGGTTTTGATCCACCTTTTGTTTGAAAGGGAACGTCAACTTTTGAGAACACAAGAAAAATGAAAAAAGTAAATTACAAATTTGATCATTTAAATATTATTAAAATTACAGATCTTTTTCTTAACTGAGTATACGGAAGGCCATTTGTTTGAAAATTTGTCAAGTTTTATGTTACTTTCAATAACGGAAGTCTAACTTTTTTTATTAAGTTTTTAGTAATTGATTTTTTTTCCTCACCGGACCAAAAAAATGTAACTTATACAATTTTTTCTTTCTTTCATCTATGCATTTACTTACTCTCTTTATTTTATAATTTCTTACCAATTTTGTCTTACAAACTTATCGTAAATATTTTTAGTTAATTTTATATTTAAAAAATATAATTTTATTTATGATTTAGAATTTATTATAATCTTTTTAAATTATTCAATCTAGTCACTTACTTTTCTAAAAAAACCAATAAAAATTAGAGAAATCATAATTCCTATACTGTTTTAAAAGAAGGTGAATGAATAGTATTTTATAACCATTGATGTGTGTTGTACCACTCTTATATGCTGATGATACCATGTACTTTCCGGCGGTGACACGTTGGACTGAGAGAAGGAAGAGGGTGACCTGCGACATCTTCTTATCGCACCACTGCACAAATTGACACCATCTCCTCTTTGCTACTGCTGTGGCCCCTCACTGGTGGTTTACGGTGAAGAAGCTAGTCTCTTATCAGAGACGAAGTTACCTTTTAATTTTTAGAATTGTGGTGGTTCCCAACAATTTCTTTTGTAAGGATCAACAATAACAATGAATTGATCTCGTGAGAAGAATGTGAAATGTAATCTCTTACGGTAAGAGATTGAATAAGAAGATGACATGATTAACTTGAAAACAAATATAAATAATATTCCTTGTATTGCTCTCTGAGTTAAAACTATTACAATAGAGAAAGAAATCAGGAAATGAGAAAAAGCTTACTAAATTACATAAAACACAACTATTTATACTAAACTAAAGAGTTCTCGCACGAGTTGTAAGTTCTCGCGCGGATAATTCATGTTTTCGCACGACTAGGTCTTGATCATCTTCATTTGATTTCCCGAGCCTCTAGGCTTAATCCCTACAATCTCCCCCTGGGCTCGGTGAATCAATGCTTTAGAAGTCCACATCATCAACCTTGTAACTGGCCCCATATGCATACATCTTGTTCTCCAGGGCCTTCGTAATCAACCAACCAAACTATGGTGCTAGAAGTTGAACAGATTCATCAGCTACAATCGGACAAGCCTGCAGCCTCATCAAATCATCCCTTCCAAATTTGAACATATTCACAGGGTCGATCATATGGTAATCTCTATCAACACACTGCATCAATGCATGCCCTGTCTCCTTCTACCAACTCCACCCCATAAGCTTAACCAAGCTGCTACCGGTACAGAAGCGTGTATAGGGATCTTCCTTGCATATCTCGGATGCTTGTAAACCTGTATCTTTAATGGCTTATTTGTATTTGGATCCAAACACGTCTCATATTCAATAATTTGGATTTACCTATCTTGAAGTTCTTGAAGTTGGTCTTGCTTTGACCCTAGATCATGTTCCTTATCCAATTCCCCTTCCTATAGTTGTTTGGATTGATATGAATCCAAGGATCAAAACAGGAATTATCAGTTTGATTTAGCAAATAAAGATCGCGGAGTTATCAATACTTGTTGTTTAATTAATTGTTTATGCAATTGAAATCGACGAAGAACAGATGAAACAAATTGAAAACAAAATAAAATAATGCAACAAAAAGATTGTTTCAATTGATCTTCACTGATAATGAATCGATTACAATTGATATTGATGCTTGGATGACATGGTAATCCCCTATGATGTTCTTAGTGTTCTTGTGATTGCTATGTTGCTATATTGATTGATTGATTGATTGATATCATTTCTATGAATATATGAATCTCTATTTGTGTATCGATATCTCTCAATCTCTCCTTTTGTGTATCGATACCTCTCGATCTCTCCCTAAATGAGGGCACCCATGCCTTATATTTATAGGTAGAGGGATTCACTTTAAAAATTACAAAAGAAATATTCTTGATGTGATGTGGAATATTTGCTTCAGACAATGTACAGTCTCCCGAGGCCGTTGACTTGATGACATCACTCTAACGAATTGACTTGTTGACTTTGTGTTGAGTACTTGATGATATGAGATCATACAAGTATTTTGTTCTTTCGTAAGAGTTGAAGTTCCGTAGGAGTTGGTACTTTGTTCTTGAACATCATCCTCAGGAGCAAACTTCATTCTTCCGCAGCAGCAGCAACTTGATATTTGGACTTGTTCTTTAGTAGATGTTGTGCTTCCGCAGGACATCTACGGATGCATGTTGACTTGTTTCTTTTATGATCCGTAGAACATCTATGGAAGAACAAACTTGTTCATCTGCAGATAGTTCTTCCACTTGTGTCAATTTTCCAAATTGACCAAGTATGATGTTTTTCCTACAATTACATAAAATCAACACAAATAATATTTGGGTTAACATATATATCAAGCATTACATAAGAAAAGAGATTTACAAATGATCATTACAAGAGATGAATAAACATCTAAACCTATACAATAAATCTAGACCTAACAATACTCCCCCTTAGGCTTAGATTCTTGTAATTATCTGTTCAAATCTTTTAATTCTTGAACTCTTTCCAAAATCTTTATGTTGAAATATCCAACAACATCCTTTTGGTCATGATATTTATACTTGATCTGTATTTTTTCATTTTCTTTTACAAATCTGTTGGCCATATTGATAATGTTGTTGTAAAAATAAGGGTGATTTTAGTGTGGATTGTTGTATGGGTTTGAAAATTTGAACGTTACGGAGAAAGGGGTTTTTGGGTTGAGAGCGTTTTTCTAGGTCTGAAAATTGTCTAAAAAAGTGAACGAAAATGACAACTGCTAAGGTTACATTTATACTCCCTCGAACAATTTAAAGCTTTTTATTTAATGTTGTGGGACCCTTAACCCTCATTACCCTTCCGTGGTTATCCACAAGTTAATTCTTCCACAGAACATCTACAAAAGGCAAAACTTTTCTTTTTATCCGTATGAACAGGTTAAGTCTTCCGCAGAACATCTTCGGAAGGCAAAACATGTTTTTGCTGTTTTATCCTTAAATTAATTCTTCCGTAGAACATCTACGGAAGGAAAAAATTCTTATGTTTTGCTGTTTTATCCTTAAATTAATTCTTCCGCAGAACATCTTCGGAAGGCAAAACATGTTTTTGCTGTTTTATCCTTAAATTAATTCTTCCACAAAACATCTACGGAAGGCAAAAATTGTTATGTTTTGCTTTTTTATCCGTAGGGTACCAATCTACTAAAAGTCAATTTTGTTCTTTTTGCTGTATGATCTTAACATCATGTTGTTAGATCATTTGTTGTTTGCTGTTGGACCTTGTTGACTCTGCTTCTTGGCAAATGTGCAAGATTGATTTAGTTAAAAACATTAGATATCCTGCAGCCAAGATAGTGCTCAAGTTCCAATTTTCTTATGTAAAAATGTTAAACTCAGTTTTCATGCTGATGACTACTCCCCCTAAATTTGTGATTAATCATGAAATTGTGCATTTATCAGAAATTTATAAAGAGAATAGCATGAAAAACAATTATCTGTCAATCTTATTAGCAAATAAAAGAACAAAAACAAATTTTTTTTTGTATTTTTGTTAGGCAAAAACTTAAATATATTTTCAAGCATTTACATCATACAATAGGATCATACTATGACACTAAGCAACTTCCTAAAACAGTTTTGTTTGATGATAGTAGACATAGATCTAGTGCTGATTGCAAGTATTATGATCCACAAAAATTCAAGTAAGTGTATAGTTTCAACTTGTCATGCTGTTTATCATGTTTTGGTATTGATTAAAGATAGACAAATATGGACTCCACATTCAATTCACATTAGATTTTGTCCTCCGTTTATGAGTCAATTTATCACTTTTTCATACTTAAAACTGTGTTCCTTAAGTTATAAGCTCTATCTTAAGATTTCTTTGAAATCTTGTTAATGCTGATATGATTTTTGGAACTTTTTGATGATCAGCATCAGGACACCAAGTCTTTACTTACGTAAAACAGAGGTGTCTATGAACCCAGGTCTTTATTTACACAAAACAAAGGGTCCATGATGCGCAAGGATAGAGGTTATAAAGTTTCACAATATAGTGTGCTTAGGTGAGTAAGTTGATCACAGCAGGATAAGACTTACTTGCTTGTTCTTCAAAATGGAAATGTCCATAATTAGTCACCTTGGCATTATGTTATGCATGAACTTGTATATTTTCCACTCAAGCTAAACCTACTCACATATCAAATCACATCTGATCAGTCTTTATTGTGTGATAAAATTCAGGAAAGTAAGCAAAGGCATAATGTACTATCATTTCCTATAATATGAACTGCTTCTACAAGAGAGCATATTAACAAGACAATATTTTGGGATTTTTATATGTTTTATATATATTTTTGGATTTTTCATATAATGAATTTGACAGAAAGAACATGCTTTTATTTGTAACGATGACTAATCTAAGTTGATCATGCCTAAAGACTCTTTAAGAAATTAAATCTTACTGAATCAAAGGCTTTAGTGAATAAATCAGCAAGCTGATTTGTTGTATCCACTTTGATCAATTTGATTAAACCTTTTTCTAAGCAGTCTCTCAGAAAATGGTATCTGATTTCAATATGTTTTGTTTTACTATGTGCACTGGATTAGCAGTGATGAGCATAGCAGCTGAGTTATCTATGTGAATTGGTGTTTGAAGAAAATTGTAACCATAATCAAGTAATTGGTTTTGCAACCATAAAACTTGAGAGCAACCGGTTGAAGTAGCTATGTACTCAGCCTCAGCTGTGGATACTGAAATATTTGTTTGCTTTCTACACTGCCAAGAAACTAGTCTTGGTCCTATAAATTGACAATCACTAGTTGTTGATTTTCTGTTGTTTTGTCAGCCTCCAAAGTCACTGTCAGAATATGAGTAGAGTTTGAAAACTCTTTCTTTGGGATACCAAAGTCTAAGAGCTGGCTTCCCTTTGAGGTATCTGAAAATCCTCTTCACTGCATTCATATGTGACTCCTTGGGGTCTGATTGGTACCTAGCACAAACACACATAGCAAACATTATGTTAGGTCTGCTGGCAGTTAAGTACAATAACGTGCCTATCATAGATCTATATAATCTTTGATCAATTGACTTCCCTTTTGGATCAGGTACAATCTTATCTATTGTTGATGCTGGTTTTTTACATGAAGAAGACTCAGCAAGGTTGTACTTCTTCAAGATTTAATTCACATACTTTTCCTGATTAATGAAAATGCCATCTGATTTCTGATGAACATGCAAACCAAGGAAGAATGTTAATTCTCCCATGGAACTCATTTGAAACTTAGATTTCATCAAAGATTCAAAGTCTTGACACAAACTTTTGTTTGTTGACCCAAAGATGATATCATCCACATAGATTTGAACAACCAAGAGATCTTGATCTTCATTCTTGAGAAAGAGAGTCTGATCAATGGTTCCCCTTTTGTAACCATGCTTGAGCAGGAAAGATGATAATGTTTCATACCACTTTTGTTGGTGCCTGATGAAGACCATACAAAGCTTTGTCAAGCTTGTATACCCTATATGGGTAATCAGGATCTTCAAAGCCTGGGGGTTGGGCAACGTAGACTTCTTCATCAATTTTACCATATAAAAAGGCATATTTTACATCCATTTGGTAAACTATGTACTTCTTATGTGAAGCATAGGATAGGAAGACTCTAATAGCTTCAATCCTTGCAACTAGGGCAAAGACTTTATCATAGTCTATCCCTTCTTCTTGAGTATAGCATTGTGCTATCAGCCTTGCTTTGTTTCTGATGATGATACCTCTGTCATCTAGCTTGTTCTTGAAAAGCCACCTTATACCAATAGGATATTGGCCTTCAGGAAGATCAACTAGATTCCAAACTTTCTGCTTTCTAAATTGCTAAAGCTCATCTTGCATTGCTTCAATCCAGCTGTTGTCTTTCAATGCAGCAGTTATGCTGGGAGGAAGCACTTGTGATAGAAAACAGGAGAACAAACAAATATTGGCAGCTCCCCCTTGACTTCTTGTGGTTCTTTCAATAAGATCACCAATAAAGTTTTCTATAGGATGATACTTATGAATTCTTGTTGCTGGAATTGATTCAACTGGAATGGATGATTCCAGCTTAGTGATGTTGGTTGATGGAGATGGATCCAGCTGAGATGAGGAATCAACAAAGTGATCAAAATCCTCATCATTTTGGTTTTCTGATGCTAAATGAAATACATCTTCATGATTTTATGTTTCTGCAGATGTAGGTATAACTTCCGCAATAGTTACAGGAACAACTACAGATGTTGTAGTTTGTTGATCTGTAGATGTGAATGTTGTTGGAATGTTTTCTGATGAATTGGGAACTTCAGGTGAAGGAAAAGAATCATCTCCGGAAGTAGGAACATCTACGAATGTAGAAGGAACTTCTACGGAAGCATTGTTAACTTCTGCTGAAGTTGAATTTCCATTTCCATCAGAATTGTCATTGCTTGTTTGAGATGAAGGGCCTGGATCAGCAACATTTGAAGTATGTGTCTAGGGTAATCTTGGAGGATCAGCTGTCAATGGCACTTCACCCATGCTTGGAGGGACATAAGGATAGCATGTATCCTTAGGACCTGCAACATTCAAATAACCAGAGTTAAATGAATTTGTTAATGCATCTATATCAAACAATCAAGATGGTCCTTTTACAGATTTTGGAAATAAGGATTCATCAAATGATACATTAGGAGTTTCTTCCACAATGTTTTCATGTGGAATATAGACTCTATATGATTTAGATGTTGATGAATAACCAACAAAGAAACCATCATAGACTTTTTCAGCAAACTTTTCTAATTGATCTTTTATGTTTAATATAGACACATGACACCCAAATGCTCTAAGATATCCTATAAAAGGTTTTCTTTTAAACAAAAGTTCATAGGGTGTTTTATTATGTTCTTTGACAATTAAAGTCCTGTTTTGAACATTGCATGCTGTATTCACTGCTTCTACCCAAAATGTTATTGGTAACTGTGAATCAGCTAGCATTGTTCTTGCTGCTTCAATTAGAGTTCTATTTCTTCTTTCAGCAACTCCATTCTGTTGTAGAGTTCTTGGTACACTGAATTGTCTGGCTATGCCTTTGTTCCTGCAAAAGGAATCTAAAATATGATTAACAAATTCAGTTCCATTATCACTTCTTAAAATTTTGATTTTTAAATAAAGTTGATTTTTAATCTTAGTGATAAATTCCATTAATGTTTCTGATGTTTTACTCTTATGTTTTAAGAAAAAGACCCATGTGAATCTAGTGAAATCATCAACAATTACCAAATAGTATTGCCTTTTTCCAATGCTTAGCACATTAGTTGGACCAAAAAGATCCATGTGTAGCAGTTTAAGTGGTGTTGTGTTTGTGTTGATTGTTTTGGATTTATGTGACACCCTATGTTTTTTTCCTTTGTAACATGATAAACAATGATTAGCACAGTAAAATTCTTTCTTAGAAAGGCCAATGACTAAGTCATTGTTGACCAACTTATTCATGTTCTTCATGTTTGAATGAACCATTCTTCTACGCTATAATTGAGCTTCATCTTCTGACGATTTAGAAATCAGGCAAGTTTCATTGCTGGTTAGAGAGGTGTTGTTCATATCCAAAACATATGTGTTGCCTTTTCTTGGTACTTTAAGAAGGATCCAGTCTGTTGGAATTTGAAAACCTGGCTTACGAATGTAACAATAAGTGTTATAAAATAAAGTGATATAATTTTGATCACAAATTTGAGATACACTTAACAAGTTGAATTGCAAATTTTAACAGAAGTTTATTTTCTCAAATTTGAGCACACCATTTATTACCATTCCTTCACCAACAATTTTACCTCCCTTCTTATCTCCACCAAATGCCATATATGAAACATTTTTATGTTTGAAATCATGGAGGAGAGAACAGTTTCCTGTCATATGCCTGAAACAACCACTGTTAACATACCACTTGTTGTCAGTCCTCCATAGAGGTTCCTGCACAAATAATGAAATCAATTAGAAAGTGGAGCCCAAGCCTTGATGGTCTTGGGCTTGCCATTGTTATCTAGGATTGTTACTCTATCATGAATGAGCCTAGATGTCTCAATATTGTTTTTACATTCAATTGATTCATTATGTTTTGTTTGGGGTGAGGATGATTTTGTAGAAGATGAACTTGAAGCACTTTGATCTTGATTCACGATCACTTCCTCTATCCCCTCTTCTTTCAGTGTCTTTTTCTTTAAACTTGATCCTGATACTTGACTTGAAAAGGTTTCTGTATCTTTTTTCTTTGATTGAGATACATGATTACCCTTTTTAAAATGATCAAAGAAGGCTTCATTTCCTGCAAAACTACCTTCTTGTGAGGAGTCTTGCTTTAAGACCTTTGATTCATCATTCTTAGAAGATTATGAATCTGATTCAACATTCTTAGCTTTTTGCTTCTTTGGAACCTTTGATTTGTTCTTTTTATTGAAGAAGCATTCTTGAGTAGAATGATTGTTTTTGTTGCAGATGGCATAGTGTTTGTTGAAGTAACAGTCAGAAGTCATATGATTGTTCATATTGCATATGGAGCAATAGCTGCTGAAATAACAATCTTCTGTATTGTGGTTGTGCATATCACACCACTTGCAGTACTTTTCTTCAGCTTCACTCCCAGACTCCACTACTATCTTTTTCTGCTTCTTCATAATTGCCGCCTTCTGCTGCCTCAATTCTTTTTCAAACTTTGCAGCTGATGAGTCTTTACCTTTTCTTGACATGATGTCAAATGGTTCTTGTTTATGAGGATTCACCATTCTTTGTTGTTTCTTGACTTTGTTGTCACTGGGTGATTAAGGAGATGATTTCTTCTTTCGTAGATCTTCTATGGAAGTAGATGATTGTTGCTTATGTAGTTTTTCTATGGAAGTTGAATGTTTTGGAAGAACAGTTTTCTTCCTTTGCTTTTCTACGGATGGTTCTAAATCAACCTTTTTCTTCCGCAGGTGTTCTGCTGAAGTGATTTTCTATTCTTCAGTAGTTCTTTTTGATGACTGATGTTTTTGCCTTTTGTTGACCTCCTAAATCCCTTCATTCAGCTGACCAATTCTAGTATAGATGGTCTTCAACAAATTTCTTTGTTTTAGGGGATAAGGCAGCTTGATCTCATCAAGAACTTTGGGGATTAAAGGTTCAATTACCACATTCTTTCCCTTACCCAACCCAGTATTAGGCTCATCAAATTCATTCAAGTTATCACACTCATCAAAGTCAAATTCTGAATCAGTTTGTTTTAAACATTCTGATTCAGATGACCCAATCTTAGTTTCACTCATCTCAGTATCTTCACCATTTACCAAATTATTAGTTTCAATTATTCGTTCAATTTTGGTACTTGTTACAAAATGGTTTGATAGACTGTTGGTCATTGACTAAGGTAAAATGGTGTAATTATCATTTATAGGAGGTGCAACAGCATTAAAACCCAACCTATACCTGTTCTTTGATTCAATACGAGAGTTTAAGAGTTTTTCATATTGCTGAGATGATAATTGAAACTTCTGAAGTTTCACTTTAGTAGACGCATGATCAGACATTATTTTTGTTAAAGAGGTTGTTAGATGCTCAACTTGTGCTTTCAAATTATAATTTTCAGATACAAGTTTATCCAAATCCTTTTGTAAGGAGGCGATTTTGACCTGATATAATTTATGTTCTCTCAAATGAGATTCATTTAAAATCATTGTTTCTTTGACTTTATTAACCTCTTCAACACAAACAGGTGAACATAATCTATCCCTTACCTCTATGGCCATGGGTGGAATTTTGTTCTCCATGTTTGCCATCAGTGCTTGATTTTCCTCCTGCACTTCCTTCTCATACATGCGCCAGTCACAAGTACCATCTTGCAAAACTATCAAACCAGTTTCTTTGGTGTTACTGGTACCTGCTGAAGAGCTTGTGGCTGGTGGGGATGAGATTGTTAGTTGAGGTTGCTTTCTCTGATTTGCTTGTCTTGTGTTTGTTGTTGATTGCTGATTGCTGTTGCATTCCCTTGAAAAGTGACCATACAAATTGTATTTGTAATTCCTCACTTTTGATTTGTCAACACAAATTTTAGTTGTTCTTCCTGCAACAGATAGTCCCTTGTTCCTTCTCATATACATCTTGGCTCTATAAGCAATCATGGCCATTTGCCATTGTAAATCCATTTCTTCTACTTCATCAGGATGAATTTCTTCAAGGTCTTGTTGGCAGATGTGAGCATGAGTCAGAGTACTACCCAAATAAGCTTGAAAGCTTGAACTGAAGGCTGCAAATGCTACTTTCTGTTCTTCTGATTCTTGAACCACAGTAATTGGTTCAGATTTGGTGTTGCTTTTATTGGATGAGGATCCCTTTGCTGTATTAGCATTTGAGCTCTTTGAATCATCAGGTTTCCCTTTCACCTTCTTGTTAGAACTGCTTTGAAAGTTAGATTTAGAGGACCTTGCTGCATAGAAACCAGCTTCTTCTTCATCAACACTTTCAACACAAGAGCTTTCATCATCATCATTGGAGATGAATGCACTTCCAGCACCCTTTGTTTCTTTGAATTGATATGGTGCTATTGGTGCTTTTACACTCTTGTTTTCACTTTTGCTACCAAAGTATCTAACCCAATTTACTTTAGATCAAGGGTATTTTTGAACATAGACATAGTTTGAGTCCAACTCTCTGGAAAAGTATGAAGCATCTTTTTGTTCAGTTCCTCATTACTGTACTTCAACTCAAGAATGTTCATCTCAGTAACAAGTTGCATAAATCTGTGGAGTTGTTGAGGAACAGATTCAACCACAATATAATGAAAAGTCTCATACTGTGAACGAAGAGTATCCTTCCTGATGCTTCTGAACTCATCACTTCCTTTACACAAAGTGTGAAAAGTTTTCCATAATGAGTTTCCTATTTTGTATGCTTCACATCTAATCAAGAGGTCTCCAGGTAAAGCCATAGTAAGCATACTATATGCCTTAATGTTGATTTTGACTTTCTTGGCATCATCAGAAGACAGATTTTTCAAACTTATGGGCTGATTGTTGTCATTATAATCAGGTCCTAAAGCAGGTGGAATGTAAGGACCTTCAGTAATGGACACCCATAAGTCAGAATCTGTGTAGTTAACGTAGTTCCTGAATCTGATTTTCCATGTTTTAAAATCAGATTTGTTCTCTAACTTTGGAGGTTGATAAGCTCCAACCACTGAATTGCTCATTTTAATTAACTTTGTTAATTATCAAAATTATTAATTGATTTAATATCCTATGAATATGTATAGACAATGCAAACACACTAACACAGCAATAACAAATCACTGATAATATTGATATCAAATCAACTAAGACAAAAATCCCTTTGAATTAATGACTTCTGTTATGAATAGACTAATTAATAACACACTCTTAATTAAATAAGAAGTTGTGGTCAAAATTAGTCAAATCGCTCAATATATTCACAGTTAAGTTGAAATTAAGATGTTAGATGATGATAGGTTTTGTTCAAACTTGTTTGAACAGCCTTGGGATATCGCACAATAACACAAATCCACGAATCGCAAGCGATTCTAATGCAAATCGAAATTAATCGAGCAATGGAACAGTGATAAATGATCGATATAACAAGGTTTTGATGATTTAATGAAACAAACAACCAATTAAAATAATCAAACTGATAGATCAATTGATCTAGATCAATGAGCACGAGGCTCTGATACCACCTGTGAATCCAAGGATCGAAACAGGAATTATCAGTTTGATTTAGCAAATAAAGATCGCAGAATTATCAATACTTGTTGTTTAATTAATTGTTTATGAAATTGAAATCAACGAAGAACAGATGAAATAAATTGAAAACAGAATAAAATAATGCAACAAAAAGATTGTTTCAATTGATCTTCATTGATAATGAATCGATTACAATTGATATTGATGCTTGGATGAGATGGTAATCCCCTATGATGTTCTTGGTGTTCTTGTGATTGCTATGTTGCTATATTGACTGATTGATTGATATCGTTTCTATGAATATATGAATCTCTATTTGTGTATCGATATCTCTCAATCTCTCATTTTGTGTATCGATACCTCTCGATCTCTCCCTAAATGAGGGCACCCATGCCTTATATTTATAGGCAGAGGGATTCACTTTAAAAATTACAAAAGAAATATTCTTGATGTGACGTGGAATATTTGCTTCAGACAATGTACAGTCTCCCGAGGCCGTTAACTTGATGACATCACTCTAACGAATTGACTTGTTGACTTTGTGTTGAGTACTTGATGATATGAGATCATACAAGTATTTTGTTCTTTCGTTGGAGTTGAAGTTCCGTAAGAGTTGGTTCTTTGTTCTTGAACATCATCCTTAGGAGCAAACTTCATTCTTCCGCAGCAGCAGCAACTTGATATTTGGACTTGTTCTTTAGTAGATGTTGTGCTTCCGTAGGACATCTACGGATGCATGTTGACTTGTTTCTTTTATGATCCGTAGAACATGTATGGAAGAACAAACTTGTTCATCCGCAGATAGTTCTTCCACTTGTGTCAATTTTCCAAATTGACCAAGTATGATGTTTTTCCTGCAATTACATAAAATCAACACAAATAATATTTGGGTTAACATATATATCTTGCATTATATAAGAAAAGAGATTTACAAATCATCATTACAAGAGATGAATAAACATCTAAACCTATACAATAGATCTAGACCTAAAAATTGATGAATAGAACACGACCCATCACATACAAGTCAGACGCTCTAAGTGTATGAAAGTCATGTTCATCTTGATAATACTCAATTGCTTTAGCCTTTCTCTTAATCACATACATCTTCTTTTTAGCATCATACGCCCAACTTTTAATTGGCTCAGTATTTCCATACCCTGTGAAAGGTTTGGATTGCCTTAGTGTATGTACATATGCTGGTGGAGGTGGTGCATCAACAATAATGTTACACTTTGACCAATAAGATCTGCAGCTTTGTCAGTCGTCTCTTTAGCACTAGATTTATCAACTATCTCTCTTTCTTCAATCAAAATATTAGAAAATAAGTCTTCATCGGATCCTTCAGCAAGTATCTGTTGCTGGAACGTGTAGAACTCCTTCTTATACATCTCCTCAGTAGCAGGATCTAATGGTACATAATCATCTGTATCATCGGATCTTGGTCCAGAGACATTAGCAGAACCTGAAGAACAAGAAGGAACAATAGTTGAACCCATATCACCACCCTGATCATCATCATCATCATCCTTTTTCTTTCATTTATCACCACTCTCACTATTATCACCATCATCATTATCATCCTCATCATCCTCATCATCACCATCAATATCATCGTCCTCATCATAACTAAAATCTTCCACATCTAAATCATTATCATGATGTACTGGCTCAGTGAATGGAATATCATGCTCAGGCTTAATTAACGCCTCTCTAGTAAAAACTATAGGTCGATCCTCAGTAGCGTCAATACAAGTCATCAATCACTTATGTATTCTCCATCATCTCTTTCTTTAACAAACTAAATCTCTGCTTAAGAGATACCCGAGTGGGTGAACTAGGAGAAGTCTTTGCATGATGTCTTGGCTCTAGAGTAGTGTTTATGAAGTCCTGCATCCCAAACATATCATCAGAACCTTAATCTCTTTGAGGAGTCCTCATAGTATCATCAGTAGTAGGCATAGCAGATGATGTTATAGTTATCAACTGTGTAATGATCACTGGAATATCTTGGTGCACTGCCTCACTAATTGTGACTTGTGGCTCTGTCACTGGAATATCCGTCATAATGGTCATTGGGGTCCGACGCTTACGTAAAACACCTATCATCTACCCGTTGCACTTGGACTACTAGAATCAGATATTTTCCTAGCCATTCTCTTCTTTCTCCTCTGAGTATTCGGTGAATCCTTATGTACAAAATCAACATCCCTATCCTCACTAGTGTGTTTAGTAGGAGTTACTAGCACTATGGGTTTCTTTTGTAACACATAAGGAACATTTCCTTTCTGTTCACTGTCAATCTCACTATGAGAACTGAACCATATGTTCACCTCATCCTTAACAGACATCCTTGTTCCTTGTGAACTTCCTGGAGCATCCTCAAGAGTTCTAGAAGAAGGATGGCTTCATCAGCCTGATGAGTATCAGCATCAAGCTATTGGTGAGCAGACTTATTATCGGCTTGATAACCATCAACAAAACGGCCCAGCTAGGCAAAACCATCTCCTTTCCATGCAATTCCACGTGCTCCCATTAAGTATGTGAAAATGTCTTTCTTCATCACCATAACTACATACGTGGTGGAATTAGACATAGCTAACTCAGGATGAGCAGAGTTCACTATCATCTGGATAAATCAGGGATACATAATGAACTTCTTCCCGATAGCAGCAAGACGTTCTTCTGCATCTCTACCAAAATGGCATTGGATATACTGTAAGGTAAGTCATCAACTAGAGATACCAGCAGTGATCCGAACACAGTACTTAGGCTACCCATCCCAGCCTTCAGATTACTCAAACAATGTACCACCACATGAAACAAAAACTTCCAGAATGGAGGTAAGTGCTTCTTCTCCAACAATGGATATCGGTGATCATTCCCCATCCTCTTTAAACAGTCACGGGCCACATCTTCATCGATCTTCACTAGTGAATTAGGCTGATCCTCCAGTAGTAGAACACTATTAATTACCTCAGAAGTGATAACTGCTCTCTTCCCCTTAATTATAGCTGTGATACATGGCTCTCCTTGGAAATCTCTCTCATTAGAAACCGTTAGCCAAAACTACTCAATAACATCGGTATAAATGGTGGGATTGGCTATGATAGCATGATGAATACGTGAAGTCGCGAGACCGTCTATCAATGATCTGAATAGAGCTTTATCATTAGGGATATCGCTGAGAAATGCAAGTGCATTATGGTTTTTGTTAAAAACCATCTGTCTTTCCATCTGAAAATTAGAAGAAAGAAACATTTATTATTTACACACACTTAGACATTTCTAGACATAGAATAATATTAAAATTAAAAGTTAAACTTTTTGCACAAATTAAACTTTTCTCATGCGAATAATTTAATTTTCAACGTAACTTCTCGCGCTAAAGGTTAATGATTTGCATGAAATTGAATTTGACCAAAGTCAACTACTCGTGCAACAAGTCAAAATGTTCAGGCGATAAGTCTGTGCAAATATTCGAAGTTTTCGCGTCTATTCATCTTAAACCTACTTTTCGCACGCGACGAGTTTCAAATTTTCAAATTTCAAATTAAGTCATTTCAGAGTGTTTTAGCCATTAATACATGTTTGTTTAGCATCGATTAGGTATTTATTAAGGTTTCATATGTGTACTTTTGTCTAATTTTGCGTGTATTTGTCCTTAAACATTCGGTCACAAACCAAGCACATTAAAAATTAATCAACAACCAACAATATACCTTGTCTATCTCTTTACAATTAGTATACGACCAATGTAAATGAGTGTATCAAAGTAATAAGTCTAACACTTAGAAAAATTTGAAAGAGTAAATTCATAAGGTTAATGGTGCGATAAGTCAACTACTCCCATCTGAGGTATATTTAAACTCCTCTGATTTCTCACGCGAGAAGTCAGGACTCGCATGAGTCAAACTTTTCACAACCATTGAACTTTTCGCATGCGAGAAGTTCAAATTATTTTGAAATTTTTTCAAACTTTTTCAAGTTTTCAATTTTTCAATTTTTTTTTCATTTCATCTGATATTGTGCTTTATTAGATTTCAAGTCATGTTCAACCACGTGGTAATAATTAACCAGAAACCCTAAGTTTTGTAAAACATTTAGTAAACTAAAAAAAACAAAATCCAAACAAACACGAACAAAAACAAGTTGAAACACACAAATTTAGACTTATAACTTAAACTGTTTTTGGAAAATTTTCAAGTATAGGATCATATTACTTTGAAATCGATTATTAACATCTTCCAGCTGTATTTTGAATACGACTGGTTAAACTGATTGTCAGTATGATTTATCCATATTAAACTCAGATTTCAATTTTTACTTAGACACATATGCCGTGATATTTATCATGTTTTAATTATTTATGTAGATGCTTCTTAAAGATTAATATTTAGTCTTTATGTGTCTTTTATAGTTTTTGTCATAGTATAGGGACTACTTTTGTAAATATGTTCCTTTTGTTTTCTTGATAGTATAAATAGCATAGTTAATGTATTGTGTAGGTAGACTAGACTAAGAGACTGATAGAGAATAGATCAGTGAATGATTTGTAACTGTTTTTACTTACACGTGTACTTTCTATGCTTACTAATCAATGAAAACCTATGAATTTTTGTGATTTGTTTGCATTGAATTGATTGCATGAGTTTGTTTGATTGAATTGTATCATAATATCATCACAGATAGATCCATTTTAATCCTATCAAATGGTATCAGAGCTGTTTGTTCAGTGATTGAAGTTCTTCAAACTGTCAAACTCTTGAAATCACTTGAACTGTGATTGATAAGCAATTCTATCAAGTAATTGTTGATTTCAGTTGTGTTTCATCACCAGAAACAAGAATTTAATCACAATTTTCAATTCACTTCATTCAAATTCAGTGAATTGTTCAAATCAGTGTTGGAACTTGTTCTTCACAATCGAACTAAAATTTGAATCAAATATCAATTTGTTGTTGTTGTTTGATAAAATTGAAGATTAGAGGACTATTAATTGATCGAATTCCTACCTAATTGGAGGATTTTAAGTCAATTCATCAAGTTTTGAAGGATTTTAGTTAATCTGAGTTCGTATGAATCTGTTGAAGTTGGCGCATTAGGTCAAAACACTACTGAAAATTGCCTAAGTGTTAGGCGCTTGACAACTGTTCAGGCGTTTTTGCACTGTTAAGGCGTTTTTGGATCAGGCGTTTTACCACTGTTGGGGCGTATTACATGTGGACTAGGCGCATTACAACTGTTGAGGCGTTTTTTGAACTGTAGGCGTTTTTACACCCAGACGTCTGACATTTGTTTGGGCGTTTCACAACTGTTCAGGCGCAATTAAGGCAATCCCTTGGGTGTTTCTAAGTCAAAGTCAGAAGTATCTCAACTATTTGGGCGTTTCATCACTGTTTAGGCGCATCAACATCAACACTTAGAAATTTTTTTGAAATTTTTCAAAAACTTAAAAAATCCAAAAATATTTTCAATTCATTTTTTTAATTCAAACAGTTAAAAAACAACAAAAACAAATCTTTTTCTAAAATCCAAAATTAAAAATGGTGAAATCAAAACACTCAGAGAACAAAGTTCCTAAACTGAAGAACAGAGCTGATTTTAAGAATTGGTCACTTAGATTGAAACATCACCTTAATTCTATTGACACTAACTTATGAAAGTCAATAGAAAGAGGACCTCACATTCCTATCACTTCAGATGGTTCTGATAGAGGGTTTGTCTATACTAAAGACTCTCTAGAACCATACCCTGAAGATGGATTGCAGGGTAATGATCTAAGGAAAGTTAAGAATGATATAAAAGCATATTCTCTGATGTGTAAAGGACTACCACTTGAAGTCTTAACCAGACTTGATGGTTATCAGACAGGATATACCATGTATAAAGCTTTAAAGATAATTTGTGAAGGTGGTAAAGACATTTAAGATCTTAAGAAGCAGAAATTGAGAGATAGTTAGAGCTATTTGAGCATTTATCTGGTGAAACCATAAACCAAATGATGAATAGATTCGTGCAACTGACAACTGAGATGTCAACTGCTGGCATCAAAAATGATCTAAAAGATCTAAACTTTAGGCTTCTCAATGCTCTTCCATCTTTATGGAAACAAACAATTACATTGTTAAAGCATATTGAGAAATTTCCTATGGATCTTCATCTGTTGATAGCCAAAATTAGGTCTATTGAAATTGATGAAAGTTCAAGAAATAATGAAAGAGCAGCTTCAATGTCTCAGTATAAATATGTTGCATCTCCAGCTAGTATAGTGGGGAATGCCTTTATGGACAAAAATGAAAGTTTACCAGTAGAAGAGGGTGATATGTTTGTTGGAGCAGGGCTCTTTACTGATTCTTCTTATATAAGTGCACCTGCTTATACATCTCAACCTCATCCTTAGTCTCCTCCTAAGCCTCAAAGCTCTAAACCTCAAAATGAGACTCCATCTATTAACTCTACTAAATATAGCAAAGTTAAAGATGTCATTAACATCCTATTACAGGATGAAGAGTCCAAATATGCTTTTATGGCTAGTTTTCAAGCTTATCAAGGTAGCCATTTAACTCAATTGGATCTTGTTTTGCAAGAATTATTTGAAATAGATCTAGATGATGTGGAGGAAATATATCTGAACTGGCAGATGGTGATGATTGCTTATAGGACTCAGAAACACTCTTATGTCAATAGGAACTACAAACCAAGTGCTAACAAGACTGTTGGATTTGACAAGTCTAAGTCAAGGTGTTTCAACTGTAATAGTAATGGCCACTTTTCAAGAGAATGCAAAGCTCCTAGAAACAAAGGAGGGAATGGCCAATCGAGTTCAAGCAATCAGAGGTTTCAACAATCATCTCAGAAGACATTCCAGAAACCATACCAAAGCTTACCAATGCCTGAACTGAAAGATGAATCTAAATCATCTGAAGAGCCTAAGAAATCTCTAGTTGTCAACATTAAAGATGGATATGATTGGAGTGCTTATGCTGAGCTATTTACTGCTGATCTAACTTCCAATTTATCCCTTATTACAGAAGTTCAAGGAGAAGATTGGTCAGAGGAAAATGATTCAAAAGCTGAAGGGAATTCTGATAATGAGAAGGAAGAATATGACTAGAGTGACAAGTCTGATCCTAAAGAGGATTCAGAAGAAATTGCTTTAATGGCACAGTCTGATCAACCAAAGGTTGAAAATTCTAACTTTGATACCTCTTCTCCTAAATATCCTGAAATACCATCAGAAGTAAGAGAAAAACTATGCATAAAATCTTGCTTTGAACACGTTGAATATTACAGAAATTACTCATACAAAATATGTGAAAAACTTAAGCAAAAGGAATTGATGCATAATAAACTCAAAAATGATCACAAAGTGTCAGATGAAAAGATCATTTCTTTACAAACTTCATGGAACCAAACTTTAAAAGAACTAGAAATAGTTTCAAAACAACTTGAAGAAATGACCAAGAACCTAGAACAGGTGAAAATAGCACATGCTGCTACTCAAGTTGATCTTGCTAAAGTCAAAAGTTCCAAAACAATCGTGGAACAACTGGTAAGTGAAAGTAAAGATAAATAAAAAGCAGGATTAGGTTTCACTCACAAACCAATGCCTGAATCTATAACTAACACTTTACCAGAAAACTTTAATACACATGATCACTCTCCTGAGAATAAGGAAAAACTCAAAGCTTTCCAAAACAAGAACAAGATTTCTGATAATGAAGAAGAGAAAGCTAATGTAGAAATCTTTGAAGAGAAAGATACTAAAAAAATAAAAAACGGTCATCCGGTTAATGTCAAATCTTATGAACCAAGACCGAAAAGGAAGAAAATTTTTGTTCCAAAAGAATCTATCTTGGAGGAAGTAATCACTAAAAATAATAACCAAAACTCCAAAACCAAAGATAAAGCTAAACATGAAGAAGTAACATCAGAAGATTCTAACTTATATGGTCTAAATAATCCTGAATTTATTAAATGGAAAAAGGACCAGAAAAAGAAAGAAAATGAAAAAGAATCTTCAACTAAAGATTTTCAATCTCAAGTAAAATCAAGTTCCACAAAATCAAGGAATCAGAGAAGAAGAAGAAAAATGAATTAGCTAAAAATGATCAAATTAAAGAAAATCAGACAAAGACAACAAATCAAACAAATAAATTTAAACCAATAAAATTTATGTAAACTGGTATGTTAAACATGAATTCAATTCAAGATGTTAAGCAAACTCCTAAGAACAAATCGACCTCTGATCTGAAAATAGGTTCAGATTCTAAGTCTTCCGCTGTCGTTAAACGATTTGTATCTAAGGAAACAACGAATGAAGTTCATGTTCAAAAGACAAAACAAAATATGCAAAAGAAAAATATATCAAATCAAAAACAATTTTTTTCAAATCAAAAACAAAATATTAACTTTTTGATGCCTAAACCTAAACAAGGAACAAATATTGCGTCAACATCAAGAGTTAATAAACAATTGTTTAAAACTCCACAGAGGTACTGCGAAATATGTGACATGTATAATCACAACACTGCTGAATGCTTTTTCAACAAGTACTGTCACATATGCGACATGAGAAATCACTCAACATCAGAGTGCTATTTTAATAAGTATTGTACCAACTGTGATGAACGGACTCACAATACTAAAATTTGATACTTTCGAAAAAGTTCATCGAGGAAAGGATTTGCTACTTCACCAGTGAGCAAAGGTTATGTTAATCCTCAATATAAAAGAAATCAAAATGTTGGGTTTCACAGATTAACTAACCAACCTTCCTTAGTTTTGAGATCTTTCAAAAGAAATGATCCGATGAGACCAAAACAATATGTTAAAGATCAATTCATTCCAAGGTCTGTAAGAATGAATAATAAAAATTTTGAAAATAAAAGTTTTTCAAAAATTGGTCATTCATAAAGTATGAATTTTCCAAATAATCAAAAATTTGTGAATAATAACAGAATTGGTAAATTCATTAAAACTAAGCCTGATGTTAACAAACTTCATTTCAAACAATTTACAATTGTTGATAAGTTTGGAAAACCCAAGACCATCTCGGCTTGGGTAGATAACTCAACTTACTTTCTTTGTTTTGCAGGTACGCCCGAGAAGACCAATCAACACATGGTACGTGGATAGTGGGTGTAGCCGGCACATGACAGGCAATCATGCCTTATTTCAAGACTTTAAGTTAAAGGATGGTAGGCATGTTGCCTTTGGTGGTGATGCGGAAGGAAAAATCACAGGAGAAGGAACAGTATCCAACGGGATAATAAGCTTCGATAAAGTCAACTACTGCTCACAGTTGAACTTTAACTTGTTAAGAGTATCCTAAATTTGTGATAAATCCTATTCTGTTCTTTTTGATGATTCTTATTGCTGTATTTTGAAGCCAAGTTTTCAGATTAGCAAGGACTGCGTGGTTGTTAAAGCTGTTAGGGATAGAGATGTATACAAACTGGATATGTCTCAAGTGGATTGTTCTACAGAAACAACTTGCCTTATTGTTCAAGCTTCAAATCATGAAAGCCAGCTTTGGCATAGACGTCTGGGGCATTCAAACTTCAAGAATATGAACAAGCTTGTAGCAGGAAATTATGTTATCGTCCTTCCAACAAAGAAGTTTGCCACTTCTGATCACTGCTCAGCATGTTTAAAAGGGAAACAACATAGAGCGTCTTATAAGCCCAAGCAGATAAACTCAAATTCCAAACCCCTTCAGATGTTGCATATGGACCTTTTTGGACCAACCAACATGAAGAGTATTGGAAGAAAATCATATTGTTTAGTTATCATTGATGACTTTACAAGATTTTCATGAGTTTTCTTTTTGAATGCTAAATCTGAAACGACTGAATTATTAAAAGAATTCATCATAAAAGTAGAAAATCAACTTGAACAAAAAGTAAAAATAATAAGAACTGATAATGGAACAGAATTTAAAAATGCTAATATTGACATGTTCTGTGTAGAAAAAGGAATTGCTCATCAGTTCAGTGCTCCCAGAACTCCACAACAAAATGGAGTTGCTGAAAGGAAGAACAAAACTTTGATTGAGGCTGCATGATCCATGTTAGCAGAGGCGAAAATTCCTATCACTTTCAGGGATGAAGCCATATCTACTGCATGTTTTGTACAGAATCGTACTTAAATTATGAAAGACAAACTGAAAACTCCATATGAGTTGATGTTTGGCAGGAAACCAAACATAGATTTTCTTAAATCTTTTGGTTGTCCAGTTATGATTTTAAATTCAAGTGATCTGCTAGAAAAATTTAATGCAAAATCTGATGATGGATTTTTTGTTGGATATTCATCTGTTTCAAAAGCCTATCTAGTTTATAACTCTAGGACAAATGTTATACTTGAAACATTCAACGTTAAATTTCTTGAAAATTCTTTTCCATCAGTTTCAAATGGTCCAGCCTGGTTATTTGATTTAGATTCATTGTCAAACTCTTTTCAATCAACTTGTTTAATCAATCTAACTTGTTTGATTCTACAGGTGAGAAGAAACCTCAAGGAGATCTCGGTTCTTTTAGTGATGATTCAGATTCTGATGATATGGATGACTCAAGCCCAGATTATCCATTCTTCTCTTTTGTCAAAGATTCAATAATTCAATTTGATAATAATGATGATCTATCTTAGCAAGATAAAGATCATTCCATTTCAGAAAATCAAGAAGTTTCGCAACCTATTCCTAATGATGGTATAGAAATTGTACAACCTGAGTCTGGAACTTCATCTATTTCTGGTGATGTAGTTGGTACCGGTAATCTTGATTACTTCATCAGCTTACCGACTCAAGTTCCAAATGCAATCCATATTCTTCAAACCTATTGCATTAGCTTTCTAACTTGAACCAAACCAATCTGAATGTTCATGTTCAAGGAAATGAGATGCCAACATCTTGTATTCACAAGAACCATCCAACATCTTAGATTATCGGTCCATTGAATGAGAGAACAACAAGAAGTAAACCAGAACAAGCAAATCTTTGCTTGTACTCGTGTTTTCTTTCTCAAATTGTTCCTAAAAACGTTACCGAAGCATTAAAGGACAATAGTTGGATTGAGGCTATGCAAGAAGAATTATTGCAATTCTACAAACAAAGTGTGGAATATAGTGGATTTACCTGAAGGAGAAAATGCCAAAGGCACATGATGGTTGTTCAGAAACAAAACAGATGACCAAGGAATTATTATTCGAAATAAAGCGAGACTTGTTGCACAAGGATACATCCAAGAGGAAGGAATAGATTATGATGAAGTATTTTCTCTAGTGCAAGACTTGAATTAATTCGTGTCTTCCTAGCTTATGCATCATTCATGAAATTCAAGGTGTATCAAATGGATGTGAAAGGTGCTTTCTTGTATGGACCAATCACCGATGATGTATTCGTAAAGCAACCTCCGGGTTTTGAAGATTCAGAATTTCCACATCGTGTGTACAAGCTTAGCAAAGCTTTGTATGGACTCCATCAAGCCCCTAGAATCTGGAATGAAACATTATCACCACACTTAATCCAACATGGATACACGCGAGGGAAAAAAGATCCGACTCTGTTTATCAAGAAGGATGCTGATTATCTTTTATGTGTACAAGTGTATGTTGATGATATCATATTTGGTTCTACAAGACCAAAATTGTGCAGTGAATTCGAAGAAATAATGAAATCTCGATTTCAAATGAGTTTTATGGGAGAAATAAATTTCTTTCTTGGACTTCAAGTCAAGCAATCTGCAGATGGAATTTTCATTAATCAAGAGAAGTTCATTGACAAACTCTTGAAGAAATTTAAACTGCAAGATTTTCAATCCATAAGAACTCCAGCTGACGTAAATACCACGATTGAGCCTGATCCAAAAGGAAAATCTGTAGAACAAACTTTATATAGATCTATGATTGGTTCATTGATGTATCTTACTGCATCTAGACCTGACATAATGTATACTGTTTGTGTCTATGCCAGGTATCAATCAGACCTGAAGGAATCTCACTTAACTGTTGTCAAACGCATATTCAGATATCTCAAAGGAAAACCGGCCATAGGGTTATGGTATCCTTATGAAGGAAACTTTGAGTTATATGGGTATACTAATAGTGATTATGGAGGATGTTGTCAAGATAGAATATCAACTACGGGTGGGTGTCAGTTTTTAGGACCCAAATTAGTCTCTTGGCAATGTAAGAAACAAACAAATGTCTCCGTTTCAACCGTAGAAGTTAAGTACATAGCCGCTTCAGTAGGATGTTCTCAAATCCTTTGGTTACAAAACCAATTGCTGGATTACGGGTTCAATTTTCTTAAAACTCCAATTTACATTGGTAACACTGCTGCTATGTTCATTATAGCTAATCCTGTCCAACATTCAAAAACAAAACATATCGAGATTCGATATCATTTTCTAAGAGATAACTCTGAAGAAGGTTTAATCATTCTGATTCAAATTGCTACTGAAAAACAGTTGGCCGACCTATTTACTAAAGCCTTCTTACCAGGACGGTTTATATATTTGGTAGAGTCAATTAGTCTTATTAACCTAATTTAAAAATAATTGGTTTTTGAGTATTTCAGTTAATTGAATTTAAATACGTTCAGAACTCTCCCTTAACCGAATAGGAAACAACAAGACAAACTGTCAAAGTTAATTGCCTGATTGTATTTTGTGTGTGCATGTTTCTTAGAAAAAGCAAAACCAAATGCAAAATTAGAAAATTGAAAAATCAAAAGATAAAAATATAAAACAAAAACTAAAAAAATTAAGTTTTTCTTTGTTAATTCATTTTTAGGAATGAATCTGTCTTTGCAATATGTGATAAATGATAGTACATTAGTATGATCAGTTGCATACTTCACTCGATAACAAAGTCTGACGTGATCAGATATGATGTGCAAGTAAGTTCATGCAATTAGACTGAAAAAGTAAATAATTGTGATTAAACTAAATCACTCATGCATTATTGTCTGCCTATCTTATCACTAATGAGTAGTGTTGATTTCTCAAATTGATTGCTTGTTAAGACATAATCTCACACCTAATGGTGATATGAATAACCATTGAGCTCTAATTATTTAAAGCATCTAACACTTCTCTGTTATGAGTCATCATAGACCTGAAGTGATGAGATATCCTTTGTTGTAAGTGATTACAGACCTGGATATTTTCTCTGATGCAACAAGATGCCAATGTGCACAAATACCAAATGAGATCTGGTTATAGTATATGTCAAGTTAACCAGTTGAGAATAGTGACTTCTTGCATATCTTTATGAGAATTAACCTCTCTAAGTCTAAGTATGACTGCATAATGTCATATCTAATTGTACCGTAAACAATCCAAGAATTGAAAAAGTAAGTGCGCTGAATATCTTGCAAAATGCACTCATTTTCTGTCCTTAGATCTCGTATCTCCTTTGCTGCAGAAATGCTGACCTAGAACACACCTGATCAGGATTTATTCACTGTCCATGACTATCCATCAATTTTTTTTTATTTTTATGTGCTGATCTTAACTAATATGATCTCACTACAGACATTGATTCAGTTGTAAATATTAGAATTTTATTCTGCTTTAATTTTGATTTTTTGCATGTTTTCTATGTGCAGGCATATTAACAATGATTAGTGTGATCTTCATGTGACAAATTCAAGAAACTTCTAAGTTTTGTTAAACTTAAAAGTTTAGGGGGAGTAAAAAGAGTTAAAAGGAAAAGTGTCTAAGAAAATTGATTTTCAAATTTCAAGACATGAAAAATCAAAATTTAATGTTTTGGATGGAAAGGATGAAGCTAAAATGTTTAAGCATGTGTGTGTTTGACATAATGTAAAAATGAACATGAAAAATATTTTAAGTGGAAAAGCTTCTTGCAACATTTTAATTGAGATTATTTGTTAAAATTAGAGACTAAAATGACGGGAAATTATTTTTGAAAAATTAAAACAAAAATAAAAAGGTCAAAATATAAAAATTAAAAATTCAAAATAAAAATAAAAATTTGAAATGTAAAAAGTTCAAAATTGAGGGTCTATTGTGTAAATTTTGGGTGAAAGTCAAAATTTGACTAATTAAAGTCAAAATTTGATAAATTGTTTAAATATAGTATTGAACAGGTACTAATATGTCTAAACAGTGTACAGGTGGAAGATCTGAAAATTACAAGTGTTAGACACATGAAAGTCATCTCATGCGCCTAAACAGTGTTAATAAGTCCAGGATTAGGAGCATGATGATTTTTCAGAATTTATACATGTGTTAGGTGTTTCAGTCATCCTCATGCACCTAAACAGTTGTCATAAGTCTGAAATGGTGATTAAGTGGGGTGTTTTACCTTTCTCATGCACCTGAATAGTATCCAGACTTTCAAGAATTGGGCGTATCAAGTGAAAAAGGGCATCAGCTAGACCAATGCGCCTGAACAGTGCAAAAGCGGCTAAACAGTGCTTATGCGTCTGAACAGTGCTCTTGCGCCTAAGCCCATGCGCACAAACAGTGCTCATGCGCCTAAAAATTTCACTTAGTATAAAAGCAACACTTTGTAATTTTAGAATCTTCATTCACTCAAAACCCCTGAACACTATTAAAACCCCGACTCTCTATAAACCCTGATTCATATTTCTGATTGATTTCTGATCTTGAACTTGCATTCGATAGTCGTTATATCTGATTCTAAACGTAAGTTTATGATCAAAATCATAGGAATTTCAGTTTAATAGGTTGATTTGATTTGGGCGTATTGAACCTATTAGGGCGTATGAACCCTAGTTGATTGAATCTGTTGAACTTGTGAGTAAAATGGGAATAATGAACTATAATTGAGGATAGAATATTAATGAAAACATGATTTCGACCTTGTTGATACATTTAAATCTGGTTTTCATCGAACTTCAATCTGTGATGATTCTTCATCAGCCGTATAATGAAGATGAACAGTTATGTTCAAATTTAAAAAAAAATGAAAAATTGATTAACAAAAATTCATATTACAAATCTGTTTTATGAGATAAATTTGAGAATTAAAGTGTGTATAAATCATAAAGAAACTAACCTGAATAATGAGTTGTTCTTGAACATAATGTTAAACACTTAGAATTTTTTAGTGCAAGTTAGTCAAACATGTTTTCAAAACATACAAATTCTTTAAATTTCAATAAACTTTCAATTGATTTTAATTGCTTAATATTCAAGTTTCTAAATTTCTTGTTTTTAGTTTTGCAGATGGCTGAATTAAAATTCGAGCCTAAACACAATATTGCAGCTTTACTGAATGAAGAATTAAGAGATGTTATGGGATATGAAGAGATGATTAGATTTTTGCTGAGAATGAAGTATGTTTATGCCATGTGTTATCAGCCAATCATCTATGCAAGACTAATCAAGAAGTTCTGGAACACTGCATTTGTTGAAGTTAATGATGAAGGGAGAAAAGTAGCGAGAGGATTCATTACAAACATCAGAATGATTGAAGTATCTAAAGAGTCCATAAGAGAAGCTTTAAGATTAGGACCAAAAGATCCAGAGGATTTGTCTGAAGTAACATTTAATGAATGTAGAGAGACATTCTTGGAAATAGGTCATTCTGATCACTTTCCAAAGAAATAATTCTTTAGAGCAAGAGTCTATAACCACTGGAAGCTATTATACTATATCTTTCAACACTGTATGTCCAAAAGGAGTGCTGGATGGAACTCTTTCTCAGTAGACACAGCATCTCCTATCGTAGCACTTGCAACTAATCAGAGATTTAATATGTCTAAGTGGATTCTAAACGGTTTTATCTTTAACTTGGAAAAAGGAATTAGGAACAAGTATCTGATGTACCCTAGATTCCTAAAGATGATTATAAATGAAGAGCATTCGGATATACGTGTAGATGGTGTGAGTGGTGAAACTCTGATGCTAGAGCACATGTCTGAGATTTCTTATAAGAGACTTGCTATAGTCACTGGTGCTCAAAATGTACCATTGTTTGATTACATAAGGAATGTGGCTAATGATGAAGTTGACATTGCTATTGATCACTTTCATTTGACTAAGGAAGAACCAATTGATCTAAATTATCTCATTGAAGAATTGCCTAATAATGATAATGATGATAATGATGACAATGACGATAATGATGATGATGAAGAGAGTTCAAGTTCTTCTGAAGATGATAATGGTGATGATGGTGGTTATGATGATGATGTGATGGAAATAGCTCATGATGATATACAAGAAGCTCAGCAAGTTACTAAAGAAGCTCGTGAAGAAAGACATGATGCAGTAGATGAAACTGAGTCAGCTACTGAGGAAATTCATGAAGAAATTGATGAAAATGTATAAGAGATTGACCAAGTTACTGAAGAAATTCATGATGATGATACTGAAGTTAACCAAAGTGAAGAAATTGTTAGAGATAGTCAAACTATTATGGAGATAGTAAGTATGATAGAAGAGATGGTAGATACTAATGAACAGTTTGAGTTTAATGAGAATATTCAAGACTTTGAAGTTGTTGAAGCTGCAATTTATAATGAATTTGTGAATGAACCTCAACAGGAAGTTAATGTAACTGAAGAAGTTAATTTTCAGCAGACTATAGATGAGCTGAAAGAAGAGAATTCAAAGAAGTTGAAAGTGATTAAAGAATTAAAAAAAGGTAATGAGAAATTACAAGAAGTATTGAAAAAGAAAGATGAAGTGATTGAAGAGTTGATGAAAAGTAAAGAAGACAATGTTAAAACATTTGAAGTAATGATGAAAGACTATGATCTAATGGAGGAAAAGCTTAAGAAACTGAATGAAGAAAATGAATTTATGAAAGAAGAATTAGAAAAGATGAAAGAAAAACAAAAGTCTTCGTCTCCAGAGTTGATGATTATTTCTGAGATAACTCTGATAGATGTTGAAAAAATCCCTGAAGTGGATAAAGGAAAGAGGAAAATAGATGATATTGATGTTTCGGTACTACCTGAATCATCATCCAAAGTTCAAAAGGTGATTGATGAACCTGCAAGAATAGATGAAGAGGATTTGGATATACAAGAAATAATTGAAGCCTTAGATAATTTAGAAGGTGAATTTGATGATGATTGGTATAATGAAGTATTAGATGATGAAGATTTAGTAGAAGCTAATGTTGATGAGCATTATTCACCGATTGATATAAGCCATGATGATATACCTGTTATGTTGAAGAAAGGTATAATTATCTTTTCAGGATGAAGTATAACAGAGTATTACTAGATGGATTAACTGTATCTCAAATTAATGAAGAGTTTGAGAAGTGTGTAGCTGCTGAATCTAGTGCACCAATTGATCCGGATAAGATTGTAGTGGAACATGGGGAGTGGAACCCATTACAGGAAAGTATTAACATTGAAGAATTGTGTAATTCTGAATTAGATCATCCAGATCCAAATGATATGAATGTTACTGCTTTAAGGACATGGTTACAATCAAGAAATTATCCATGGAAGAAGCTTAAGAGATTACAAGTAGTATCTTTAAGAAATATGGTAAGAAGTTTCCAAGCCACTGAAAGACAAACAAACAAGATGATAGTGCTAGACATGGGCAATCCTCAATACTTAGAAATCACGAAAAGAACGAGGATTCTGAAACCTCAGGAAATTCAGTCTATGGCTATGAAGAGCACAGTGTATGAACAAAGAAAGGAGCTTATGAGAATGTTTCCAGAGACTGAAATGCAAGGTTATCAAGTCTCTATGGAACAAAAGCAACTGTGGAACAAGGCATGTTCAGCAGGAGATCTAGTTTGTAATGTTTTCCAGAAAGGACAATCTATCTCTGAGCTACTAAATGCCATGATTGTTCCTGATACTACAAAAAAAGTGAAGATCCTCGCATGGAAATATGATGAGATCTTTGATGCATTTTTGATCAAAAGGGTAAATTCAATCTGTGACGTTTATCATTTTTTCTCAAGTATTATAAAACTTCATGTTCAAGATCTCAAAGAGTTGAATAAGTTGCCATTGATTAATCCATCTAAAGCTAAGCGTGGAGAAAATTTTATGCAATTGGTAAATAGAGGTATAAATCTGATGAGTTCATTTTTACAAACTCGTTGCGATCAGGAAGATAAGGAGTATTTTCAAACATTAAAGATGAAGAGAAAAGGAGTTGAGAAAGATATTGGAGAAGAAAAGTTCCTAGATGCATTCAGTGATCAATATTTTGAAAAAGTCACAAATCCAGGACTCAAAGTCATTAATGGAACACAACAATCAAAGCCAATCTTGAGGTGGTTTTACTATTAAGATACGTTTGAGCTGAAGTTAGTACGAGATTTGAATGATTGGGATCACGATATGATTTCTTTATTGGTGTTTTCTAGTTGAAGCTTTTGCATCCCAGTTTCATTTCATTCTTGTCTATACAGAAGTTTGAAAAAGTTGTTCCAGAAACGGCTGAGAATGATAAGAAGTATTTTCTGTCGATCATTAAAGTGATAAATGCTGTGATGGAAAGGATATCATTGAGGAAAGCATTGGCGTATGCTAACTTTATGAAGAAAGATATCAAAGATATTGAATTCATGAGGATATCTAGTAAAGGGGTTTTAGAAATTCATTGTAAAGATAACCCAAACCCAATAGAATTTTATGCTAATGTGGATATTGCAGGTCTATAAAAGGAAACTTTGGAAATCATGAACAAAATGGAGATAAAGACGAATGAAGCTAAACCGGAGCAAGGCATCTTAGCTAGCAAGTTCAAGTCGGCTATTGCTAAAGCTCTGAGGGAACAAGAACTTTATAAAGAGAAGCGAATATTCAAGATTAAAGAAGAGCCTGAAGACTTCTTTGATTTATGAAGACTGAAGACAAAGAAAAAGCATGAAGATTGAAGACAAAGACCAAAGACTGAAGATTACAGAAGATAAAAGATTGAATATAGAAGATTTGAAGACAGAAGATTGATTTTGAAGGTCGAAGACAATGTCAATCTTAGGGGGAGTGTTGTAGATGCTTCTTAAAGATTAACATTTAGTCTTTATGTGTCTTTTATAGTTTTTGTAATAGTATAGGGACTACTTTTGTAAATATGTTCCTTTTGTTTTCTTGATAGTATAAATAGCATAGTTAATGTATTGTGTAGGTAGACTAGACTAAGAGACTGATAGAGAATAGATCAGTGAACGATTTGTAACAGTTTTTACTTACACGTGTACTTTCTATGCTTACTAATCAATGAAAACCTATGAATTTTTGTGATTTGTTTGCATTGAATTGTTTGCATGTGTTTGGTTGATTGAATTGTATCACAATATCATCATAGATCTATCCATTTTGATCCTATCAATTTATATGAAATCAGTGGATCCCAAAATCAAAATTCCTGTTGAACCCTTATCCAGCTTCATGACACTTTTGAGAATTCAAGTTATCCCAATTTGACTTAAACCTTTTACCTCCGATCAATATTCTCAAGATTATTTTCTCTATTATAATATCTATATAGAGTATAATGCCTAAGAAACATTTCTGAACACAGAATATTAACAAGTTTTATGATTTATTAACAGTCAGTCAGGCTTATGGTTTGCCCTCGTAAGATGTTTTGGACTTATATGTCAATTCGGACTTACATGCCCCAACTTTGATTTTGCCTCCTATTTCAGGACATATTCTCAAAAAGAAAATATTTATTATATAGTATGTATGTCTTTGTTATATCTTTTATAATTGTGTATATTGGCATCTTTTATTCCTATATGGCATTTTGACATCTTTTTGCTCTTTTGTTTATTTTCTTTTGTTTTTGATTTTTGTATGTTTCTCAACTTTTGTAATATATATATATTATATATATATATATATATATATATATATATATATATATATATATATATATATATATATATATATATATATATAATACCTATGAAAATTACTGATTCAGAAAGTAACTGGCTTTAATATTACTAGACTGTAACTCTTAGTCTGTTTTAGCATTGAATCAGTGTTACCATAAAACCTTGATGCGTAACCCACTTCAGTCATAGACAATTTAATTTCAGTGCATCATAGATCATTGTGCTTTTCATTCTTGTAAGTCGAGCCTATCATCATATCAAAATAATCCAAGTCAGTCCTTTTTAAACTTTAGTATGTAATATTTCAAAATCAAAAATATACTATCATTTCCAATGTAATCTTGAAAATTCATTTTTCAACTTTTGAACAATATCTTTTTGAATCCAAACGATCTAGGAACAACATCAAAATATTCAGCTTCTGCAGTGGATGTGGACACAGTTTGCTACTTTTTACATTGCCATGAAATCAACCTATTTACTAGAAATTGACATCTACCTGTTGGTAATTTCCTATCCAAATTACACCCTGCATAATCACTGTTAGTATAAGCATATAAATTGAAATCAAAATTTTTAGGATACCAAAGTCCCAGTTTTGGTTAGCCCTTGAGATACTTGAAAATCCATTTGACAGCTTTCATATGAGACTCTTTCGGATGACTGTGATATCATGCACACTGACAAACAGGAAACATAATGTCCGGCCTGCTGGACTTGAGATACATCAAGGATCCAATCATTAATCTATACAAATGTTGATCAACATCTTCACTCGTGAGATCAGGAATTAAAGGAGGACGAGAAGACATCGGAGTTGGTGCAATATTGGATTCTTGAAATTTATACTTGTCCAGAATACTGAGAACACACTTTGCTTGATGTATCAGAATACCCCGGTCATCTTTTTTAACTTGGATACCCAAGAAAAAAGAAATTTCTCCAACAGAGCTCATCTGAAATTTCTTCTTCATCATAGATTCAAATTCCTTGCATAATTCTTCATTATTAGATCCAAAAATAATGTCATCAACATATATTTGGACAAGAATTAAATCATCACCAGTATTTCTTAAGAATAATGTTTGATCAATAGTACCCCGTGTATAACCATTTGCAAGAAAATGTTTAGTGAGTGTGGCATACCAAGCATGAGGTTCTTTATGTAAGCCATAGAGTGCTTTGTCTAACTTGAAAACATAGTCAGGATGATTTGGATCTTTAAAACTAGGTGGTTGACAAACATAGGTTTCCTCTTTCCTTTCTCCATACAAAAATGTAGTTTTGACATCCATCTGATAAACTTTGAAGTTCATGCATGAATTATAAGCTAGAAAAATACTTATAGCTTTATATCTTTCAACTGGAGCATATACTTCTTCATTGTCACACCCTCAAAATCCGCGTGCGGGGTTTTTCCGCGAGGCGCGTGACATACCAGGATCTCAGTCATTAGTTACACAGAATGACTCTATATGAACTAACATTCAAAATCAGAGTTTAACTTTAAAACATGCGGAAGCGTTAAATAAACGAGTAAACCCAAAACAATGTAACATGATTTAAAATGCGCAAACATACGCGCCCAAGTATTATGCAAAACCAAAACATGATGTTTAAACAATCATAATCCAAAACAATGTTTCAAAACGTGCTGACAAACACCATGATGCTGACCCGTGTGACGTGCTCGTAGGCAATAGCAACCTTAACCTAAGAATAGCATACTAAAGAGTCAACATAATGGTTGGTGAGTTCAAGAGTTTGTGTTTAAACATAAACCAATAACAGTTGCAAGATATAAGTAGTGTATTGTAATAGATAGCTAGTCTATAACAAATAGTAATAATCATAGTGATTTCACGATTGAAGCTGACTGTGTTACATTTGTTGCCTCCTGCCACGACTTACCAGGTCGTGACAAATGTTCGATAGGACAAAATTGCACCCGTTTGACCTCGAGTCGCACAGGTGGGGCTCGTCAGACCCAGTAGTACTACCCAAGATTTCCCGCTAATCATCTTTATTAACAATCCAAAAGTGTGAGGACTTTCATGGTATTCAACACTATATCATACTATACACACTCATATAAAGTAAGCGTTTGTAAAACCAGTATGCTATCTCCCCCAAAAGAGAGTATGTAAAAGAGTGGGGCATGAACTCACCTGATGCGCGAGATAAATACCTAAAGCTTAACTCGACAAGAAGGAGCAGAAATACAACCTTTAGAGGTTACCTAGAACACATGAGTACGTGAGTACGTATACAAAAAAATCCCAAAGAAACCCTAAGTGCTCTACAACCAAAGGACTCAAGATTTTAGAAAGACATGACACGTTTGACCCAGTTGACCCGTTTGACCCGTTGGCAACATTATAGGTGATAATTCATTCAAATAAGCATAATAGTACTTCATACATGATTAACATACAGACTGATCACATATGATACTTCATTACCCATAAATACTACTTAGATCATCATACCACCAAGTATCATACAAGTCATGTGAATCTCAACAATTATCTTGCTCATTAAAACTATAACACAACCAATGCATCATACAAGGATCAACCATCAACATACCAATTTCCATAGCTCATATCATCCAAAATGTTCATTCTTAATCAACCATCAATCAACAAAAGTCCTAGCTTACCTATATGACTCATACCATGATTTTCCACAAACATGCCAAAACAGGTAACAAACCAAATCAACATTCATACAACCTAAACAACACATTTAATCACCTTAGAAACCATCCATGAACACACTAGCATGGTCCTAATGTCCCAAACTTGCTCAAATCATCCAATTCAAGGATTTGCACAAATAAAGTTTCCCTTTTGGGAAAGTACATTCCAATTTCATCAAATACCCAAGACATTCATGAATTCATCATTTACATACCAAATTAAGTCCATAACAATATCTAGACATGATCAACAACATCTAATTGGCATGTTTCATCAACTTTCAACATCAAAAGTTACTATTTTTAGCAAGGTAAGAACTACAACGTGCATTCTCGATTTCCCAATGTTCATATCAACAATCTAGCATCTAATTATCATTATAAGCACATCCATAACACCAATTCATGATCAAATCATTGTTTCATGCAAAATAAAGTTACTATTCTTAGTAACCTATGAAAAATCCATCAAAATCCAAACTTTCTTGCATAATCAACGTTAACTAACATGTATTCGACTTAACTAACACAATAACATCAACAATCAACCAACATTCGGCCTCCAATTCATCCAAATCGCATAAAACTCTCGGCTAGAACAAAATACATGAAAGAAACACGAAATTAACCTTAAAATCGAGGAAAGGAACAAGCTTTGATGTTGTTAACTTGTTGTATGCCTTGAAATCGATCCAAATCCGTGAGTTGATGCTTGGTCTTGGTCGAATTTTGCAAGGGAGGAGGGTGGGAAAGGGAGTTACAGCTGAATGGGCTAGGGTTAGCAGTTTTTTTGTGTTTTGTAACTTAATTTTGCAATATTACTCTTTAAGCCCTTGCGTTTTGTATTTTATAAAAACTTGGCTTCTAAATACTTTTTAAAAGATGTTTTTAACTTAATAATGCAAACACTATTATTCCACAATAATAATTCTATAATTTACTTTCACTTAACTACAAGACACACGAATTAAATATACACGTTACCACGTTACGCGATAAAATTACAATTAACATTTAAATCACATAAACACATAAGCATAACTTAATAATCACATTATTAACTTAATTATCATTAATTTAACATTATTAATTATTATCAAGTCACCAACGTTCAACGACAACTAGTGTGTGCTTACGACACGTGTATGTAAGATTTAACGGAACTAACGGAGTTTGGTAACGGAAAATTACCGAATGTCACATTCATAGTCAAGAGCTTCAACTTGATGGAACCCTTGAACAACAAGTCTAGCCTTGTTGTGAACAATAACACCTTTCTCATCCGTTTTGTTTATGAATATCCATTTAGTTTCGATTGGCAGCTTATCCTTTGGAAGTTCACCTAGATGCCAAACATTTAACTTCTTAAATTGCATTAGCTCGTCTTGCATGGCAGCAACCCAACTGTTTTCTTTCAAAGCCATCACAATATTTTTCAGCATGATTTGAGAAATAAAACAAGTATACAAGCATGTATTTATTGCTCCGGATTGACTTTGAGTTCAAACACTTTATGATAATGGACCAATGATTGCTTCTGTTGAATGATCTTTATGGATTCTCAACTCAGGAATGAGATCTTATAGATAAGTTTGTCTAAATTAGGCATAGGACCAATAGGTTCTTCAACAGTATTTCCACCTTCAGGTTGATATATAATATGTTCTCTTGATTGATATCATTATCAATAGATAAATCTTCAAATAGAACTTGAATTGCATCAATTGGATCATCTTGTGTAGAAGAACTTGGATTAGAATTCTGTGGAGCTTGTTTAACTACTGGATCAACTATGGTCAATTCAGGTTCAGAAACCTGACTTAAATTAGACACTGATGGTTAAGCAGCTAATATATTAGAAGAAGAGGAATGTCTGAAAATTTTCCTGTAGTAGAGATAAAATAGATCCAACATCATCAGATAATGCATCTTAAATGGATGATGGTAAAGGGTGATTATCTTTAGATACAATAAAAGATCGATTAAACGTTTCAAATAGTGAAACATAATCATATACCCATATAGGAGCAGATCCTACATCTGTTTTGTTAGATTCATGCCAATATATATCAAATATCTCAATTATTTGATTTGACTTTTTGTTATAAACCTTATATGCAACATTGTTGGCTGAATATCCAACAAAGTAACACTCATTAGCTTTTTCATCAAATTTTGATTTAGAATCAAAAGTGTGTAGCAAAGCATAACAACATCCAAATATTTTAAAGTATTTGAATTTGGGTTTATGTTTAAAAAAATTTCATAAGGAGTCATGTTTTGTTTTTTATTGATTAAGACACGATTCTGAACATAACATGCAGTGTTAACAGCTTCAGCCCAAAATAAAGAAGGTAATTTGGCTGCTGATAACATTGTTCTGGCTGTTTCAATCAATGTTTTGTTTCATGTTGTAGCAACTCCATTTTGTTATGGAGTTTATACAGAGCTAAATTGTCTAGCTATCCCTTTTGAATCACAAAATTCAGTTAGAATACGATTGCAAAACTCTGTTCCATTATCACTGCAAATGCACTTGATGGTTTTGTCAGTCTGATTCTTCATTAGAGTCATGAAATTTATAAGCAAATGAGGTGTCTCATCCTTAGTTGCTAAAAAGAAAACCTAAGTAAATCTAGAAAAATCATCAGTAATAATCAAACAATATGCACGACGTCCCAAACTTAAAATACTTTCCAGACAATGTTCAGTAAGAACAAATTCTTTCAATAGTAGGCCTTCAACATGATTTCCTCTAACCAACTTGTTCATATTCTTGATGTTTAAATGGACAAGACGAAGATGCCATAACATTGAATCAATTTTTGAGGCCTTTGATAATAAACAAGACGTAGTTACAAATGAATGTGAACCATTCATATCAATTAAGTATGTGTCTTTGTGTCTCAGAGTTCTTAAGAGAATCCATTCATCAGGGATTGCAAATCCAGGTATTAAAATAAGATATTATTTCTCAGTGAAATGTGTTGAATACTTTTGTCTCAAATTTGAGAGACACTTAGCTAATTATGTTTCAGTTCCTCAACAAAATTGAAATCTTCAAAACTTAACACACCATTAGGCACTATACCTTTCTTTTTAATTTTACCATCTCTGTCTCCTGAGAAAATAACATACCCACTGTTGTAAGGTTGAATGTTGTTTAACAGAGATATATTACCCGTCATGTGTCTAGAACAACCGCTATCAATGTGCCAAACACTGTTGATGACTTGCCTTGGTTGTTCGTACACATATGAATGAAATTATTCAATTTTAGGAACCCAAGCCATTGTTGACTTGAGCACATTTTTTTCATCCAAATATGATATAGATTTTAATATCATATCTCTTTTATCATTGGAAACATAGTCTTTAACAATATCAGGCTCTAATTGTTTTTCCTTGACCTTTCATTTTCTGAATCGGTTTCATTGTTGTTTTAACAATTTAATTCAAAGTGGTTTGAACTCGATTGGGATTGCTTTCATCAACATGTGTTGATTTCTTACTTGAATTTACTGTAAGGAATACACTTAAAGGTTGATGCAACCAAAGAGCTCTCAGCATGCACAAGTGAAGTACAAGGAAGTTACTTTGGAAGATATGATATAAATCGGTGAATTATGGTAAGTATCAAATCTTTCGAACCCAAAAGACTATCTTTCGAAGCCAAAGATGAAGTCTTATAAAGCTTCAAAACCAAAGTCTTTTGAAGCCAAAGACTGATTTCTTCCAAAGACAGAGAAGACATGCTTCCTCTAAATCACCTTTGACAAAAGCTCAACCACTTTTTGCTGCCAATTCTGAAGAGTCGCAAACTTATATGAGTTTGTGAAAAGTCCATTCTTTTGTCAACTGTAGATTAAGGGCTTTTGTCTGTAACTTTCCAACTATGTACTTTTTATCCTTTTTTGTAATATATTAGGATGTGAGCTATGGCATGTCATAGTCACTAGTCGAAAAGCAATCTGCCTTTTGATCTACATTGATCTTGTTATCTAGATTAGTATTTCTAGCTGGCCTTCAAAGTATGGCTGGCTGTGGGATGTAGTATAAAGTATCTCAAGTACTTGTATCTTTAAGGTATGCTTTGCAACACTTTTAAGAACTTGAGCAATATACATCATTCTTAAAAACCATATTTGAGTGTTCATGTTCTTATTCTTTTACTTGTGTTCATTGTTTAATCACTAACCGGTTCCCTATTTGATTTGCTAAGTGTTCCAACTCTCTCCACCATATGAAACTATTGCATTGACCACCCTTCCCAGTCCTGCAATTGGTATCAGAGCTTTTCAGGCTCTTGATTGTAAGATCTCACCATCTTAAATCTCTTCAGTTTCACAAAACACTTATCAACTCAAATGGCAGCTCTTTCTAAAGCTGATATGGAAACCGGTACTATAACAAAGTCTTCACTAATCACTCCTGATAACTTTGATACTTGGTTCCAATGTATGGAAGGGTTCATCAAGTCTCAAGATAGCAGGATGTGGAGATCGGTTGTTGAATGACCTCACATCCCAAGCACCTCTTCCGCCATTATTGGAGGTGTGATGATACCAACAAAAATAGCTGACTACTCTGAAGAAGACTGGAAGAAGATTGATGTAAATCAGAAAGCCATGACCACTCTTAAAACTTCTCTTCCTAACTCCATACACAGAGGCTTCAAGAAGTGCAAGACTGCTAAACATCTCTGAGATGCATAAAAGCTCATGTATGAGGGGTGTTAGGAAGCCAAGGAGAACAAGAAAGACATTATGAAACAGCAGTTTGAAAACCACACTGACAAAACAGGTGAAAACATGACTCAAAAATACTTCAGGTATGTTGAGATTGTGGATACTCTAATGGATGTTGGAGTAAAATTTGAGAATAAGGACATTGTGAGGAAGTTAATTTTCTCTCTTCCCTGACAATGGAATCACTACTATATGACCATTAAGAGAACTAAGAACCTCTCTACTCTTACTCTCACAGAGCTGTATGGTGTCCTTAATGGTTACCAGATGGAGATGAATTTGCAAAATCCATCAAGCAGCTCTTCCAACAATTAGCAAAGTTTAGCCCTTCATGTGGTTGAAAGGGACAGCAGAGAACCACAACATCATCTCATCTACTTCCCTGAAAACTCAATAAAGGGTCCTTTCATCACCTTCCCTAAGACACCAAGGGAGAGCAACATCCAAGGAAGCCCATTCCAAGAGACAAGCTCTGCTCAAGCCTTTATGTTTGCTGATGAAAGTTGTGGCAACTTTCTATTCACTCTTGAATACTTGGACTGCATCCATCCAAATGATCTGGAGTACATGGATATAGTCCAATAGATGACTCTTCTCACTCACAAAGCCAAGAAGTTCTACAAGAGGATAGGAAAAAATTTTCCTAGCAATATGGCTAGTGAAAAGTTTAAACTGGACAAAAGCAAGGTGAAGTGTTACAACTGTAACCAAATAGGACACTTTTCCAGAGAGTGCAAGGCACCAAGGACAAATTGTGGCCAAGCACAATCCAGACCAAACTACACTGATGTAGCTCCAAGAACTAAGAAGCCAAGCCAACCAAAACAACATGCTGCTTTTGTTGTTGAAGAAGAAGGCTTTGACTTGAGTTTTCAGATAGAAGATGCTTCTCCAAACCAAGCATTGATGGCTGATCATGAAGAAGCTAAGGTATTGGAACATCTTTGTACTCCTGAATGCATTGCAAAAGTTAACATGTATAGGTTCTATAACTTGGAGGTGAGATCTGACCTTAAGTCCTTGAACATTCTTAAAGCTGATTTTAAAAGAGCTGAAAATGATTATAAATTTAAAATAGAAGATTTAGAGAAAACCATTTTAACTCTTAAGCATAAGCACACAAATTATAGGACTTAAATAAAGGATCTAGTTACAAAGTTAACTTAATGCCAGGCTGAACTTTTGATCAGCAAAGCTAAGGCAGAAAAATGTATTCTTGAAGAGGAAACCCTTAAGAACATAATATCTTCATCCATGCATGCAAAGATTTTTTATCAGAACAGGCAAGGGTTGGGTTCAAGTGAGATAGCTCCTCTACACATATTGTTATCTGTAAGACCTCCAAGGTGTGGAACTTGTCAAGATGAGCTGCCCTCCATAGATTCCATTCAAGAAGAGGATGAAGATGAATAGGAGATAGTGAATGATGAACCTAAGGTGAGTGACCAGAGTTATCCTAAGAAGAGACACTATTCTCCTGGAGAGAAGAAAGAACCAATGATGACCAAGTCTGCAAGGAAGAACTCGATCAGGGTAGCCAAAAGAAAATCCAAGAAAGCCTAAGAGATCAAGGCCACCTTTAACTCCAAGAAAAAACAAGATTTCATTTCTGCTGGATTTAAAGTGGTAAAGACTGAAGACTAAACTATGGACTCTAGTACCACAAGACCTAGTTCAAGTCCAAATCATCCTGGTCAGGAGAAGAAGGCTGATAAAATATGCACCACTATTATAGAGCTTGAACCATCTAATTCCAAGAGCAAGCCTTATCCCAAGAAGCCTGCTGCATCATCTGAGAAGATAAAGAAGGAAGTGGAAAGTTATCAAGCTCAGCCTCCCACTCAAAAAATGATCCTCAGAAGAATGTCAACTAAATGCATCATGTGTGGTAGTATTTCTCCTTTGCCAAGGATTGCATCTACAATCCCAAAAGTCCTATCCACATAACAAGAAGAAAACTTTTGAGAAGAAGAAGAAGAAAACAACTTCGGAAGGAAAATCTCTTCCTTTCGGAAGCTCCAATGTGAAGAAGAAGATAAGTGAAAAATGCTTCCGAAGTACTGAAGTTCGCTGAGTGGATGCAAAAGCTTTCGAAGGTTCAGTCTCCAAAACTTTCGAAGTCATCAATACTTTCAAAGTGTTAAAGGTCAAGTCTAGTCCTCCAAAGATGGTGTGGAAGATGAAGGAAGGCCATCTGACTAAAAGTTCTTCATTAACAACAGCACATGATCCTAAGAACTTGCATATAGGATAAATTACTATTGGATTATCATCTATTCACTTTGACAATCCCAAGACCAATGAGGCTTTGGTTTCTAAATATAACTAATCATCTCTTCTGTGCAGGAATAGTTAAAGACTAAAAGGAATGTATGGATCATTGATAGTGGTTGTTCTAGGCACATGACAAGCAATGGCTCTTTTCTTCAAAACTTTGAGAAAATTGATGGAGGGTCAGTTGCTTTTTGAGAAGAATCTGGTGGTTACATCACTTGAAGGGGCAGGGTCACAAATGGTAAGATCAACATTGAGAAGGTAAACTTTTTCAAGGAGCTTGGGTACAATCTTTTGAGTGTATCCTAATTTTGTGATCAAAGACACAACATGCTCTTTACTGAGCATGAATGCATTCTTCTCAAGCCCGAGGTGGTCATTCCTCAAGAGCACATCCTGCTCAGCCTCCAGGAAAGGGAACATGTACAAGATGGATTTACAGGAGACATCGCCTTCAGGAGAAGTTTCTTGCTTTGTATCTAAAGCCAATCATGATAAGTCTTTCTTATGGTATAAAAGAATGTGCCATGTAAACTTTAAGAACATGAATAAATTAATTAAGAATGATTTGGTAACTGGAATGCCAAAGAAAGAGTTTACAAGTGATAACCATTATGTTGCATGCCTGAAAGGGAAGCAACACAAGGTATCTAACAAGCCAAAGGAAATGAACTCCATCACTACACCCCTAGACTTATTACATATGGATCTTATTGGCCCTACCAGTGTAATGAGTCTAGGAAGGACCTCTTATTGCTTGGTGGTCACAGATGACTTCACAAGATATACTTGGGTCTTCTTCCTTAGAACTAAGGATGAGACCGCTGAGATCTTCAAAGGCTTCATTCTAAAAATTGAGAATCAATGTGATCATAAGGTCAAGATCATAAGATGTGATCAAGGAACCGAATTCAAAAACCCAATCCTTGATGCATTTTGTGATGAAAAGGGTATTTCAAGACAATATAGTGCTCCCAAGACTCCTCAGCAAAACGGAGTTGTTGAGAGGAGAAACAAAACACTTATTGAAGCTGCAAGAACCATGTTATCTGACTCTAAATTGCCTATCACCTTCTAGGAAGAGGCTATCAACACTGCTTGCTTGTGCAGAACAAAGTTTTAGTAGTCAAGACTCATGGTAAGACTCTTTATGAATTATGGCACTAAAGGAGACCTTTTATTCGTTTCCTCAGATCATTTGGTTGTTCTTGCACCATCTTGAATACCAAAGATCATGTACCCAAATTTGCTGAGAAATTAGATGATGGACACTTCATTGGATTCTCTTCCCAAGCTAAGGCTTATAGAGTATACAATACAGAACCAGAATAGTTGAGGAGTCAGCCATTGTGACCTTTAATGAGCACATATCCAATGTGAAAGGTTTGGGTCCTGATTGGCTGTTTGATCTTGATTTAGTTACCAATTGTTTTAACAAATCTTGTGAAGATGTTTCAGGATCTATAGGTACATTATCAATAGGAAATTTTGATCTAAGATTTGAGCTGAGAAGACCAAGTGTTCATATTACTTTAGCTCCAAAGGTAACTAGCCCTGCAGCTGGAAATCCTATCAGCACAACCATGACAAATTCTTTAGCCGATACATCTGAAGTGCCTATAAATTCTAGCATAGAGGCACATAACTCAGATGAAGGAATTTCTAATGTAGGAGGAGATAGAGGTGGTGATAGTGCTCAAGAATTTCTTGATGCTGATAACCACTCCATAGAACGCAACATCAATGATGTAACACACTCATTAGATCAAGTTACTCTTGATAAGTGTGTCGAAGTGGTGGATGATTCTCAAGCACTAGATCTGAATTTCACAAATTTAGATCTGTCCAAACAACTTCCTGTGATTCCTCAATTAAGAGTCCACAAGTCCCATCCCACCACAAACATCATTGGAGATGTTAAGACTGGGTGAGAACAAGAGGACAAACCCATGTCAAAAATGTTTGTCTTCACTCTTGTTTCTTGTCCCAGATTGAGCCTAAGAAGATTTATGAGGCTTTGAAGGATGGAAGTTGGGTTGAAGCAATGCAGGAGGAGCTGCTTCAATTCAAAAGACAAAAGGTTTGGAATCTATGTCCTCTTCCTCAAGGAAAGACTACCATAGGCACCAAGTGGGTATTTAGGAACAAGAAGGATGATAGAGGAATTGTTATCAAGAAGAAGGCAAGACTGGTTGTTCAAGGATATACACAAGAAGAAGTGACTGACTACACAGATGTTTTTTCTCCAGTAGCAAGACTAGAAGCTGTTAGGATATTCTTGGCTTTTGCTACATCCAAGGATTTCAAGGTCTAGCAACTTGATGTCAAGTGTGCCTTCTTATATGGGGTGATTGATGAGGAGGTATATGTCAAACAACCACCTAGCTTTGTAGACCAAGATCATCATGGTTATGTCTGCAAGCATGACAAATCTCTTAATGGGCCGCATCAGTCTCCAAGGAAGTGTTATGAGACACTATCATTGTATCTCTGTCAGCATGGATACAAGAGAGATACTATTAATGGAACACTCTTCATCAAGGAATAGGAAATGACTTGATGCTAGTTCAAGTTTATATAGATGACATTATCTTTGGGTAAACTAATTCAAAGCTCTATAAAGACTTTGAGAAGCTGATGTAGAATAGATTTGAAACAAGTGCCATGGGAGAACTCATTTCTTTCTAGGAATTCAAGTGAAGCAGGTTGAAAATGACATCTTCATAAATCAGTCAAAGTATGTGCAAGACATACTTACCAGATTTCATATGACTGAGTGCAAGGTCGCTAAGACACTCGTAGCCAAAACCACTCACTAGGACTAGATCTCGAGGGGGAGTGTGTTGATTAACATCTATACAGTGCTATGATTGGGTTACTTATGTACCTCACTGCCAGTAGGCCTAATATCATGTATTTGTACAAGTTATCAAGCCAAACTCAATATGTCACACTTGGTTGCTATCAAGAGAATTCTTATATATCTCAAAGGTGCTTCCAAACTAGGCCTTTGGTATCCAAAGAATTCTAAGTTCAATCGGTATGTATATACAGATAGTGACTCTGGTGGCTTCAATATGACTGCAAAGTCTACATTAGGGGAATGTCAATTTCTTGGTGGAAGGAAAGTCTCATGGCAATGCAAGAAATAATTCTGTGTATTTGCATCAACTATTGAAGCTGAATACGTTGTTGCTGCAAGATGCTGTGCTCAAGTGCTTTGGATTCAGAATCAGATGCTAGACTATGGATTCAACTTCAAGGAGACTCCCATCCACAGAGACAACAACAGTGCTATCTCTATTACAGAGAATCCTAGCACATCAACATCAGGTATTATTTTATTAGAGATAATTTTGAAAAGGGATTGATAAAACTAGTCAAAGTTAACACAAATGAACAATATGCTCATCTGTTCATAAAAGCTTTTGATGAACAGAGATTTAAGTATCTTGTATCAGTTATTGGGATGATTAACTTTGAATAGATGTTTCTTAAGCTAGACTCAAGATTAGTTTTACAATATGTGTGTATTAAGTTGTTTATATCATCACCATATAAGCCCAGTTTACTTTGGAAGAAAGTTTTCAAAATGCTATCAATTAGAATTTTAAGAATTTTAGATATATTTTTCTTCGGAATACATCAAGTTGTCTTCGGAAGAAAGTTATGTCTTCAAAACAAATAACTACTTCTGAGAAATTAACCTTTAAATTTGGATATATCTTTCGAAGCTTATATTTGTCACCAAGTACTTATATGTATTGAAGGACTATTTTCTTCCGAAAGCAATTAAGTCTCGGAAGCTTTATTCTCTCATTGAATAAATTTTCTGATATTTGATATCTTTCAAAGAAAAATCTATCTAGGAAATAAAAATACTCTAAGTAATTTTTCTTCCGAAGAAAAATTCTTAAAAAGCTAAGGAATACCTTCGGAAGCCAAATTGGCTTCGGAAGTTTTCTCAGAACTTTTGAAGACAAATTACCTTCGGAAGATTTTCAACTTCCAAGAAAACTACCTTTTTGGGTACTTTTTCAAAGGTTGGACCGATATTCGGATTTCAAATTTTATTCGTTTCCATTAACTTTGTCTCAAATCCATATCATATATATATTTGTACAACGGTTCCCCCTCTTTCACTTTCTCCTTCATCTGTAAGATTCAAACCCTAAATTCACCCACAAACCAACTTTGTTCTTACCTTTCTTCACTTCAAAGCTACTCAAAATGGCCAACCCTGATCCTTGAAACCAATTGGATTTCTCCATGCACTTACACAGGTAACATAATCAAGTTGCTCTATTATCGTCTGAGAAAGATCCTAGTTTCTCAGAGGTTTGTCGTTTATTGTCTCTAACCAACTACCTCACCGCCTTCACAATCGACCCTCCATTATATGAAGATCAACTTTTGGAGTTTTGGAGGACCTTCCAAGAGGTCATCTTGGACCGTGGGAAGGCACTGTCTACCACAATGTAGGGGAGGATAGTACTCATCACTCGAGCCACCATCAACTCTCATCTAAGGCTAGATGATGAAGAGGGTGACTTGTCCTTCCCTAAGTTGGCTGTTAACAACTCATTCCGGTAGATGGGCTATGAAGGGGACTACTCCATAAGAACCTTCAGAAAAGGTAAGGTCTCATCCAAGTGGAAGTACCTCCTCCATGTGGTCATCCACTCCCTATCAAACAAACTTAGAGGTTGGGACCAAATTCTTGAGGACCTTTCCTACATAGTCCATGGAATGGTTCAAGGGGTGAAGTTCAGGTATTCTCAATTTGTATATACAAATCTGCTTACAAACTTGGACTCCTTAGAATATTATATGTTCCCTAGATATGTTCAATACATTCTTAAGTGTCATCTAGGCTCACAGTTAAGGGGAACATGTAATATTCTTAAATTGGGACATATGAAGCCCAGCATCTTCAAGACAATAAGAAAGCCCACTGTTGGCTTCTCTGGGGTAGAAACAGCCCTGGTCCCAAAAAATTTAAGAGCTCATTGCTCAAGGTGATAACTAGGCAACACTAACCAATGTTGTACCCACACCTTCTACATCTACAACTCCCACACAGCCATAAATCACTATCACCTACCAAAGAAAATCCAAACGAACCCCTGCTCAGTCTACTCAGGTTGAGCAAGCCCCCAAATCACCAACCATACAGGAAGAAGTGGACACTGGAGCTCCCACTTCTCCTGAAGAGCAGACCACTCCTATTATTTATATGATTAGTGCTGAGGTTCCTCATGCTCAGCCTGATGAGCTCACAACCCAAGCCTTAAGCTTTCACTCAGAGTCTCAAATCTCTAGTGATCAACCTTTAGAGGAAAGTTACCATCTCCAGTAACTTGATCTCAACCAACCAATACCAAACCTTGAATTCTATGATGATATAGATATAGGGTTCAATGGATACCATGAGTCTCTGTTCTCCACCCCTACTCAAGGAGAGATAAGTGCTCCTAAATCACCTATATATATCCAACATCATCCACCCAAAATTGAGGTGGACGTCCCTGAACCAGTTCAAGAGGCCCATATGGAAGAGGTTCTCACTTTTGCAAGTGATTACATCATTCAGACCTTAACCATGGCAACCTAGCTCATTTACACTTCTTTTGAAGCTGTTAGTGTGCAGGGGAAAACCAGCAGCCAAAAAATTGAAGATGGTGATGAGGAAGAAGACCTTGGTCCTATTCTATCACCCCCCCATGATTCATCTGATGAAGATGAGGGGAGTCTACAACTAAAGGTGCACAAACAATCCAAACTTTGCACCTATTTAGTTTCAAAGGTTAGTCACCTAGAATCTCAGGTGACTACCTTACAAAGAAGGGTCAATGACCAGCAACTTGAGATCACCATTCTTGAGGGAAAGTTAGCTGAGAGACCCATCCAGAGGACTCAAACAGGCCCACAAGAACCTGTGGATACGGTGGACCTAACTCCTAGCTCCCCTGAAAAAGCAGGTGATGTTACCAAAGGGGGTAGAAAGTCTTACTTACAATCACAAAACTTGGGAGTTCCTCTTAGAGTATGGTCATGGAGGACTCACCACCCTTACTTGCAGTTGTCCATACTTAACAACCTCCTCAAGTTCACATTGATATGGACTCACTCATTCAAAGCTTGTTTGAGGAAGGTATACCAAAGGCTATGCCAACTCCATCTCACCCTGTTGAAAATCCAATAGTGGGATGGGGGTATGATGAAGAAAGGAGAGCCTTGGTAATCTCTAGGTCTCAGGGTCAATAAGAGATCTTCAATTTCTATAACCTGAGATACTATAAGAGAACCTATCTAGTTGACCTTCCACTTGCCAACCCAAGTCAAAACGAACAAGCTGCAAGGTTAACTGATAGGATTCAACAAGTGGTGCTTGAAGAGTTCAAGCTGAGAACCAGTGGTGCTTGAAGAGTTCAAGCTGAGAACCAGATTATATAGACAGAGGCTAGCAGGCATGACTGTTGGTCAACTGGATGCTGAGGTGGATCATAAGATTAGCTTCGAAGGTGAAACCTTGGCTGAAGGCCCAAAGTTGAGCCTATGAACCTTGAGACAGGAGTTGCTTCAGCACTCTCAGCACCCATTACCTTCAGTAAGGCACCAGTTGTTAAAGGCGTCTCACAGCCTCTCTCTGGCCAGAGCTTAAGTGCAGCACCAAGCAATGAAGGCCAAAGGTTTCTCCACCCTAAGTCACACAGGCCTATGAGTGAAAATAGGAAAAGGAAGATGACTCCTGAGGAGATTAAGGAGGAGAAGAGAGAGAGGAAGAGGAAGGCAAGGGAAGAGAGTTCAAGTAGGACCTCTGGCATCATGGAAGCTACAATCAGGGCTATCACTAGGCCAAGCACTCAAGATGATGAGTTAGGGCAGCCATATTGAATTATTTAGGGTCCAGAAACTACAACATTGATAAACTCATCTCTCTTCACTTGGAGTAATTAAATGAAGTGGCTGACATGGAAATTTCAAAGGAGAGGAAGGAAGCTGAGACAACAGAACTGCTTCTCAAGATCAAAGAAGAAAGAAGGAGAAAGAGAATCTACAGAGCTCCTACCCTCACCCCAGTTCAGGAAAGTCCTGAGATAGAGATTGTGGCTGCTGAACAACAAACTCAAGTAGGTAGGGAACAAGACATACAAAACATGATCACCTACCTGAGTGCCACAGTTCTCTATCAGGAATGAGTCCTTCTTCCCTTACCGTATGTTCCATAGCATCCCATAAATCTTTAGCTCTTCTAAAATCTTAGAATTTCTAAGCTATCTTAATGGTGAGTGCCAGGGTGATTGCTACATATGCGTTGTCATCAAGTTAAAGCTTCTTCATATCCTTTTCGTCCCATAGATGTTCAGGTTTAGGTACCAACTCTCACTTGTCATTGTTATGCATAGGAATGTATGGTCCTTGCTTGATTGACCGCAACATCCGGGGTTCGGTGTATATGACATGATTCTTGAATCTGTAAACCAAATCTGGATAGTTATCTTCACTAAAAAGTCTTGGAGGTTTGGTGCTTGTGCCAATCTTGTTGTCAAGGTGCTTATTCTTCAGATTTACGGAGTTAAACTTTTCAAAAATTCTTGAAGCTTGAAGTTCTCACACGAACAGTATTCAAAGACACTTTTTGCACCAACTTATCGCATAAAGTTTTCGCGTTGATACTTTGTAACTGGCCTTAGCGATAGTTGAACTTTTCACGCGAAAGGAATCTTTTACAACAAACTTTTGTGATAACTGAACTTCTCGTGTGAAAAACAGACTTTTCGCGTGCGAGAATCAACTTTTCACTTGTTTAATTTCATGCAATTTCCAAGTTTTTCAACTTCATTTTTTCACCAAATTGTCCAAAATTAAGTGATTAAGATTCAAATTAGTGAATTAGGTTCAATTTTTGACCCTAATTGTCTGTAATTTGATTCACTTAATCTCAATTAATCAAGTAAACACCATCACAACTTCAATCGAATGAATATCAGCTCTCAACATCTTCAATAATGATCACAAACAGTAGAAATCAAGTAATCTTCAAAGGAATTTATATTTGTAGCTCCAGAACACTTCAAAAACTCTTCAATCTTCAATCCAATTGATCTAGAGCATACCAAGCTCTGGTACCAATTGTAAGGATCAACAATAACAACGAATCGATCTCGTGAGAAGAATGCGGAATGTTATCGCTCACGGTAAGAAGATTGACTAAGAAGATGACATGATTAACTTGAACACAAATGTAAATAATATTCTTTGTATTGTTCTCTAATTTGAAACAATTACAATAGAGAATTAAATCGAGAAATGAGAAAAAGCTTACTAAATTACATCAAAACCAACTAAAGAGTTCTAGCGTGAGTTGTAAGTTCTCGCTCGGATACTTTAGGTTCTCGCGCGACTAGATCTTGATCATCTTCATTTGATTTCCGGAGCCTTTAGGTTTAATCCCTATATCTTTATAGTCTGTTCTACTAATTTTTGGAGTATTTGATTTGACAACATCTCTGTGATGTGTACTTTCTTCTGCATCAAATCACTGCTCAAGAGCAAAATGTGCAAAGAAATCTTCATCTTCTTTAGATATTCACCTTACATGGTAAGTATTCTTTACCATTGTGTGTCAACACTGATGATATAACCTAATGAAAAATGCCCAACTAGCAAAGAAATTGTTGAACGCCGATCGACTATATGATTTCAGTCTTGCGATTATTCCATTTTCGGGTATCATATTAGTTAACTATGGATTTCTTGATTTAAATTAGGTCATTTTTGAACTATAATGTACTATTAGTGCTAAATTCAAATAATTTTAATGTTTATATAGAGATTGAACCTAGAGGCTCAAAAAATCAAATCAAGATTATGAAGATCATGTTACGCGAGAACCTGAAGTTGCCGTGCGAAAACTTACATCTCGCGCGAGAACTTGGAAGTCACACGAGAACTATGCGAGAACTTCCTAGTTTCATATACATAGATGTTTTGTAATGTAACTTAGTGAGCTTTTTGTAATTTTCTGATTTCATACTCACTTGTAAACATTCAAAGTCAGAAAGCAATAGAATCGAGAAGGTTATTTATATTCGTGTTCTTCATTTACTATTCAATCTTATTATGTGATGTTAACATTCCGCATTCTCATCACGAGATCGATCCTATTTTTATTGTGTTGATCCTTACAATTGGTATCAGAGCTTGGTATGCTCTAGATCTATTGCTTTTGAAGATTGAAAAGTGTTTTTGAAGTGATCTTGAGCTCTGATTTTTTTGTTCAAGATCTACTTGAATTCTACTATTTTGATTGATTTTTGAACACTAATTGGAAGCTTAATCAATTAATTTTGAACAAATTAGTGATTGTTTGAAGCTGGAATCATCGAGTTGTGAAATTTTGATCAGGCGAAAACTTGAGTTTTGCACACGAAAAGTATCTATTCGCGCGAAAAGTCAGAGTTTCTCAAAAATTTGTTGGAAAATATGTTATAGAAGATTCCTTTAGAGCGAAAATTTGATCATTTCGCAAAAGTCATTTACAAAAGTTTCTAGGCGAAAAGTTTGTGCGAGAAGCTTGTGCGAATTAGTATTGTTAAAAACTATTCGCGCCAGAAGCCTATCTTTCATGCGAGAACTTCAAGTTGAAGAATTTTTGAAAAGTTTGAATCCCAAGTTTCCGAATAGCAAATTTAAAGCACATCACTGCTACTCTTAATCTCGACAATGAGATTGGCACGAGCACAAAACCTCCTAGACTTCTCAGCGAAGAAGATTATCCTGATTGGGTTTATCACTTTGAAAATCATCTTATTTACACCTAACCCCGGATGATGCGGTCAATCAAACAAGGCCCGTATATCCCGGTGTATACCAATGAGAAAGGAGACTTGGTGCCAAAACCTGAACACCTTTGGGATGAGGAAGACATGAAGAAAATGGAGCTTGATGATAAAGCATATGCTTCAATCACTATGGCACTTACTACTGAAATTGCTCAGAAGTTCAAGGATTTCAGGAAGGCAAAAGAGTTATGGGATGCAATGGAGGAGCAGATTATGGGAAATAAGAATATGAGGGAAAGTAGAAAGGACATGTTAAACCAAGGGTTTAATATGTTTAATCACATACTTGGTGAGACCTTGGAGGCTCAAATGTCAAGGTTTGTAAAGCTGATAACAAAGATGAAAAGTGCAGGAATTACACTGGAGAATATCTTAGTAAATAAGAAGTTTTTAAACTCACTACCTTACAGCTGGAACAATAATTGCACTACCATCAAGAGAACCGAGGATTTGTTAACCTTGTCCCTCAGTGATCTAATCTCAACCTTAATATCTTATGAAATGGATGACAAGCAGAGAGCTGCTAACTACATCAACACAATGGGAGCTGAAGCATCAGCATTATATGCTAAAATGGCTAGTAATCCAAATTATTATGTCAGCTACTCCTAGTTGTACTAACAACAACAATCCAAAGGTCAAAGATCCACTCTTGCCTCAATTCCAAGCTTCTCTTCAGAGCCTACACAATCCAGCTCAATCTCAACCACAACCCTAGATTTACCCACAAAGTCAATCCACTCAACCTTCACTAGAAGCATATGTTGTAAACTCCCACCCTAACAAGCAAACCATTCAAATAGCTGAAGTACATCTGGCTCTATTTACCACTTTCATGAAAAATTATGAATCATTAACTATTGGAAGACTCAGTCCACCCAACATCTTAGTTGATGACTTGCAACAAGTTAATCTTGATGATGTGGAAGATAATGATATCAAGTATCAGATGGCTATGGTGGTATACCGTGCTAAAAAAATTTCATCAAGAATTGCTAGAAAGATGTTTGGTTTGAACAACTCAAGTAAGATTGGGTTCGACAAGTCAAGTTTAAGATGTTATAACTGTGACAAGCCTGGTCACTTTGCAAGAGAACGCAAAGAAGGAAGGTCTAGTCAAGTAGATAATGGAAAGAAGATGATGATTGTGGAGGTGGAATCAAAGGGAGACAAAGCAAGTTCATTAAACAACAAAGCCCTACTTTCTCAGACTTATGAAGAGTACGATTGGTCCGATCAGATGGAGATTCTAGATATAAAATTGTCTACAACTATGTTAGCAGAAATTCAAACTGTCGAAGAACATGTTAGTGAAAATGTACTAGCTGAGTTTGTATCTGATGATCTAATGAATGGAGTATTTGATGAAGAGAAGAAGGTTGAAGACAAGAAAGTTAAAGAGGTGCAAGTTGATAAGGTGCTTAATGAAAAAGCTGTTGAGATTACTCCAGCTAATTTAAAGATGAATGTTGAAGGAACGGAAGAAGTGAAAGAAAAGGCTATTGAGTTCACCCTGGCTAAGATTGAAAATACTGTGTGTGCTGTTGAGGAAACTCCGGCATCTGCTTGTGATAAAATTGACAATGTTGTTGAAATATCTCCTGCATCTAAAGTAGAAAGAAACTCAATCTTGAAAACCTTCATGGTAAATGTCATACTTGAAGAGAAGAAAAAAGAAGAAGCGACCAATGAGGTACATTTTAGTCTTTATTTAAGTACATGTATAGAAAAGGTACAAAGATACATAATTCACAACGAATGCTTGATTTTAGAAGCTGAAAAACTTCAATATCAAGCTCGTAAATATAAAACTGATGAGAAAACTTTTAAAGAAAAGATATAATGGTTAAACAAATTGATTTATCAATCTAAATTGAATCTTCATGATAAAGATTGTAATATAAAAGACTTGACAACACGTAAAAATGAACTATGTTTAGAAATAAACAAACTTAACAGTGAACTCTTATCAGCAAAATTAACTATTGAAAAATTTGAGTTGTCCTCAAACATGGTTGAAGATATAATCAAGTCTCAAATGACTCAGAAAATTAATGGTGGAAAAGGTGGAGTTGGTTTTTCTAACATTGCACCACCTATTAATCATGATTATACATGTTGGCCTTCATCAATTATAACTCCAGATGAAGAGACCTATGGATTAGGTTTTCAATCAAAGTCAAACTTAATACCTCTAGTCAATGTTTCACTGACTGTTGACCTTGTCACAAAAACTAAAATGAAAATTAATCATGATAATTCTTTTGCAGAAAGTGTGAAGTAGGAAGGGTTGGTTGAAGAATGGGAAAGTGATGATGAAATAGATTTTCAGGAAAATAAAAGTTGTAACGAAAAATCTTTATGTAATTCAACATTGGTTATTAATGAAATTTCAGATGTTCTTATTTCTACAAATGATTGTTCAAAAATGTCTAACAAACAAAAGAAACTGAAATTAAAAATAGATTTTAAAGAAAATGAAAGAAAACGAGTCAAAACATCAGTATCTGACTTGAAAACTGATTTCAAGAACAAATTTGTTTCAAAAGGCAACATTGATAAGAAAGATCATATTCTTAAAGAAACAAATGCCAGTTTCTTTAGGAATAACTCTCCTATTACTGCTAATTCTATGAAATAAGATGTTTGTAGATCAGGTATCAAAGACACTGGTCCTATTCCAGTACCTACGATTCAAAAGGTTAAAGCTACAGTTTCTGCCTCATCGGCTTCAGATATGAATCAAAAAGCTAGAAAACATGCTTCAATTCTTCCGGAATCATCTAGAACAACCTGTAATGAAAGAGAGAAAAGAGAGACCGTTAAAGAATCGCAAGGCCAAAGAAATACTAAGGCCAAATTCTATGATAACTGTGGAAAATATAATAAACAGTTTGTGAAAAATACACAAGTATCAAATACATATCATAAAATGTTTTGTTATGTATGTTGCAAGCCAAATCATAAGGCTAGAAATTTTCATCATCAACTTCAATTGTCAAGCAAACAAAGATTTTACAATTCCATTTCAAATAATAGAAAACAATTCTTTTTAAATGCCAAATACAAAAGAAATTCAAATCAGTTAAATTCTTTTATTGATAAATGCAATGTTCAAATGAAAATAGATTTGAATAAAGAAAAATCAAATGAGAAATTTTTACATATTGATGATAGCAATTCTACTTTAATTCAAACCACTTTAAAGAATATGGTTACACATTTGATCAAGCCAATTCAAAAGTAGAAAACAAAAGAAACAAAATCTGAGCCTGATATTGTAGAACAGGATGTTTTCAAAAATAAAAGAAATATGATATTAAAGTTTGTATAATATTTGGATGAAAAAAAAGTGCTCAAGTCAACCATGGCTTGGGTTCCTAAACATGAATAAATTCATTCATATGTGCAGGAACAACCAAGGCATGTTATAAACAGTGTTTGGTATGTTGACAGTGGTTGATCAAGGCACATGACTGGTATTATATCTCTGTTAAACAACATACAACCATACAATAGAGGATATGTTATATTTGCAGGAGATAAAGGTGGTAAGATTACAAAGAAAGATACAGTGTCTAATGGTGTGTTAAGCTTTGAAGATGTTAATTTTGTAGAGGAACTTAAACATAATTTGCTAAGTATCTCTAGAATTTGTGACAAAAGATATTCAATGCATTTCAGTGATAAAGAATGTCTTATTCTAAAATCTGGCTTTGTAATTCCTAATGAATGGATTTTTTTAAGAACACATCAAGAAAAAGACACATATTTACTTGACATGAATGGTTCACATTCATTTGTAACTACGTCTTGTTTATTGTCTAAAGCCTCGGAAAGTGATTCAATGTTATGGCATCGTCGTCTTGGTCATGTAAACATTAAAAATATGAACAAGTTGGTTAGAGGAAATTATGTTGTAGGCCTACCATTAAAAGAATTTCAACTTACTAAACATTTTCTATTATGTTTAAAAGGGAAACAATATAAATTTCCTCATAAACCAGTTGCTCATACCAAAATTGACTCAATCCTTCAACTGTTACACATGGATTTGTTTGGTCCGGTTAGAGTTTTGAGTTTAGAACGTCATGCATATTGTTCGGTTATTACTGATGATTTTTCCAGATTTACATGGTTTATTTTAGCAACCAAAGATGAAACACCTCACTTGCTGATAAAATTCATGACTCTAGTGGAAAATCAGACTGACAAAACCATCAAATGCATTCGAAGTGATAATGGAATAGAATTTTGCAATCATGTACTTAATAAATTTTGTGATTTAAAGGGGATAGCTAGAAAATTTAGTTCTGCAGGAACTCTACACCAAAATGGAGTTGCTGAAAGACAAAACAAAACTTTAATTGAAGCTGCTAGAACAATGGTATCAACAGCCAAATTACCGTCATTCTTTTGGACTGAAGCTATTAACATTGCATGTTATGTTCAGAATCATGTATTAATCAACAAACAACAAAATATGACTTGTAAAGTCCTCATCTCGATCGATTCTACATATTGTTGCACTTGATAATCATATTAAGATGGATGTGTGCATGTGTGATATCGATGAACATTAAACAAACTCAAACAGATATTATTCATCAAATGATTACAATACCAAAGGAGTATATATCGTTTAAGCTCGATCCACCCGAGGTGAGCTCCCCTCGGGTGGCCTATCACACAACTCACTACTCTCTCACCCTCAGGGCACTTTTACAAAATGAACACACACACTGAAATACAAAGAAAAAACATCTATATATACTATATAGATGTTCTCGCATGGCAACTCCAAGTTTTTGCGCGATGAGATCTTTATCATTCATCTTGGAGTTCTCGCATCCTTGTATTTCTCATATGATTTGAGTTTTTGCTTTTCACTTGATATTGTAATCCATAAAGGCTAGGTCCTTACATGACTCCTTATGAAATTTTCTTCAAACATAAACCCAAAGTCAAATATTTCAAAACTTTTGGATGTTGTTGAACTTTGTTAAACGAATCTGATTCTAAATCCAAATTTGATGAAAACGTAGATGAATGTTATTTTGTTGGATATTCAGCCAATAAAGTCGTATACAGGGTATATAATAAAAGAACTAAACAAATAATTGAATCATCTGATATTGATCGGCACGAGTCTAACAAAACAAATGCAGATGATCTGGTTGTCGAGACTCGATCAAAAACAAGTTATTATATCGGTCTTAGCTACCTTTATTGTGTAAGGGTAAGTAAGGTCATCTCCACAGGGAATATGTGAAAAGTGTTTAACAATATGACTCGATTACTTAAAGACACAAAATTTATAATTAAAGATTGGAACTTTGGATGAAATTAAGAACACTATTGCAAAAAGCAACAAACTTTCTAACGAATTTGATTAAATAATAAGAAACAATCACTTTCGGGTTTCAAATTCTACAAGATCAATGGGTTATAAAGTGTACTTTTGGGTTTCATAACACGATTTAACATCTTAGCTTTTGATTGAAGTTATAACCAAAGAACAATCTTTTAAGACTTGTTCATTCACACACTTACCAATTCATCTATATCAAGTTATTTATAAACAAATTGTTTAAGTCAATCTATATACTTGTCTCAATGAGCTCAAGATGCAAGGAAACCGAAAACTGATGATAAAGCACATAACTTTCTTTATAAACAAATTGTTTAAGTCAATCAAAACCATCAATTACATTTAATCACAAAGTGTTCAATATAAAAAAACCTAAACATGACTAACCATCTCACTTGCAAGAACTATCCACCCGAAAGCAATCAAGAACAAACTATCCACTCATGGTCTTCATCGGATCTTCAATCTTGATTTGATGATGTTTGTAGATGATTTGGAATGAATGGGAAGGCTTGAAAGCACCCAAAATCACCTTGAATTTGCTAGATTTCGGATAGGAAAAGTTGTTCTTCAAATTGGGGTTGGATGTGTTTAAATAAACTTCAAGATCCACAAAATCCTAGTGTTTGTTGATGATCGGCGTATGATACGCCGACCCTGGGCATATCATACGCCCATATCAGTATTCCTATGCCCAACTTTCGGTTATTTTTTCCAAATACACCCACTGATACGCCGCCCATACGCCGACCGATGTATTATACGCCCATACACGGCGTATCATACACTGATACGAGGCGTATCATACGCCGGTACACCTAAATTTGTGTCTTTTTTTTAACTTTTGATGTATACATCTTTAGTCCTTGTAGTTTTGTGTTTGGCTTCTTTTACTTCCAATTAAGCTTGTTTAAGCTTTGAACACCTATAAACAAAACACAATTAATGTAATCCCATTCCACAATAACAACAATGTAAAATCACATAATTAGATCAATTAAACACTGAATTATTGACTCGTGATCACATCCCCAAACTTAACCTTTTGTTTGTCCTCAAACAAACTTACGTGCACAATTCACCTTACTTAATCAAACATGCTAAATTATCACAAATTTGTATACATTAAGGTCCCAAGGCATACTTATTTTTCACTTTCATCATGTAAACATCACAAACCAACATGTAATACCACTTATATTTTAAACTTAGAATCTTTAGTTAGCATAACCTTTCCTTTTGCTTCAAATATACATCCATTCACATTCCTCATAATGAACACTCCTCTTGGTTTGTTTTGTGGACTAGTGATTATATACTAGTATATCTGGAACTCTCTAACCAAGAATGTATATTTTCATCATAATCTCGTATATTAATCATATCGCCATCAATTAACACAATATAATGCATAAATCAAGAGGTCTTTCATGGATTGTAATGTTAGGCTAAGGTTTAAGGTGGGATAGAATAGGGATTTTAGAGTGGCTAACGATGAATGAAATCCAATTTAACATGCTAGACGTCTTATTTATCAATCTCGATTTTCTAATTGCAATTATATCACCAAATTCTCACACTATTTTTGTTGCTTCATATTTTAGTCATTTGGACCTCATATTTAGCTTTTCTCCCATTTTTTTCTTTTTCTATATTTTTCATATATATATCTATATAACCAAATTCAAACCACTCGTACTATTATTGTACTAATACTTAAAAGACACTTCTAGATAAGTCATGGATTGGATTTCATCACCCTAGGTTTCATAAAAGGCTAAGGCTTATTGTGTTGGGTTATTCAAACAACAAGTTAGGGCTCGACATGGTGTCTAAAGGAAGATTATCAAGGTATGGAATTCAAAAGAAAAGATTCAACAAATGCTTCATTCCTAATGCCTCTATAACATTCATACACATATTGGTTCATAATCTTGACACGTATCAATTACACGAGTTCTAACTTAAATGCACATTATGGTCTCCATCATTATGCAAAAATATAAAGCTAATCAAAATATTCTATGAATTGCTTAATTAGGCTCAAATTCTCACGGAAATAATGGAAAAGGGTTAAAAATGTAAAGCACATATGTCATCTACCATCCGGTTCGTTATGCCTCCTAAGAATTCTACCTAAATTTTTATAAAAGCTCATGATGGGAGTGCTTTACTATAATTTCAAAAGAAGCATGCCAAGGGATCTATACATGCACAAACAAGTGATAATTAACCATGTATGAAAATATTTTTAGGTTGCATGCACAATTGAGCTTATTAGAAGATTTATTTTTCAAAAAGGTTCAATTGTTTTTCAATTCTTCTCTCATCCCCACACTTGAGATACATTGTCCTCAATGTATGGTACTCGTAATTGGTATTTTCATAACATAGAGAAGTAGATTCTTAATTTCATTCCTATTATTGCTAATCAAGACAATTCATTATGAAGGGAGACTAGTATGCCATATCCTAACATATGATCAATCAATTTCAATGAAAGCATGAAAGAATATTGTTCAAAACCATAGTAGTGGAAAAAGCACATGGACCTGATCACAATCATTATTAGAAGACTTCATCAACCGACTTGTGCCTCCCTACACTTGAGTGCTTACGCCTCATGATTGATTTCATAGGAATCACGATTGCATTTAGCATATGCAACATGCCTTTAAGCCCCTCATTAGACCCGAGAGGATGAGTTGTAGTCTCGTGAGGGTTTTTAGTGAACACACCCACAAAGTTCTCGGGTTGCCTCCCGCAAGCGCTAAGGTTTAGGTCTTTAGCCAGACCTTACCTGAGACTACTTATGGTGGTCGTATTGAGTGCTTCTCTCCAAACTTCTTTTCAAATAAATGCTTCTCTTGGCTAGATAGATTCACTTGTTCACTCAATCTTTGGCCAAACATTGCTTCTTTAATCCTTGAATTCTTATGATCCGGTGGTTTACCCATCTTAACCTTTCATCTTGAATTTTCATTCCTTGGTGGCTCCACCTTCACATTCTCCTCCTTTTCTATATTATCAAGCTCAAACCTGTAAGGATCAAAACTATTCTTCTTGGTGATATCCTCGTTTACATGTGAAATATAAGGAGGAGCACACTCGTTAGTAGCATCTGATACAGAACAATCATTGTTAACTACATATGTAATTGATTTTGAAAACACATTAAAGAATGACTTACGGTTTTTGAATGTCATGTCGATAATTCCATCTCAGCAATTGATTTGACTTTTGGCTATTGCCAAGAACTATCATCCTAAAATTACCTTTGGTTGCTTATTCGTCCTTACTGGTGCATAATCAAGCACCATAAAGTCTACAGGGTAGTAGAACTCTCCTAACTTTATTACCACATCCTTAACCATCCCCCAGGGTCGTTTCCATGTCGAATTAGCAAGAACCACTGTTTTTGTTAGTTTCATGTAATGGACCAAAGTCATATTGTTCATACAAACTTCCCAGAAGGATGCTTACACTGGCTCCATAATCCAAAAGTGCTCGCTTGATTTTAAATTTCCTAACTTGAATGGGAATAATTGGTTCTCCTAAGTCACTTCCTTCCTCTTCATCAACTTTCTTATCATTACCTACAACTACTTGAGCAATAGAGGGTAAATCATAATCATTACATTCAGATTTAGGAACGATACTAACCAAGTTGATGTGCACATTTTTTGAACTTGAGGCTTGATGTTGAGGGTTCTTTTTTGTATGACTTAGAAGCTTCCCCGATTCTCGTCCAGACAATTGTTCAGCTAATTGTCCTAGTTGCTTGGAAATGGCTTCATTGGTCTTTTCTTGCACCTCTCTAAATTGCTTGAACTCTTTCATCTCCTTTGCAAGATCTTGAATTGCTGAGAAAATTGCATTGTTATTTCCATTGCTAGTGGAAGCATCTTGTTGATGATGTTAATTCCTTTGATTATATTGACCTCCTTGTTGGTAGTTTCTGTGATTGTAGTTGTTCCTTTGATAACCGCCTTGATTGTATTCTTGTTATTGGCCTTGATATTGTTTGCTTCCTTGATTTGTTACCTAAAAAAGAGGATTTAATTGGTTAGCATTGTTAGCATATCTAAGATTTGGGTGATTTCTAAGACCGGGATGATATGTCTTAGAATTCATATCATATGCTTTCCTTTCTCCTTGGCCTTGTAATTGATGTACACTTTCACTCTTCCCCAAATTCAAGTAGCATGTGACCGATGTATGGCCGATGTCATTGCACATGTCACATACTTCATATCCATTAGATATATGTGCCACACCACTCTTTCCAACTTTAAGGCTTGCAATTTCTTGTTCTATAACCACAATTCTATCCATGGCCACATGATCATTCACCATCTTTACATTTGCACCCCTTGACGTTCGACTTGATTGTGAATGCTTCTTGGAGATTAAACTCATCCTTTCAAGAATATCCTAATCATCATCCTCATGGTTTAAGGTGAACGTTCCTTCACTTGTGGAATTTACATCTCTATCATCCTCCGATGATAATCCATCATAAAAAGCTAAAATCAACTCCCACTTAGCTATGCCATGATATGGACATGTTCTTAGCATCTCTTTGAATTAGTAAAAAGCTTCATGAAATTATTCACCTGATTGTTGTGTAAAGCCTCGAATGGCTAGCCTTACATCACTTGTCCTTTGGGAATTATAGTATTCATCCAAGAATTATTGTTGCATTTGTACCCATGTGTGAATACTTGCAGATGGTAGAGATAGGAACCATTGTTTGGCCTTGTCTTTAAGGGTAAATTGAAATCAGACAAATTTAACTTCATCTGGTGAAAAGCCTTGGCCACCAATGGTGCTACATGATGCCTCAAATTCAAATATATGCAAATAGGGTTCTTCCGTTGCCATAGCATGAAAGTGAAGGAGAATTCCCAAACATTGAGGTCGGGCTTCAAAATATCATCCCCTTTGTGTTGGTGAAACTATAGGAGATGAATTGACAGCAATGGCGGGACGAAAGTGACTATCCACACCATGTGCTGGTACATAGTGTTGCGCTCCCAGATTGGCCGGTATGCCATTAAATGGTTGACCTTCAACGTTGTTGCGAATGGGTGGTTGAGCATAACCACCCTGATCCCGATTTGGTTGATGGTTTTGATAGCCCGGTTGGTTCCTATAATCCTTAAAAACATGTTGGTTTGGTCCATCCATGTTGACTTGATCTTCAATCCACTCATGTAAGGATCAATACAATATGTAGATCGATATCATAATGAAAACACGGAATATTGACATTACGGTTAAGATTGAATCAATTGATGAACATGAACACAAGATGTAAATAACTTCAAATAGTTTTGCTCTCTGATTTTGCACAAATTACAGTAAGTATGAAAATCAGGAAAATGAAAAGCTTTCTAATTACATTACAAAACTCCTATTTATACTAAACTAAGAGTTCTCGCGCGAGTCACTAGTTATCACTCGACTTGATGCTGTCGCGCGAGAAGTAGTTTTCGCGTGGTAACTTAGACTTCCTCATGGCATAAACTTCTTATCTTGATTTGATTTCCCGAGCCTCTAGGTTCAACCCCTACAATCTCCCCCTAGGCTCGGTAAATCAATGTTCTTAGAAGTCCACATCATTAACTTTATAACTGCCTTCGTAAGCATACATCTTATTGTTCAAGGCCTTTGTGATCATCCAACCATACTGTGATGCTATGAAATGAACAGATTCATCAGCTGCAATTGGGCAAGCCTGCAGTTTCATTGACTGGGTCCGAGAATGAGAATATCAGTTGATATGACACAACTTAGGATCGAATATGATGATTGAGTCAGTGATTAATAGCAGAAATACCAAATCATAGAACATTTAATACTGAAAATGATAATAAATGCTTTGTATAATGATATGAGTAAACAAGATACAAAGACAGCTGGGGTTACTGTTTAAGTGAGTAATATTATCAATGTTGAAAGAAGAACTTACAAACTTAGGTCATACTGTTCTATTTATAGGCATACACATTACCTGTACAAAATGACTAATTTACCCTAATAACTATACATCAGAAACTAGTCTAAGTACAAAATAAGAGTAGCATTTGTAAGTGTTCATCCGCATTGACTAATGCGGATGAACAAGTCTTCATTAGCATTTGTTGTTGATAGTCTTCAGTATTAACTTAATTCATCCGCATTAGTTGACGCGGATGAACAAGTCTTGGCAGCATTTCTTTTGTTCATCCGCATTAGTTAATGCGGATGAACAAACACTTGTCAGCATTTGTTTTTCTTTATCCGCATTAGTTAATGCGGATGAACAAATTCTTGTAAGCATTTGTTCAATGGTCATCCGCATTAACTAATACGGATACTTCAACACTTGGTTCTTTTATTCTGTTTCTTTTGCCGCATTTCTTCATGAATGGTCTTCTGCATTTCTTCTTAGACTTTGGTGATTTCCAACCAGAATAGCCTTCAACCACTTCTTGAATTGGCAAGTATGATCCTTTTAGGGTCTAACAATACTCCCCCTAAGGATTATACAGCCAATGTACTTCAATATTTTGATGATGGTGGAAGTTGTGATGATTCTGGTGGTTCTTTATGAGCTTGACTTGATTGGACTGTAGATGGAGGTGGTGCTGATCCAGTAGCTACAGAAGGTTCAGGATCTGTTAGAGTAGGATTCAGAATAGCCTTGATCATGTTGGAGAAGTCTTTAGCCTCATTCATCTTGTCATGTCTAAGGATATGTATCTTTATTTGGCTCATAGTATGAATTACATCAATGGGCATTTGTCTCAAGGAGATTGATTCCCACACTGAAATAGTGGAGAGACCATCTCTATGAATCAGTAGGGACCCATCAGCATCAAATTCAAGCTTTACAATATTGCCCATTTGGAGAGGCACCTTCTTTTTCTTTCTTTGTTCTCTTTTCTTGTTTATTCTGTCATAGGCCATCTTTAAAGTCTTGAAACATTTAGGCATGAACTCTAAGTCATATTCTCCCATTTTGTTGTTGAGTGATCTGAAGTGTCTTGTGAAGATGTAGTGAACATAGGATTCATCCAATAATCTCACCTCATATCCACTGAATAATCTGATTTTTGGTGCTTCCTTTCCTCCCCATTTCCTTTCAATAACCAACTCATATGTCTTCTCATCATAATACATATTGGAGATTGGTTTTGTCTTGTGTGTTCCAGCAACCATTTTTCTTTTTAATGACTCGGTCGGCTTTACATTCAATTCTGGAAATATCAACTCTTCTGATTCTCTTTTTCTTTTCTGTTCAAATGGATTTCTGAAAGTTTTATCTTTTCTTAAACAGATGGCTTTGAGGGATTTGAAGTTGTTAATTTTCTTGAACATTTTTAGGATGTCTTCAAATTCATATCCTCTATACATTGCATCATGATTTATCAATTCAAGCTCTGCCAACTCCTTTAAATCATGAATTTGCATAGCATTCACCAGAGTAGAGTACTCTGTAAAGAATCGTACAAGCCCAGAAATCCTTTTCACCATGAACATGTTCCAACTGCTGTCATACTTCTAGGTAATGATCTTTACATCAGTTTTGCCTTTGGGAGTTGACACACCCTTGATCATCTCAGAAGTGGTCATCCCTTCTTGTAGCTTTAATTGGGAGGGTTCAATGAACCATTATGGATTCTTGTGAAGCAAAGGGGCCAAAACATCTTGATCCTTGGTGGTTAGTTGAACATCTTCACCAGATGTTATTGTTCTTGGTTTTTTGCCTGTTACCTCTTCTTTAATTGACTAAAGTCTCTCCTTCTTTTCTTTAATCATCTTCAAAATTGCAGCCCTAAGAGAGTTGGTCTTCATATTACCCAACTTCTTTTTGTGAACCATTGCATGGATAAATAATCCTTCATTTCCCTTTCAGTCATACAGTAGGGATCAGGATATGCTGATTTAGTTTCTTGTTGCTTTACAGGCTTAGCAGCACTAGAGGAGATCTTGGCAGTTTCAGTCATCTTCTCATAATCAGTGATAAAAGTGGGGTCAAGTAGCCTTTCCATCTTTTTCACTTCTTCAACCATTGCCTCATAAGTCATGTTAAAGACTTCATCTGCATCATATCCATGATTAATCAGATACATTGCTTTAATCATGAGATCATCTGATTTGGCCTTTTCTATTATTTCTTCAACTGATGGTTCATCCCTATCATCACCTCCTTTAATCTCTCTTTCCTCCAATACAATCACCTCAAGCACCTTTTGCATTTCCTTTTTAGCCTTCTCATGTTCTTCCAAAAACTCAGCAATAGCTGCAAGGCTCCTCAGATCATCTTTCTGTTTCTTAACAGGGGGGTTCTTCTTCAACCATTGGCAGTTTGCCTTTGGCTTTCTCTGTTAAGTACTTTCTTTTTCTTGAATAATTATACAATCTAGGTATAGAGGATGATGGGACAGAGGCTTCTATGTCTTGTTTCTTTCTTTCAAGCTTAAGCTTTTCAGCTTCCTCCTTCTGTTTATCAGCCATTTCTTTCTATTTTTCAGTTTCAGCTTTCTACTTTTCACCTATTTCCCTTTCTTTCAATTCTTTACATAGGCTTTTGATCAATTCTTGTTGTTCAATAGTCAAGGAGACTGCTAGAACAAGTTCCAGCTTCAATTCTTCTTCTATGGGAACAGGATTAATGGGATTAACAACAATTGGCTCTGTAGTAGTTCTCATATCTTTGATGTAGTCCTAAAACTCTTCATCAATGATAAACTCACTGGAGGAGTACATATATAGATCATCTATAAGCTTTTTCATCACTGAATCTTCTTTAGTAGAGTGATCAGAGTGTACAACAATAGCCAAACTTTCTTCTCTCCCAACCCCACCAAATTCTACCTATTGTGAGGTTTCTGTATTTTCTGTTTCTTCATTTCCTTGATCTGTTACTTCTCTTTCCACCTCTTCCTTTAATTAAGCAAGTAACTCTAATTCAGAAACTCTTTTGTTTAGGGCTTTAATTTGTTTGTTGAGATCAGCTATAATGGTTGTTTGGATCTCAATAAGGTTTTCTTGATCTTCCATAGCAATGGTCTGGATAGCTGCAATATCCAAGTGACCACTTATTTCTTCTCTTGTCATCTCCGATGAGGCTTTGAGTCTTTCAATCTCATCATCTTTCTTTTTTATTTCAGCCTCATGTTTGGTTTTTAAATCTTTCAACTCCTTTTCTTTTTCATCAAGTTCAAGGATTCTGTCATTAATGATCCCTGCCCTTCTTTCAAGTGTCTTCTCTATTCTTGCAACCTTCTGTAATAAATCTGAGATCATTTTATCTTTCTCATTTGGTCTATTAATCTCTGATTCAGCAAAGCTTTCTGAAGGGCCTTCCTCTGAGAGTATTTGTCTTTCAGGAAGTTGTGCAACTGGATGATCATCCTCCTTATCAGAAAATGATTTAGAAGAATCTGATGAGCTGGCATATTCACCAGACTCAGCAGATGCAATAGCAACATGTGGAAAAGAATTAGAGGGAGATACTTGATGGATTTAGATTGGTGAGTGTGGAGGTGAATCAGTGTGAGAAGCTCTAAATGGAGATGGAATTGCTTGTCATGTACTAAAGGCATAATGTGAGAATCACCACCTACATCTCCTTGTGGTCCTTAGTATGTGTTCATCCTCCTCAACAGGCTCTTCAACAATGTGTTGAATAAGAGAAGCTGGTTGTTCTTCAATGTTTTCTTGTATATCAGCCTGTTCTTCCACAGCTTATTCCTCAACAGCTTGTTCATTAACTATAGGAACAACATCATCTACAGCTGCTTCTGGAACTTCTTCTAGGTTTATCTGTTGCAACATCCAAGGGAGTAGTGGAAAGAAGGTTCCACTATAAAAAATTTTGGGATCTCTCTTCTTGATGTACTTATAAGACTTGGCATTGTAATGAGGAATATCCATAACATTGCCTTCTGGCATAAGATTAGGAAAAGCTTCATTTATGAAGCATTGGATAAACCTCGGATACATAAGGAACATATGCCTTCTCCCTTCCTGAATGTTTGATATCAATCCATTGAACACATGTGCAGACATCTTGAAAGGTCTGTTAGTGCACAAGGCACAGATGGCTGATGATATGGTGTTGGGGATGTCATTCCAACCTGTCTTCCTCTTGAATAAGCAATGTTGTAATAAGTGAATAAGAAATCTCCATTGGAGATCAACTAACCCTTTTACTATTTGCTTCCCTTCAAATCCACATTCATAGCCAATGTTGGCAAAAAAGGTCATAATATCATCTTCTTCAAGCTCTAGAGGAGAGTTGGCATCATCCTCAAATTGTAGACATTGTCTGACAGTTTGTTCTGTGATTGCTAATGAATGATCATCAGTAATCCTTCCTGTTATGGTCTTTTCTCCATTAATTTTTGTAACCTCAGCAGTTCCCTAGAATGATCTTATGAAGCTTTCATAAATGAATGGTCTAACTGTAATGGCATGTGCCACTCTGGTTGTAGATATAAATCTGATCATATCTCTCAGACCTTCAGCTATAGGCACATTTGGATCAAGAAATCCACTGACATTATCGAGCTTGCTCCTTGTCAGATTAGCCATGATTCTGCAATAGATACACATGGATTAGTAGCACTCTAACACATATATATCATATGAACATGATCAGGTTTGACTTTTCACATTTGACATTTTTTTCAAGTCAAAATTGGAATTTTAAAGGTTACTGTTTTATTAGGATGTTGACCTAATTTTGATTTTGGAGATGAAAAGTCATTGAAGTTAAGTTTTCCTGCTAGATTTTTGATCATTTTCATTGTTTCAAATGTCATTTACATCTTAAACATTGGATTTAATTTCCACATTTTCATGGTTCGGTTCTCCTGTTCATCGTGGTCAAATTAGGGTTTGAAACTCAGTCATTCTTTGTTATTAACAATTACATCAGTCTTAATGAACTTTAGAATGTCATTTAAATCCATTGTTCTTGATTGAGATTAAGAATTTTCTTAAACCTAGGGTTCTTTGTTTCATGACAGGTTCGAGATTTGAAATTTTCATATCCATTGAGAATCACCTTGTTTTTGATATTACCTTGGTGAAGAATCAAATAGAGATGGTATGAAGTTTGAATGATCAACAGAAACACTTGATTTGTGATTGTTTGAATGATGATGAAGAACAGTAGAAAAACGCTCGTCGCACTTTAAAAGTTCACTCAAATTTGAAAAGTAATAAATGACTCACAGTAAATGTGTTTAAATAGTACATTTGATAACTTACTCAAAATTTACAAGTGTGAAAAAATGCGTAGGTTTAATTTTACTACTGTAGCAAATGCGCATGAACATTTTTCTTTGGGTGCATTTACCGTGACAAATGCGTATAAACAAGTTAATTTCCACGAATTATTGTAGCAAATGCGGAGGAGCAAAATAACTTGACCGCATTTACTGTAACAAATGCGGATGAATAATTTAACTTAACCGCATTACTGTAGCAAATGCGGAAGAACAAGTTAAACTGTCCGCATCTACTATAGCAAATGCGGAAGAACATTGAGTTGTCCGCATTAGTTACACTTGAGTAAAACAGTTACCCGCATTGGTTATGTGTCAGGGTTATCTTCACCCGCATTAACCAATACTCTTACCTGTATTAGTTTTTGAACTTGTCAAAAATTAATGTTTTTGCATATGATGATTCTGACTGTTTTTGCATTGATGTTCTGATTTATTATGAAGATGAGTTTGCTGTTTTGATTTTATGAAGTTTTATCAGTTGCTAAAATTGTCAAGTCTTGCTTGGATTGACTTGTATACCCTGTGTGATACAAGTTTCCCAGTTTTGACTGATCTTGGACTTTGTGCTTCCAAATATCTACATACACTAAGATACTTATGGTATAACTTCCACACCAACACAGTCAAACCTTTGTTTTAATTTTGTCTTAACCAAAAATTGTTGCAAATTTTATGTTTTTATGAATATTTTCTTTTAAATTTTTAAAAAACTCCCCCTAAAGTTCATATCCAGATTGGATAGAAACTTTAATGAATTTTAAAATTGAAAGGAAAATATTTCTAAATTTTTGTTTTTCATATTTGTACATGACAAGGAAGTGTACCTTATTTGGGATCATATCAATCTTACCTTTCACAAGTGCAAGTAGTCATGACCTTATTGATTGTAGGTATGTTCATCCTCTTAAACTCGTGCTTGGCTAATATTTTAATGCATGTAATCTTTATTATGTTTTGAGTGGATTAAACATTCAACATGTACCTCACACTCAAAAGCATAGCAAGATCAACTACCCTCATGAAATATATGGTAGAAATGGCCGGTCATTCCACAGTTAAAACACTTAACTTTGGATTTGTCATATCCAAGCTTTGTGTTCTCATTTAGACTCAGTTTCTTCCCTTTTTGGAAGAATTTCTTTGCTCTCATAGCAATCATGGCCATTTGCCATTGTAAGTCCATTTCTTCAACATCATCAGGATCCATTTCTTCAAGATCCTCCTGAATTAAATGAGCTAAAGTGAGTCTGCCCCCAAGATAAGCCTCAAAGCTAGCAACAAAGGCATTGTAAGTTGCCTTTTGATCTTCAGATCTTTGCTCACTAGGCATACTGGTGGGTGTTACTGTGGGTTGATCAGAAGATGACAGTTTATGTTGTTGTGGAGAAGTATAGAATCCAGTTATCTTTGCTTGATCTCTTGATGAGAGAAAATCATCTTCTTCAGTCAATAGAATGAGTTTCAGATGGAAACTTGTAAGTCTCAATGACTTGTGGTCCACTGAGATTTCTGCTTCGTTCATCTAACTCTAGAGCTTCAATTTTAGCAATCATAATATCTAGGCTGGTACTCTCCAAATCAAGAGTGTTCTTCAACATAGTGACATTTTGTTTCTAACTTTCTGGTAAGCTATGCAGCATTTTCTTGTTCATTTCCTTTTCTTTGTAAGTAACCCCCATAATCTCAAGATCATTCACCAGTTGTACAAATCTATGAGGCTGCCTTGAGATTGACTCTCCTTTGGTGTGGTGAAACTTCACTGCTTCCTTCACACATTATCTGCAGTGCATCCCAAACCCCTTTGGCTGTTCCATATTTTTCCAGCCTCTTGAGAACATCCATTTTTAAAGCCTGAGTTAGAATGGAGTAGGCTTTAAGGTCAATCTTGATTTTCTTATATTCTTCATCATCAAGATTTAAGTTTGGATCCTCAATGGGTATTCTAGCAGTCTTGTACTGAGCAGCTTGGTCAGCAGTGAGTGACAGAGGAATGTATGGCCCTTTGCAAATCGAGATCTAGTAATCAGGAACTACACCTGTAATGTAGTTTCTAAACCTGATTTTCAACTGCTTAAACTCAGATTTGTGTTTAAGCATTGGAGGTTTAGATGCATGACCAAGTTTAGAATAATTAGTAGAATCCATTTTAATTTTACTAATTTTAATTGGATTTGAGTATGATTATGTTGATTTTATGTCTTGAATGTTCAGACAGTCTACAGTCCTGGTGTTCTTGATTATCGGTTCTTAGCAAGGTTGCGATAAGGTTGATTTGATGTTGATTCCTGAGGAGATGAAAATACAGAACAAGTAGACGAAGTTTCTTTGCGATTTTAGTATGTATATTTATTAGTAGAGTAGATCTGGCTAATAAACAACTCAATCACCAGATCAATCGATTTTCGTTCAAGATCTGTGCTGTTTTGGAGACGAATTCAAGAGCCGAGGCTTTGATACCAATTGACTAGGTCCGAGAATAAGAATCTCAGTTGATATGACATAACTTAGGATCAAATATGATGATTGAGTTAGTGATTAAGTAGCAGAAATACCAAATCACAGAACATTTAATACTGAAAATGATAATAAATGTTTTGTATTATGATATGAGTAAACAAGATACAAAGACAGTTGGGGTTACTGTTTAAATGAGTAATATTATTAATGTTGAAAGAAGAACTTACAAACTTAGGTCATATTGTTCTATTTATAGGCATACATTTTGCCTGTACAAAATGACTAATTTACCGTGATAACTATACATCAGAAACTAGTCAAAAAAAAAAAAAGTACAAAATAAGAGCAGCATTTGTAAGTGTTCATACGTATTGACTAATGTGGATGAACAAGTCTTCATCATTATTTGTTGTTGATAGTCTTAGCATTAACTTAATTCATCCGTATTAGTTGATGCGGATGAACAAGTCTTGGCAGCATTTCTTTTGTTCATCCGCATTAGTTAATGCGGATGAACAAACACTGTCAGCATTTGTTTTTCTTCATCCTCATTAGTTAATGCGGATGAACAAATTCTTGTAAGCATTTGTTCAATGGTCATTCGCCTTAACTAATGCGGATACTTCAACACTTGGTTCTTTCCTTCTGTTTCTTTTGCCGCATTTCTTCATGAATGGTCTTCTGCATTTCTTCTTAGACTTTTGTGATTTCCAACCAGAATAGCCTTCAACCACTTCTTGAATTGGCATGTATGATCCTTTCAGGGTCCAACATTCATCAAATCATCTTTTCCAAATTTGAGCAGATCCACAGGGTCAATGACATGATATTCTTTATCTTCACATTTAATCAACGTGTGACCCGTCTCCTTTTCACAATTCCACCCCTTAAGCTTAGACAAGCTGTTAACTGACACAAGAGCATGAATTGGGATCTTCCTTACATATCGTAGATGCTTGTAAACCCTTATTTTTATTGGTTTGTTTGACACTGGATCTAGTCGGTTCTCATCTTCAATCTGAGATACCAGTTCTTTGTTGTTGGAGGAACTAGCCTTATCTCCTTTTGTTTCACTCTCTACCATTACCATCTTCTTCCCATTATCAGCTTGAATAGACCTTCCCTCAGTGCATTCTATAGCAAAGTGACCGGGTTTGTCACAGTTTTAACATCTTAAGTTTGATTTGTCAAACCCGATTTTGCTAGAGTTGTTAATACCAAAAACTTTTCTCCCAGTTCTTCTTGAAAAATACTTGGCACGATACACCACCATGGCCATCTAATATTTGATGTCATTTTCTTCTACATCATCTAGGTTGACTTGTTGCAAATCATCAACCATGATGTTGGTTGTATTGAGTCTTCCAGCAGAGAAAGCTTCATAGCTGTTCATGAATGATGTAAATAAGGCAAGACGTTCTTCTCCTATCTAAATTGTCTGCTTGTTTGGTTGGGAGTTGACAACAAATGCTTATTGTACAGGTTGAGATGATTGACTTTGAGAATAGGATGGGATAAATGGTTGAACTTGAGGCAAAGATTGATCCTTGACAGTTGAATGACCTAATGCTGATTGTTGTTGTTGCTGACACAACTGCGAGTAGCTGACATAGTAATTCAGATTACTAGCCATTTTGGCATACAAAGTAGATACTTCAGCTCCCATTGTGTTCATGTAATTGGCAGCTCTCTGTTTATCATGCATGTCATAGGATTTGATGGTCGAGATCAGATCGCTCAAGGATAGGGTAAACAAATCTTTAGTTCTCTTAATAGTAGAGTAGTTATTGTTCCAGCTATACGGTAGTGAGTTCAACAACTTCTTGTTCACTGAAATGTTCTCCAGTGTAATTCCTACACTATTCGTCTTGGTTATGAGTTTGACAAACCTAGACATCTGGGCTTCCAAAGTTTTACCAAGAATATGATTGAACATATTGAACTCTTGGTTAAGCATGTCTTTCATGCTTTCCCGCATGTCTTTGTTTCCCATTATCTGCTCTTCCATAGCATCCCATAAATCTTTCGCCTTCCTGTAATCCTTGAATTTTTGGGCTATCTCAGTAGTAAGTGCCATAATGATCGCAACATACGCTTTGTCATCAAGCTCCATCTTTTTCATATTCTCCTCATCCCAGAGGTGTTTAGGCTTCGGCACCAAGTCTCCCTTGTCATTTTTGTAAATTGGGATATATGGACCCTGTTTGATAGATCTCATCATCTTGGGTTCAGTGTAAATGACATGATTCTCAAAGCGATAGACCTAATCCGGGTAGTCTTCTTCGCTGAGTAGTCGAGGAAGCTTTGTGCTCGTTCTGATCTCATTGTCGAGATTGACCCAATCCGGGTAGTCTTCTTTAGATTTGCCATCTTTCAGAATTTGAAATCAAATTTCAAAAAAAAATTCTTCAAACTTGAAGTTTTAACGTGAATACCCAAGTTCTCGCGTGAAATCTCATAAATTTTTCGCGCGGAAAGTTCTGAAACTAACTTTTGCGAAAACTACAACTTGTCGCGCGAGAGGAATCTTCTGTAACAAACTTTTAACAAACTCTTACAAAATCTTCTACTTCTCATGCGAAACCAACTTTTCGCACAGAATTAGAAACTTTTCGCCTGATTAGTTTGTGCAATTCCAAAGGTTTTTCAACTTCACTTTTTCACCAAATTGATTAAAATTTGATTAATTAAGTGTTCAATTAGTGATTTAGGTTCAATTAAGATCCTAGTTATCTCTAATTGTTTCAATAAAGCTCAATTAAGATAAAAAAAATCTTCAATTCTTCAAGTGCCAAGATAATCAGTTTCATCATCTTCAAATATGATCAAACTTTGCAGAAATCAAGTATATCTTCAAATATCAATCAAATCACGGTTCAAGAACACTCCAAGTCACTCACTTCAATCTTCAATCAATCGATCAAGAGCATACGAAGCTCTGATACCAATTGTAAGGATCAATACAATATGTAGATCGATCTCGTAATGAAAATGCGGAATATTGACATTACGATTAAGACTGAATCAATTGTTGAACATGAACACATGATGTAAATAACTTCGAGTAGTATTTCTCTTTGATTTTGCACAAATTATAGTAAGTATGAAAATCAAGAAATGAGAAAGCTTTCTAATTGCATTACAAAATGCCTATTTATACTAAACTAAGAGTTCTCGCGCGAGTCACTAGTTCTCGCGTGACTAGATTGTAACAGCCCAGCGTAACCGCACCATGATATTATCCACTTTGGCCGGGACGAACCACCATCGCCTCACGGTTTTGTCTTCACCTGGACCGGGACGTACCACCATCGCCCAGGAAAAACGTGTCACAGTGGGGAAGGCCTCAAGCCCCTTATAAAGAAGCCTTCGTTCACCTTCCGAACCAATGTGGGATGTTACAATCCACCCCCCTTAGGGAGCCCAGTGTCCTCGCTGGCACACCGGCCCGGCCCAGGCTCTGATACCATCTGTAACAGCCCAGCGTAACCGTACCATGATATTGTCCACTTTGGCCGGGACGAACCACCATCGCCTCACGGTATTGTCTTCACCTGGACCGGGACGTACCACCATCGCCCAGGAAAAACGCGTCACAGTGGGGAAGGTCTCAAGCCCCTTATAAAGAAGCCTTCGTTCACCTTCCCAACCAATGTGGGATGTTACATAGATGTTGTCGTGCGAGAAGCAATTTTCGCGCGGTAACTTAGACTTTTCGCATGGCTTGATCTTCTTATCTTGATTTGATTTCCCGAGCCTCTAGGTTCAACTCCTATAATCTCCCCCTAGGCTCGGTAAATCAATGTTCTTAAAAATCCATTTCGTACCGATTGGTAACTTACCCTTTGCTAATTCACATAAATGCCATACATTCAGCTTCTTGAATTGCATCAGTTCATCTTGAATGGCCTCTACCTAACTGTTTTCTTTTAATGCCATTTCAACATTCTTTGGCACAATTTGTATAGAAAATATGAATACAAACATTTATTTATTGTTCCTGATTGACTTCGCGTACGTACACCTTGTGATAATGGACCAATAATTGCTTCAATTGGATGATCTCTATGAATTCTTAACTGCGGAAGAGCATCTTCAGAGATAACTTCATCTAAGTTAGACATGTGACCAACTGGTTCGTCAGCAGTGTTCCTTCCTTCAGGTTAATAAACAATATCTTCATCTTGATTATCATTGTCAACAGAAAGAACTTCAAATGGTACTTGAATAGTATTAATTGGATCATTTAGAGTAGAAGATGAACTCTGATCAGAAACCTGTGGTGCTTGTTCAACAACTATATCCAAATGTGGTAAATCCATTTCAGAACCAGAATGTGGAACAGTTGCAACACTAGAAGAAGAAGGTATATCTGAAGTCATTCCATGTGCTTAAGAAGTCATAGATCCAATATCATTAACAAAAATATCTGGAATTAAGAATGTCAAAGGTAGGTTAGCAGTAGAAACAACTGATGGTCGATTAAATGTTCAAATAAAGAAGCATAATCATAAACCCATGAAGGTGCAGAACCTACATCTGTTTTGTTAGATTCGTGCCAATCAATATCAAATGACTCAATTATTTGTTTAGATCTTTTATTATAAACCCGATATGCTACTTTGTTGGCTGGGTATCCAACAAAATAACATTCATCAGCTTTTTCATCAAATTTTGATTTAGAATCAGATGTGTTTAACAAAGTACAACAACATCCAAAAGTTTTAAAATATTTGACTTTAGGTTTATGTTTGAAAAAGATTTCATACAGAGTCATAGTTTAATGTTCGTTGATATCACACACACACATCCGTCTTAATTTGATTATCAAGTGCAACAAAATGTGGAATTGATCGTGATCAGGATTTACATTTGGTATCAGAGCAAGGTGTTGCTCTTGATACATTGATTTTTATTCCGCAATCATCTGTATTAAGATGTTAAGCATGAAGATGAAGACCTGAAGGTTATGGTCTATTTTGGACCGGTTTCGAAGGAGAAGAAGATGAATCTGAGGATGAACACACATGAAATTGACTTTTTTACATGCTAAAATGATGATCTGCATCAATACACTCAGTATCTTCAAGTTATGATGGTGAAAATTTGAAGAATTGAGATTGTAGCAGTGATTCAAACACAAAAAATCGATTTTGACGAAGTTTTCGCATGAATAACCGCTTTTTGCGAAAACTTGGGCCATTTTTGCATCGGTAACCGCTTCTTGCGATAACTTGGAGTTGTCACACGAGAATGTCAAGTTCTTGTGCGAGAACATCTACCTAGTTTATATGCGAAAACTTCATCAAGCGAAACCTCAACATTCGCGCGAAAACTTTAACTATCAACTTGATTTTTGCGAAAACTTTGCAAAAATGCAAGAACATTGTCTAGATACGAAAACTTGTTAGTTTGTGATGGTTTAGAACAAGTGTTTCAGCCCAAATCTAGAGGATGCCAAATGATTTGAAGTTTTTTACTTAAACAGGAGTTTTTGTGATGTTTGATCAAGTTCAAGATTTTATATCTACAACATTTGATTCGGGTCGTTCGAGAATTGAAACTGGACAATGTGGAGTTATCTTATCGTACTGATGGGGACAATGATCGAACGGTTTAGTTAAGTGAAGAATCAAGATTGTTTGGTATTCTTGCTCTGACAATATGGGCATATTACATCTTACATAGGGGGAAGAATACTTTAGATGATATAGTTCATCATCATAAAATCTTATCATCAGATTGAAGAATCGGGTTCTTCGGGAATCCAAAATGGATGTTGGACCTCTATGTCATATGCCTAATACATCTTAAGTTATAAGTAATCAAGATTGATTCAAACGTGACATCCTTTATGAAGCTATACATTAGGAGGCGGTTACAACTAAGGGTGAAGACTAAAGTGAAAGATACCCAAGGATCAGATAATTCATAAAGATGTGTGACTGAAGTCAAACGTAACTTGATATCATAATCCATAGGAGGAAATTGTAAGGACCTAGTCTTTATGGTTTACAATATCAAGTGAAAAGCAAAAACTCAATTCATGCAAGAAGTACGAGGATGCGAGAACTCCAAGATGATTGATGAAGAACTTATCGAGCGAAAACTTGGAGTTGTCATGCGAGAATTTAAAGTTCTCACGTGAGAACATCTACATAGTACATATAGATGTTTTTCCTTTGTATTTCAGTATGTGTGTTCATTTGTAAGAGTGCTCTGAGGGTAAGAGAGCAGAAAGTTGTGTGATAGGCCACCCGAGAGGAGCTCACCTTAGGTGGATCGAGCTTGAACGATGTATACTCCTTTGGTATTGTAATCATTTGATTAATAATATTCGATTGAGTTTGTTTAATGTTTGTTGATATCACACACATACATCCATCTTAATTTGATTATCAAGTGCGACAAAATGTGGAATCGATCGTGATCAAGACTTTACACCTTGTTACTATGAAGACTACCTTCCTCGTTATGCTAAAAACTGGGTTTGCGCACCCCGAAATTTGGCATTGGTTGGAAATTTACGGGGGGAGGTTGGTGTTGCACACCTTGATTTACAGGGATCGGCCCCTGAGGTTGAGGTTGCCCTGGTTGTGGTTGAGGTGGAGAATCACCAGGTAGAGGGAACACGGGTAATGGAATATCTCCCAAAGGTTGGTTGGGTTATGGTACTCCTTGGTTTTCTAGATTGTTCATCATTCTTGAATGGTTACTTTTAAGCGTTCTTGAAAGTCTACCTAGAATCCAATGAGTTTGTTGCTGATGATGTACCTTCTTCCGATCTTGTTTGATCACAAATTTGAGAAGTCCTTGAAGTTGACGCTTTGTGAAACACACGATTCTTTCTTGAAGTCTTCTTAATTTCTGGATCAAATTAAAATGGTGAGGTCCTTCTTGAAAATCTTGTATGCATTAACGTAATGGTTAACTGCAAACAAGGAAACACAAAATACCTCGCATAATACTGAACAAGAAAACAAATAAAAAGAAAATCAGAAAAGTAAATTCATTTTGGGTTTTTTATAATTTTTTTAAGAAAAGCAAATAAAAACAATTAAACACTAAGTGCACTAATTCCCCAGCAATGGAGCCATTTTGATCTGGTTGTCTAGACTTGATCAAAAACAAGTTAATATATTGGTCTTAGCTACCTTTATTGTGTAAGGGTAAGTAAGGTCGTCTCCATAGGGAATATGTGGAAAGTGTTAAACAATATGACTCGATTACTTAAAGACACAAACTTTATAGTTAAAGATTGGAACTTTGGATGAAATTAAGAACACTATTACAAAAAGCAACAAACTTTGTAACGAATTTGATTAAATAATAAGAAACAATCACTTCTGGGTTTTAAATTCTACAAGATTAATGGGTTATCAAGTGTACTTTAGCATTGCATAACACAACTTAAGATCTTAGCTTTTGATTGAAGTGATAACCAAGGAACAATCTTTTAAGACTCATTCATTTGCAAAAGTACCAATTCATCGATATCAAGTTATCTACTTGTCTCAATGAGCTCAGGATGCAAGGAAACCAAAATCTGATGATAAAGCAAATAACTTTCTTTATAAGAAAATTGTTTAACTCAAACAAAACCTTCGATTACATTAAATCACAAAGTGTTCAACATAAAAAAAAACATAAGCATGACTAACCATCTCACTTGCAAGAACTATCCACCCGAAAGCAATCAAGAACGAACTAGCCACTCATGGTCTTCATCGGATCTTCAATCTAGATATGATGATCTTTGTAGATGATTTGGGATGAATGGGAAGGCTTGGAAGCACCCAAAATCACCTTGAATTTGCTAGATTTCGGATAGGAAAAGTTGTTCTTCGAATTGGGGTTGGATGTGTTTAAATAAAATTCAAGATCCATAAAATCCGGGTGTAAGATACGCCGACCCTGGGCGTATCACACACCCATATCAGTATTCCTACGCCCAACTTTCTATTAATTTTTCCAAATACGCCCACTGAAACGCCGCCCATATGCCGACCGATGTATTATACGCCCATACGCGGCGTATCATACGCCGGTACACCTAAATTTGTGCCTTTTTTGTAACTTTTGATGTATACATCTTTAGTCCTTGTAGTTTCGTGTTTGGATTCTTTTACTTCCAATTAAGCTTGTTTAGGCTTCAAACACCTATTAACAAAACACAACCAAAGTAATCCCATTCCACAATAACAACGATGTAAAATCACATAATTAGATCAATTAAACACTGAATTATTGACTCGTGATCAGCAGGTTCAGCAACTTCATGGGTATATGATTATGCTTCATTATTTGAAACATTTAATCAATCATCTATTGTTTCTACAGCTATCCAACTTTGACATCATCAATTCAAGATATTCTTATTGATAAAGTTGGCCATATGTCGTCTTCAGCTATAGGAAGATCTTCAGACATACCCTCTTCTTCAAGTGTCATAGCGGTTCCGCACTCTGTTTCTGAATCTAATTTTGTCTTATTCTGATCCAGTTGATGAACAAGCTTCATAGGTTTCTGATCAAAGTTCTTCTTCTACTCAAATTGATCCGATTGATACAATTCAAGTTTCATTTGAAGATTTATCTATTGATAATGATATTCTTTAAGAGGAAGATATTGTGTATCAACCTGTATAAGGGAACAAGCTTAAGAACCAATTAGTCATATGTATAATTTAGATGAAGTTATTTTTGAAGATATCATTCCTTAGCTGAGAATTCATAAGAATCATCCAACAGAAGCAATCATTTGTCCATTATCACAAGGTGTCCGCACTCGAACTCAATCGGTCAAAATAAATACATGCTTGTACTCATGCTTCATTTCTCAAATTATGCGAAAGAACATTAAGATGGCATTAAAACAAAACAGTTGGGTTGAGGCTATGCATGACGAACTAATGCGATTCAAAAAGCTAAATGTGTGGCATCTGTGTGAACTACCAAAGGGTAAGTTGTCGATTGGTACAAAATAGATATTCAAAAACAAAACGGATGAAAAAGATGTGATTGTTTCCAACAAGGGTAGACTTGTTGTTCAAGGATTCTATCAAGCTGAAGGTCTTGATAATGAAGAAGTATATGCTCCTGTTGCAAGACTAGAAGCTATACGAATCTTTCTGGCTTATGCTTCATATAAGAACTTCAAGGTGTATCAAATGGATGTCAAAATTACATTTTTGTTTGGCGAGATGAAAGAAGAAACCTATGTGTGTCAACCGCCTGGTTTTGAAGATCCAGATCATCTAGAGTTTGTTTATAAGTTAGACAAAGCACTCTATGGCTTAAATCAAGCACCTCGATCTTGGTATGCCACAGTCACTGAACATTTGCTTGCAAATGGTTATACACGGGGTGCTATTGAACAAACTTAATTCTTACGAAAGACTGATGATGATTTGATTCTTGTTCAAGTATATGTTGATGACATTATCTTTGGATCTACCAATGATGATTTGTGCAAGGAATTTGGAGCTGTGATGAAAAAAAAATTTGAGATGACTTCTCTTAGGGAAATGTCGTTTTTCTTAGGTATCCAAGTTTAACAATATGATAAGGGAATACTGATACATCAAGAAAAATATCTTCACAGTATCCTAGACAAGTATAAATTTCAAGACTCCAAGATTTCTCCCACTCTAATGGCTTCTTGTCCAACTTTAACTCCAGATCTCACAGGTGAAGATGTTGATCAGCATTTGTATCGATCAATGATTGGATCACTATTGTATCGAACTGCCAGCAGGCCAGACATCATGTTTTCTATCTGTCAATATGCATGTTATCAAAGTAATCCGAAGGAATTACACATGAAAGCTGTCAAGCGAATTTTCAAATACCTCAAGGGTCAACCAACACTCGGCCTTTGGTATCCTAAAAATTATGATTTCAATTTATATGCTTATATTGACAGTGATTATACAGGATGTAACTTGGATAGGAAATCAACAACTAGTGGCTGTCAATTTTGGAAATAGGTTGATTTATTAGCAATGCAAGAAGCAGCAGACGGTATCCAAGTCCATTGCAGAGGCTGAATATGTGGCTGCATCAAGTTGTTATTCTCAGATTGTTTGGATTTAGTAACAACTTCTTGATTATGGCCTTAATCATTATGATACCAAAATTTTGTGTGATAACACTGCAGTTTAAATATAGTAAAGAATCCGATCTAACACTCAAAGTCAAAACACATCGATATTCGCATGCACATTTATCCGTGACTGTTTTGATCGTAAACTTATCCATTTGGAATCTGTCTTATCAGATGACAATATTGCTGATTTGTTTACTAAGGCGTTTGATCATTTCAGATTTGATTTTTTAGTCCAATCTCTGGGAATAATTATTTTGGTTAATGATTTTCCATAAACCCTTTCAAAAATATTTTCGTTCATTCTAGTTAAAATTATTATTTTTCTTTATAGATAATCACAATTTTAGGGAGAGAAAATTTGAAATGTCTCAAAAAAGATTTTTGTTCTTAGGGGGAGTAAAAGAAAATTTGCAAATATATTTTGGATTACATATGAAGAAAATTAAAATTTTCAATGATATATAGGAAATGATACTACGTTTCTTGATTTTGATTCATTACATCTTAAGGCAAAAAAGAAACTGACTTGGATTATATTTGATATGTTGGTAGGCTTGACCTTCAAGACTAAAAAGTACTATGATCTATGATACACCTAAAGTAAATTCTTTATGGTTGAAGTGGGTTACTCATCAAGATTTTGTGGTAACACTGATTCCATGCTAAAACAGACTGAGGGTTATAGTCTTGTCATACTCAAGCCAGTTATTGTCTGATTCAGTGTCTTTCAGAAGAAATATAATTATGTGTGTGTGTGTGTGTGTATATATATATATATATATATATATATATATATATATATATATATATATATATCAAAAACAGATATGAAAAGTAAAGACAAAAAGAGAAAATGAATACTATCAAAAGAGCAAAAAGATGCCAAAAGGCCATATAAGAATAAAGATACCAATGTGCATAATAATAAAACATATGTCATAGACATACATACTATATGATAAATATTTTCCTTTTTGAGGATATATTCTAACACAGGAGGCAAAATCAAAAGATGGGGCATGTAAGTCCGACTTGGCATGTATGTCCTAAACGTCTTACGAGGGCAAACCATAAGTCTGTCTGGCTGTTAATAAGTCCTAAAACTTATTAATATTTTGTGTTCAGAAACATTTCTCAGGCTAGTTATGCTCTAAATAGATATTATAATAAGAAAAAATAATTCTAAAAAATGTTGATCAGAGGTAAAAGTTTAAGTCAAATTGGAGTGACTTAAATTCTCAAAAGTGTATTGAAGCTGGATAAGAGTTCTACAGGATTTTTGATTGTGAGATTCACAGTGCAGGACCGGTGAAGGGGATCAATGCAATAGTTTCACAAGGTGGAGAGATATGAAACACTTAACAGATCAAATAGAGAACTAGTTAGATGATACAAAGAACACAAGACAAAGAACACGAACAACAACACTCAAATAGGGTTTTCAAGGATGATGTATATTGCTCTCAAGTTCTTACTAGTGTTATAAAGCATACATGAGATAAAAGTACTTGAGACACTTAATACCACATCCTACAACCAGCCATACTTTGAAGGCCAGCTAGAAACACTAATCTAGACAACAAGATCAATGTAGAGTGAAAAGACAGATTGCTTTTTGACTAGTGACTATGACATTCCATAGCTCACATCCTAATATATTACAAAAAGGATAAAAGGTACAAAAGTAGAAAGTTACAGACCAATTACCATAATCTGTAGTTGACAAAGCATGGAACTTTCCACCAACTTATATAAGTTGGTGAGTCTTTAGAGTGGCAGCAAAACGTTGTTCAGGTTTTGTCAAAAGGTGATCAGAGAAGGCATGTCTTCTCTCACTTCAGAAGAAATCAGTATTTGGCTTCGAAAGACTTTGTCTAAGAAGCTTTGGAAGACTTCATCTTTGGCTTTAGAAGATTTTGTCATCTGGCTTCAGAAGATTTTACCCTTAGCTTATTTCCTTTAAATGGTGTAAAACATCTGAAGTAACTTTACTCTATACTTCATGCATGCATGCTGAGAGCTCTTTAGATGCTTTGGTTGCATCAGCCTTTGAGTATAATCCTTACAAACTCCCTCTAGGCTGATGTTACCAAAACAGAAGAGATTACTTATTTCTTGACAGTCCTTATTAGGATCAAGATCATTCCTTTCTTCATCATTTGATCAGGATCCCTCAAACTCTCATAGTATCTCCTCATATCATAGAGATCATGTAAAGGAAGATCAAGTATGTCTTGCCAAAAGTAGACATCTTGACCTCCTTGATCTCTAATGACATACCATCTGTCCATATTAGCAGCAAAGATCCAGGACAAGATGGGTCTCTCAGAAGCAAGAGGCTCTACTTAAATGGGAGTTAGATGAGCAGCTTCTTCTTGATCACCTTCAAGATGTTCTGACCCATCCTAAGATGTAGAGGTGGATGCCTTGGACTTCTTCCTCTTCTTCTTGTCCCTTCTGATGGCCATCCTTTTCTTCCTCTTTCCAGATTTCAACTGAGAAGACTGGCCTTCAGCACCAGGTTGTTCTTGTGTATCTTTCTCAGTTGGGTCCTCTTCCCTCATAGGTTTAGAAGAAAAGGGATCAGGAACCCTGCTATGGATTAGAAGATGAAGTTGGCTTTAGTCTAGCCCTAGGTCTAGGTTGTGCTGTCTCTTATGGTTCTACCTTAACCTCAACTTCAGGTGCAACTTGACTTGGTGGAGAATGCAAGTTAATGAGCTCACCCTTTTTAATCTTTTGCTTGATCACTCTAATATGCTCATCCATGGTGGATAGAGACATTGGACCAAACCTTCTTCCGGAGAATCCATACAGCTTCAAGAAGCTCATCATTATCTACCTATCAGCAGACTTCTTTACACTCTTTTGGATGATGGCTCTTGACTTTGCAGCTTCTTTCCTTATCTTCTTCTTAGCAGCTTTTTGTTCTTTCATTACTTGTTGCTCAAGCTGCTTGAGGTACTCAAACTCTATGTATTCATATGAAAAGGTAAGAACTGTAGATGCCTAATAGAGGCCTATAGCACTCAGGTAGTTAATCATATTTTGCCTATTTGCTTCTTTGTCTACCTGAGGTTGTTGCTCAGTTGCCACAGCCTTTGTCTTAGGGCTTTCTTCAACTGGGAAGAGGGTATGAGCATACTTGTAGAGTCTTTTCTTCCTCCTTTCTTTTGTGATCTTAAGGAGCAGTTCTGCATCCTCTGCCTCCTTCCTTTCCTTTGACAACTCAATGTCAGCCAGTTCATTTAACTCTTCCAAAGGAAGAAAGATGAGTTCATTAATGTTGTAGTTTCTTGTCCCCAAGTAGTTCAATCTAGCTAGCTTTAACTCATCATCTTGAGTGTTTGGCCTGGGGGCAACCCTAATTGTAGCTTCCATGAAGCCTGGGGACCCACTTGAACTCTCTCCCCTTAGATTCCTCTTACTCTCTCTTTCATCCTCGTCAATCTCCTTAGGAGTCATATTCCTTTTACTTTTGTCACTTACAGGCCTTTGTGACACAGGTTGGAGAGAGCTTTGGCCTTTATTCTTGGTTCTTCACTTGAGCTCTGGCTAGAGAGAGGCTGTGAGACACTTTCACTAGCTGGTGCCTCACTGAGGGTAGTTGGTGCTGAGGGTGCTGAAGTAGTTCCTATCATCTCAAGGTTCACAGGCTCAACTACTAGGCCTTCAGCCAAGGTTTCCCCTTCAAAGCTAATCCTAAGGTCCACCTCAACATCCATTTGACCAACAGTCTTACCTACTAGCCTCCATCTATATAGTCTTGTTCTCAGCTAAAACTCTTTAAGCATACTTTGTTGAATCCTTTCAGCCAACCTTGTAGCTTGTCTGTTTTGACTTGGGTTGGCAAGTGGGAGGTCGACTAGATAGGTGCTCTCATAGTATCTCGGGTTGTAGAAGTTGAAAATCTCTTGTTGACCTTAAGACCTTGAGATTACCAGGGCTGTCCTTTGATCAGCATACCTCCATCCCACTATTGGGTTTTCAGCAAGTTTAGATGGAGAAGGCATAGCCCTTGGTATACCCTTCTCAAACAGACTTTGTATGAGTGAGTCCATATCCATGTGAACTTGATGAGGTTGTTGAGCATGGACAAATGCAAGTGAGGGTGGTGAATCATCTATATCCATACTCTGAGAATAACTCTTAGGTTTTATGATTATTGGTAGGACTTTCTCCTCCTTTTTGGTAGCATCACCTTCTTGCATAGGTGAGCTAGAGGTTAGATGCACCACATCCACATGTTCTTGTGGCCCTGGTTGAGTCCTCCTTAGTGGTCTCTCAGCTAACTTGCCCTTGAGATCGGTGATCTCAAGTTGCTAGTCATTGACCTTCTTTTGTAAGATAGTCACCTGAGATTCCAGGTGACTGACCTTTGAGACTAAATAGGTCTAGGTTTAAGTCAGTTGTTGCACCTTTACTTTCAAACTCCCCTCATCTTCATTTGAACAATCACTAGGGGATGAGCAAATAGGACCAAAGTCTTCCTCATCACCAGCACTAAGTTCTTGGTTGTTGGATTTCCCCTGCATCATGACAGCTTCAGTTGAAGTGTCAATTGGCTGGGTTGCCATGGTTAAGGTCTTAAAGATGTAATCACTTGTAGAAGTGAGAGCCTCTTTCATATGGACCTCCTGAACTGGTTCAGGGAGATCGACCTCAGTTGTTGGTGGATGATGTGGGCTAGACATAGGTGAGTCAAGAGCACTCATCTCTCCTTAAAAAAGGGTGGAGAAGAGAGACTCATGGTACTCATTGAATCCCATGTCTTCATTATCATAGAATTCAAGATTAGGTATGGGTTGATTGAGGTCTAAAGGCTGAGGATGGTAACTTTCCTCTGAAGGTTATTCACTATAGTTTTGAGACTTTGGGTGAAGGCTTAAGGTTAGTGTTGGTGTAGTGAGCTCATCAGGCTGAGCAGGAGGAATCTCAGCACTGATCCTTGAAGTGATGGGAGTGGTTTGCACCTCAGAGGAAGTGGAGCTCTAGTGTCCATTTCCTCCTGCATGGGTGAGAATATGGGGGCCTGCACAACTTGAGAAGCTTATGCAGGGGTTCGTTTGGATTTTCTTTGGTAGGTTATGGTGATTTGTGGCTGTGTGGGTAGTTCAAATATGGAAGGTGTGGGTTCAATATTAGCTTGTGTTGCTAAGTTGTCACCTTGAGCAATGAGCTCTAATATTTTTGGGACCAGGGATGTTTCTACCCCTGAGAAGCCAATGGTTGGCTTTCTCATTGTTTTAAAGATGTCAGGCTTCATCTGTCCTAATTTAAGAATATTATGTGTTCCCCTTAACTATGAGCCCAGTTCACAGTTAAGAATGTGATGGACATATCTAGGGAACATATAATATTATAAAGAGTCCAAGTTTGCAAGTAAATTAGTATAAACAAATTATGAGTACCTGAACTTGACCCCTTGTACCAATCCATGGACTATGTAGGAAAGGTCTTCAGGAATTTGATCCCAACCTCTAAGTTTGTTTGATAGATAATGAGTGATAACATGGAGGAGGTACTTCCATTGGGAGGATATCTTCCCTTTCTTGAAGGTTCTTACAGAGTAATCACACTCATAGCCCATCTGCCTGAAGGACAGGTTCACAGCAGATTTTGGGAAGGACAATTCTCCTTCTTCATCATCCAGCCTTGGATGAGTCTGGATGGTGGCTGGAGTGATAAAAATTGTCCTGCCCTGCACTATGGCAGACAATGCCTTCTCCCCATCCATAATGACCTATTGGCAGGTCCTCCAAAATTCCAAAAGCTGATTTTAATATAGTGGAGGATTTATGGTGAGGGAGGTGAAGTGGTTGGATAGAGCCAAGAAATGGCAAACATCTTAGAAGCCAGGATCTTTCTCAGACACTAGCAGAGCAACTTGATTATGTTGTCTATGTAGTTGCATGAAGAAATCGGGTTGGTTTCATGGATCAAGGTTGGCCATTTTGAGTAGCTTTTAGATAAAGGAAGGTAAGAAAAAGATCGGTTTGTGGATGAATTTAGGGTTTGAATCTTTGTGGATGAAGGAGAAAGTGAACAGGGGGAACCGTTGTACGAATATATATGGAATGGATTTGAGACAAAGTTAATGCAAAAGGATAAACTTTGAAATCCGAATGTCGTTCCCACCTCTGAAAAACTGCCCAAAAAGGTAGTTTTCTTGGAAGTCTAAATCTTCTGAAGGCAGTTTTTCTTCGGACGGTTTTAGAAAAACTTCCAAAGCCAATTTGACTTCGGAAGATATTCTTTAGTTTTCTAAGAATTTTGCTTCTGAAGAAAATACTTAGTGTATTTTTACTTCCTAGATGGATTTTGCTTTGGAAGATATCAAATATCAGAAATCTTATTGAATAAGAGAATAAGTCATCCAAGACTTAATTGCTTTCGGAAGAAAATAGTCCTTCAATACATATAAGTACTTAGTGACAAATATAAGCTTGGGAAGATATAATCAAATTTCTTTTGAATGTTAACTTCTTAAAAGTAGTTTTTTTGTTTTGAAGACATAATTTTCTTTCGAAGACAACTTGATGTCTTCCGAAGGAAAATATATCCAAAATTCTCAAAATTCTAAGGGATATCATTTAGGAAAGTTTCTTCCAAAGTAAACTGGGTTTATATGGTAATAATATAGACAACTTAAGACACACATATTATTAAAAATAATCTTGAGTTTAGTTTAAAGAAAATCTACTCAAAGTTAATCATCCCAATAGCTGATACAAGATACTTAAATCTCTGCTCATCAAAAGCTTTTATGAACAGATCAGCATATTGTTCATTTGTGTTAACTTTGTCTAGTTTTATCAATCTCTTTTCAAAATTATCTCAAATTAAATGATACCTGATATTGATGTGCTTTGTCTTTGAGTGCTGAACTGGATTCTTTGTGATAGAGATAGCACTGTTGTTCAATGTGGATGGGAGTCTCCTTGAAGTTGAATCTATAATCTAGCATCTGATTCCGAATCCAAAGCACTTGACCATAGCAGCTTGCAGCAGAAATGTATTCAACTTCAGCAGTTGATGCAGATACACATGATTGTTTCTTGCATTGTCATAATACTATCCTTCTACTAAGAAATTGACATCCCTCAGATGTTGACTTTACAGTCATGTTACAGCCACCATAATCACTATCTGTATAAGTATACATATTGAAGTCAGAGTTTTTTGGATACCAAAGGCCCAATTTGGGAGCACCCTTGAGATATCTAAGAATTCTCTTGACAGCAACCAGGTGTGGCATCCTAGGGTTGGCTTGATATCTTGCACAAATACATATGGCAAACATGATATCAGGCATGTTGACTGTGAAGTACATAAGAGACCCAATCATAGCCTTGTATAGATGTTCGTCAACACATTCCCCCTCAAGATCTGGTCTAAGAGAGTGATTTTTGGCTATGGGTGTCTTAGCAACCTTGCACTCAGTCATGTGAAACCTAGTAAGTATGTCTTGTACATACTTTGAGTGATTTATGAAGATGCCATTGTTAACCTACTTCATTTGAGTTCCTAAAAAGAAATTGAGTTCCCCCATGGCACTCATCTCAAATCTATTTTTCATTAGCTTCTCAAAGTTTTTTGTAGAGTTTCAGATTAGTTGATCCAAAGATAATGTCATCTACATAAACTTTAACTAGCATCAAGTCATTTCATGTTCCTTTGATGAAGAGTATTACATCAATAGTACCTCTCTTGTATATGTGCTTACAGAGATACTGTGATAGTGTCTCATACCATTTTCTTGGAGCCTGATGCAGCCCATAGAGAGCTTTGTCAAGCTTGCAGATATAATCAGGATGATCTGGGTCTGCGAAGCCAGGTGGTTGTTTAAGAATCATCCACCACATCAACATACTTATCAAGTGAGACTTGATCCAATAAGTGTGTCACATCATTGATGTTGTCTTCTATGGAGGGTTTATCAGCATCAAGAAACTCCTAATCACTATCACCACCTCCATCTCCTCCTACATTTGAAACTCGTTCATCTAAGTTCTATGTCTCTTTGCTAGAATTTATAGGCACCTCATATGTGTCAGCTGAAGTATTTGTCAAGGTTATGCTAACAGGATTTCTAACTTCAGGGCTACTTACCACTGGAGCTGAAGTAGTTTGTACACTTGGTCTTCTCAGCTAAAATCTTGGATCGGAATTTCCTGTTGATAAGATACCTGTAGATATAGAAACATTCTCACAAGATTGGTTAAAACAGTTAGTAACTAAATCAATATCAAACAACCAATCAGGACTAGAACCTTTCATACGGGGTGTGTGCTCATTGAAGGTCATATTGGCTAACTCCTCAACTACTCTGGTTCTAAGATTGTATACTCTATAAGCCTTGGCTTGGGAGGAGTAGCAAATGAAATGTCCATCATCTGATTTCTCATCAAATTTGGCTATTTGATCCTTGGTATTCAAGATGGTGTAAGGACATCCAAATAATATGAGAAAACTAATGAAAGGTCTTCCTTTGTCCCATAGCTCATTAGAAGTCTTACCATATGTCTTAACCACTAAAACTTTATTCTGCACATAGCAGGCAGTGTTAACTGCCTCTGCCTAGAAGGTAATAGGCAGTTTAGAGTCAGACAACATGGTTCTTGCAGCTTCAACAAGTGTCATGTTTCTCCTCTCAGCAACACCATTTTGCTGAGGAGTCCTGGGAGCATTTTATTGTCTTGTAATATCCTTTTTGACACAAAATGCATCAAGGATTTGGATTTTGAATTATGTTCCTTGATCACATCTTATGGTCTTAACCTTGTGATCATATTGATTCTCAATTTTCAGAATGAAGTTCTTCAAGATTTTAGGAGTCTCATCCTTAGTTCTAAGGAAAAAGACCCAAGTATATATTATGAAGTCATCTATGATCACCAAGCATTAAAAGGTCATTCCTAAACTCATTACACTAGTGGGGCCAAAGAGATCCATAAGTAATAAGTGTAGGGGAGTAGCGATGGAGTTTATTTCTTTTGGCTTGTGAGATACCTTGTGTTGCTTCCCTTTCCGGCATGCAACACAATGATCATCACTTGTAAACTCTCTCTTTGGAATTCTGAGTAGGATATGCTCTTGAGGAATGACCACCCTGGGCTGGAGAACAACGCACTCATGCTCAGTAAAGAGAATGTTATGTCAATGATCACAAAATTGGGATACACTCAGAAGATTGTACCCAAGCTCCTTGACAAAGTTTACCTTTTCATTGCTGACCTTACCATTTATGACCCCGCCCCTTCCAGTAATGTAACCACCAGAATCTCCTCCAAAATCAATTGGCCCTTCATCAATTCTTTTAAAGTTTTGAAGCAAAGAGCCATTGCATGTCATGTGCCTGGAATAGCCAATGTTAATGATCCATATATTTCCTTTAGTCTTTAGTTGTTCCTGCACAAAAAAAGATGGTTATTTATATTTGGAAACCCAAGCCTTATTGGTCTTTGGCTTTTCAAAGTGAATGGGAGATAATACAATAGTGATTGATCCTATATGCAAGTTCTAAGGATCATTTGCTGTTGTTGATGAAGAACTTTCAATCGCATGTCATTTCTTCATCTTCCACACCATCTTTGGAAGACTAGAATTAGCCTTCAATACTTTGGAAGTTTTGATGACTTCGGAAGTTTTTGAGACTAGACCTTCGAAAGCTTTTGCATCCACTGCAGCAGACTTTTGTACTTCAGAACATTCCTTTCTTCTGAGACCAAAATGTCTTCCGAAGGTAAGTTTTCACTTATCTTCTTCTTCACTTTGAAGCTTTCGAAAGGAAGAATTTTTCCTTCCAAAGTTGTTTTCTTCTTCTTCTTCTTAGAAGTTTTTTTCTTGTTTATGTGGATAGTACTTTTGGGATTGTAGATACAATCTTTTGCAAAGTGAGAAGTACTACCACATATGATGCACTCAGTTGGCATACTTCTGAGAATCTTCTTTTGAGAGGGAGACTAAACCTGATCACTCTCTACTTCCTTCTGCATCTTCACAGATTATACAGCAGGCTTCTTGGGATGAGGCTTACTCTTGGAACTAGGTGGTTCAAGCTGTGCAGTAGTGGTTCACATTTTATCAGCCTTTTTCTGTGAATCAGGATGACTTGGACATGAACTAGAACTCCTGGTACTAGAGTCCATGGTTATGTCATCAGTCTTTACGACTTCCAATCCAGCAGAGATGAAGACTTGATTTTGCTTGGAGTTGAAGGTGGCCTTGATCTCTTGGGTTTTCTTGGATTTTCTCTTGGCTACCCTGATCAAGTTCTTCCTTGTGGAATTTTTCATCCTGGATTCCTTCTTCTCTCCAGGAGTATAGTGTCCCTGTATCATCTGGATGGATACAGTCCAAGTCTTCAAGAGTAAAAAGAAAGTTTCCACAACTTTCATCAGTAGACACATGAAGGTGATGAAAGTACCCTTTTTTTTTAGTTTTCAGGGAAGCATATGAGATGATGCTGTGGTTTTATGGTTTCCTTTTCAACCACATAAAGGGCTGAACTCTACTGGTTGTTGCAAGAGCTGTTGGATGGATTTTGCAAGTTCATCTCCATCTGGTACCCACTAAGGATACCATAAAACTCTGTGAGAGTAAGAGTAGAGAGGTTCTCAGTTCTCTTAATGGCCACATAGTAGTGAGTCCATTGTATGGGAAGAGAGAACATGAACTTCCTCACTATATCCCTATTCTCAAGTTTTACACCAACATCAGTCAGAGTATCCACAATCTCAACATACTGAAGTATTGTTGAGTTATGGTTTTACCTCTCTTGTAGGTGAAATTTTCAAATTGATGCTTCAAGATATCCTTCTTGTTTTCTTTGGCTTTATCAGACCCATCATACATCAGCCTCGGTGCATCTTATAGCTGCTTAGTAGTCTTGCACTTTTTAAAGCCTCTGTATATTGAGTTTGAAAGAGCAGTTTGAAGAGCAGTCACGGCCTTCTGATCTATATCTATTCTTTCCAGTCTTTATCAGAATAGTCAGCCATTTCCTTTTGTATCATGCCACCTCCAGCAGTGGCTGAAGAGGTGCATGGAGTGTAAGGTCCTTCGACAACAGATCTCCATATCCTGCTATCCTGAGACTCCATGAACCCTTCCATAATTGGCATCAAGTATCAAAGTCATCAGGAGTGATCAGTGGAGACTTTCTCATGTACCGGTTTCCATATCAGCTTTAGCAAGAGCTGCCATTTGAGTTGTTAAGTGTTCTGTGAAACTGAAGTAATCAAAGATGGTGTGATTTACAATCAAGATCCTGAAATTCTCTGATACCAATTGTAGGACCGGTGAAAGGGATCTATGCAATAGTTTCACAAGGTGGAGAGATATGAAACACTTAATAGATCAAATAGGGAACCAGTAAGATGATACAAAGAACACAAGTAAAAGAACACGAACAACAACACTCAAATATGGTTTTCAAGAATGATGTATACAAGTGTTACAAAACATACATGAGATAAAATTACTTCAGACACTTTATACTACATCCTACAGCAGGCCAACTTTGAAGGCCAGCTGGAAATACTAATCTAGACAACAAGATCAATGAAGAGTCAAAAGGCAGATTGCCTTTTGACTAGTGATGATGACATGCCATATCTCACATCCTAATATATTACAAAAAGGATAAAAGGTACAAAAGTAGAGTTACAGACCAATGATCATAATCTACAGTTGAAAAAGCATGGACCTTTTTACCAACTTATATAAGTTGGTGAGTCTTCAGAGTGGCAGCAAAAAGTTGTTCAGCTTTTGTCAAAAGGTGATCAGAGAAAGCATGTATTCTCTGTCTTTGGAAGAAATTAGTCTTTGGCTTTGGAAGATTTTGTCTCTAAAGCTTCGTAAGACTTTATCTTTGGCTTCGGAAGATTTTGTCATTTGGCTTCGGAAGATTTTACACTTAGCTTATTTTCTTTGAGTGGTGTAAAACTTCCAAAGTAACTTTACTCTATACTTCGTGCAAGCATGCTGAGAGCTCTTTGGATGCTTTGGTTTCATCAGCCTTTAAGTATAATCCTTACACACAGATTTCATATAACTCAATCTATACATGATAAAATCACTGAACATGTGTCCAAGTAAATATTGAAGTCTAAGTTTAAAATTGGATACAACATATTGACAATCAATGTAACCAGTCTTATTTATATAAAGCTGGATGATGTTAATGATTGATTTAATAAGAAATATGATCCTATAATTGAAAATTTACCAAAATCATTTAATTTATAAGTATATAGAAAATTCCAAGTTGTTTGTTGTTTGTTTTTGTGACACTTGTTTTTGACTTACAAAATTTCACAAAATTAAGGGTTCTTTGATAATTGTAAACACTTAGTTAGACATACTTTTAGTCATAACAAATCAAATGGTTTAACAATATAAATAAATTTGAAAAAGTTGAAAATTTTTAGAAGTTCAAAGGAAATTGAACTTCTCGTGTGCGAGAAGTTCAAATGGTGCGAAATGTTATGCGACTAGTTGAACTAGTCGCATGCGAAAAGTACAAAGATCTGAAAAGTCTGTATGTGCGAAAACTATGACTTATCACGCGAGAAGTCAGATGGGTATAAAAGCAATAGTTGAGCGAGTACTTGACCATTCACATGAAAACTTTCTGAAAAATTACTCTAAAAAATTTCTAAGTGTTTAAACGTGATTATCATTGAAATACACACTTATTATGGTTGCATTTTGATTATTTAGGGAATGATAAGGTAGATTTCTTTCTTCTGATTATGTTTGTATGGGTTCAAATTATTCCCGACTTAATGAACTCAAATAAACATATAGTTGAATGACATTAACCATATGAAACCTTAAAACTGAACTAATCGACATCTAATGAACATGATTTGTTGGTTAAAACACTCTAAAAAAGGCCCAATTTGAAAATCTAAAATAACAAAACTTTTCGCATGCAAATAGTTTCTGAAAATGAACAGACGCGATAACTTTTGAATTCGCACAGAACTTGTCGCATGGAAACTTTGACTAGTCGCGTGAAAAGTTCGCTTTTGTCAAAACTCGGATTCATGCGAGTTCTAAGTTTTCAAGCGAGAAGTTTAAATTTTTTAAAATTTTTCTAAGTGTGAAAATTCTGAAAATATCATTATGTACTTACCAAAGTTTATGTAATCTTTCAGATGGCGAGAGCAATGGTTTTTAACAAAAACCATAATGCAGTTGCTTACCTTGGAGATGTTCCAGAGGATAAGGCTTTGTTCAGATCGTTGATTGATGACTAAAGACATCCAGGATTCATCATGCTATTACTACAAATCCCACTATCTACTCATATGTGGTTGATCAGTTTTGGCTAACTGCAACCAATGAGAGAGACAAACAGGGTGAACCATGTATATCTGCCACATTTAAGGGCAAGAGGATTGTTATCACTACTAAAGTGATCAATAGTGTTTTACAACTGGAAGATCAACCGACTGCGCCAGTCAAGATAGATGATGAGGTGGCAAGAAATTGTTTGAAGAGAATGCGATATGATCACCGATGTCTTTCTTTAGAGAAGAAATATTTACCTCTATTCTGGAAGTATCTATTTCATGTGGTGATCCATTGCTTGAGCAACTTGAAGGCAGGAATGGATAGTCTCAGTGCAGTATTTGGATCCCTGCTGATATCCCTAGTTGATGATCTACCATACAGCATATCCAAAGTTATCTTCTCAGAGATGCAAAAGAATGTTATACTTACTGTGGGGAAGAAGTTCATTATGTATCCCCTATTCATACGGCTGATAGTGAATGTTGCTCATCCTGAGCTAACCGTATTTGATTCATCTACCAATGTTGTTTTCATGATGAAGAAAGATATATTCACTTACTTATTGGGAGCAAGGGGGAATGAATGGGATGGCACTCAATTTGCCAAACTTGGGAGATTTATTGAGGGTTATTAGGGAGGAGCTCAACAAGCTGAAGAAGTTGCTCCTCAAGCTGAGCAAGCTAGTCTTTCGACTAGTGTTCCTGAAGATACTCAAGTTGAGCAAGCTGGTCCTTCAACAAGCTGAGATCGAGTCTTGGTTCAGTTCTGGGAGTGAAACAGACAGTGATCAGATTGGGAACGTACCTTATGTTTTGCAAGAACGTCCCAGAGTGCAAGAACGTCCCAGAGTGCAAGAAACACCTGCCAAACGCACTGTTGAGGAACGTGATGCTGATTTTGTTCCTGAAGATTGACCGACTACTCAGGAAAGAAAGAAGAGTATGGCCAGGAAAACAGCTGAAAGTCCACGTGGGAGGGGTATAGGACGAGGTGAGTTGAGAAAGCATCGGACCCCAATGATCACTGTGTCGACTGATGAAGAAGTGCCTGTGACAAAGATTCCGGTCACAGTTAGTGAGGCTACACCTATAGAGACTCCAGTGATTGTTACAGAATCAACTACTGTAACATCATCTGCCATGCCCACTACTGATGATGTGTTGAGTACTCCTCCCAGAGATCAAGGGTTTTATGAGTCAGTTGGGATAGAGGATTTTCTCAATACTCCTCCTGCCCAAAAACAAGGTGCTAGTGCTTCAACTAGTTCACCTACATCTGTTACTCTTGAGCAAAGAGTAAATACTTTAGAGAAGGAGATGTTAGAGAAGACACAGATTATTGATGATTTGTGGAGACAGATGTTTGAGAAAGATGAGAGGATCAAGAATCTTGAACATCAGCAACAATTCATTTTTAGCTATGTTCAGATTCTAGAGCAGAACATCAGAGATCTCACTTCCCGCGTTCTATTTTCATTTACTCAATAATGAACCACAGAAGTTGGAGAATCTAGTGGATAGCAAACTGCTGATCCTTAAGTTGTTCAAGATCCTGCAGATACTACAAAGCATGATGTTTATCCTGTTGTTACAGAAAGGACAATAGAGATTGCTAATGTTAATCAAGAGCCATCTTCCACTAATGATACTACAGCTACTGAGGATCAACCTACAGTTTTTACTGGAGAGGTGTTTGTGGAGCCTGAACATGATATACCAATCCCTAAGCCTACTAACGATGATGATGATTTGGGGATGATAGATTTCAGTGGTGATGATGAAGATTATCTTGATGATGATGGAGATGATGGTGATGATAATGAGGGTGATGATAAAGATGATAAGAAGGATGATGATGATGATCAGGGAGAAGATATGGGTTCAGCTGTTGGTCCTTCTGGTTCGTCGGGTACTGATAATGTCTCCGGACCAAGTAACGATGACTCAGTTGACTATACACCTTTGGATCCCGCTACTGAAGAAGCATATGAGAGAGAATTCTATACTTTCCAGCAAAAGATTATTGCTGAGGAGACAGATGAGGACTTTGGTTCATTTGATGATCTAGAAGAAACCATAGACTACACAGACGTGTTTGTGAATAGTCTTAAGGACTTATTCTCAGATATCTTGGTTGAAGAAGGGGAGATTGTTAGAGAGTCGAGTACTCAGGAAACGACTGACAAGACAGTTGATGTACGGGTCAAAGTGTTGTACGTCAGGTCGGAAACCTTACAGTTGCTACTCCTCCTCCGCCAGCTTGTGCTCACACGTTGAGACATTCCAAACCTTTCACAAGGTACGGAAACTCAGAACCTATTATTAGCTGGGTGTACGATGCAGAAAAGAAGATGTATGTGATAAAGAGAAGGGGTGGAGCTATAGAATATTATCAGGACGAGCACGATTTCCATACACTTAGAGCGTCAGATTTATATGCTATAGGTCGTGTACAGTTTATTAACCCAAGTAATTATGGAAAGAGAAACTGGATAAGAAAGATTTCAAGACTATCAAATCCAAAAAGATAGAAGATGAGATGTGTATAGATCCTAATACTAACAAGCCAATGAAAATAAGGGTCTATAAGCATCCAAAATACGTGAGAAAGATCCCTATATATGCTCCAGTGCCAGTTTTGTTTTCATTGGAATTAGAAGATGGGCTATTTCAAATGATACATTCAAAATGGTCTCTAAGGCCTCTTTTTTTTTCTGCACTGCTAAACCACCTGTACTTCCTCCTGGCATGGGTTGTTTCAAATGCTTATTACGTCCAGTTTCTTATTTACTCTTCCTATTTTGGTGTGAGATTGTATTTTTTTTATTAATAAGATAGGTAATCACATGTGTGCTCTTATATATAAATGTTAGCAATTATATTAGTTTATATATTTTTGTTACTAATTATATACTATAGCCACGTTAATCACATTTTTTCTTTTATTTTTTATTAATTTATGTTTGTTGTGTCACTTTCTTAGTGCTGTTTATATATGAGGCTGAAGGTATGTTCTTAAGGGTTTTAAATTAGTATATGTAAAACACATAATTACATTTGTAAAATGGATCAAGCAATTAATTATCATGAAGTATTTTCACGTGAATATGAATTCGTGTTGGATTTTCTATCCTTATGTATATGAATTTATGGAAATCTAATAGGCTTTTTGGCTGCAATATTGTCTTTATATTTTTCCTTCAATTAGGAATAAGAGTTAGTGTGGAAGTTGTTATTTTGCCGTACAATTGAGTTGATAATTATTATTATATGAATTTGCAAAAGAGTAAGGGTAAATTTAACGTAACTACAATAGAGACATCAATATTACGAAAATCGACTCATCCACATGTCATAATGTAAATGGGTCAAATAATGTTTGAAGTTTGAAGTTTGAAGTTGATATCATTTTGTAACGCATGAACCAAAAACGGGTTATTAACAAGTCTCACTACGATGCGCTTTTGTAACTTGATTAATTATGCTTTTTGGTATTTAAAATGGATCTTAACTGATTTCGTTGGTTTTAAGGATTTCCCACCCAGCCGTGGAGCGCGTGGGTTTAAACCTTAGTAACTTTTTAAACTAAAAATAAAAATTACATAAAGTAAACATATCGATAACATAAATTACTAAAGTATAGTTAATTAAAACAAAAATTAATACATTAGCAACCTTGAACAAATATAAGTAACGGTGACGTCATTATAAAATACGATCTCAACTCAAACATTGGCAAAAGCATCATTCAGCATTCCCGCACTACTTTTCTGATATGTGTTTTTTAGCAAGTTTCTACGGGTGTAATGCTTTGATACACCTTACGAATCAAAATGAGATGCGAATGAGTTTTTCCACTTCCGTCTACCTCGTTTGAATACTTTAAGAATAGAATTACACTTCTTCAGAGTTACACTTCGTTTATGCACATAAGTACGTCTAATCTGAACATATGAATAAACAACAATTTTATTTACACTAGAAGAAAGTTGACTTTTAGCGACGACTTTTTTAGCGACCAAATGAAACCCTTTGCGACGGAGTTTAGTGGCTAAAACATTTTTAGAATTATTGTTTTTCCACCATCTATTGCGACGAAATTCCGTCTCGATACATCTTGGCGGGTTGGAGGGAAAAATAGGCGCTCAAGGGAAAATCTATTGCAACTAAACTTCGTCTCGATACCTCTAAAATATATTTATTTTTTATTTTTATATAAAAGATAGTGAGATAATCAGAAAGAAAATTACACAAAATTATAAAACATGACCTATAGAGACTAAATTTAGTCGCAATAGCATTCGAATCTCAATAACACATCCTGGCCACTTCTTCTTCCTCATTCTACACAAGAAAGGGTTTGTTACTTCTCTCTGCTCCTCATGACTTCCTACCAGCAACTCTACCATGACTGCCAACCAGCACCTTCCTTTTGCTCTCCGGCGTGTTAAAACCATCTCCGAATATCTCATTTTCCTCCTTTTCCGGCTAGTTGGCCCCACTGTCAACCACATTGTCCTCTTTAACACAGGTTGTGATTTCCTCGCTCTCCACTTCTTTCTTTTTTGCATCAAAATCCTTGCGCTTTTGACGATTTGAGTTTTGATTTTAATAATACTAGTTTGATCTGACAAAATCTTGGTGGGTTTTCAGAATTTTGTGTAGATTTCAATGGTTGGATGTTGATAAATTTTGTTGCCTATGTTCTTTTAGAAGCCCCTGCACATGTCAGTTAAGGTTCAAATCTATGATGTTTCACAAAACATGTTTTTTAGGGTTTAAGTTTAGGTTGAACCTGATTGCTTGAATTTTGTTAGCATTATTATTTAAAAATTGTATCATGGTTTGTTTCTTACGAATTAAATACATGTTTTTAAGGAATTTTGTTATTGCAAAAGAAACAATTTGGTTACCATTACAAGTGTTGTTATGATTCTCTTACACAACAATACATGTAAGCATGGTACCTGTAGATTTGAAAATAAGACAACATGTCACTAATATACCAAAAAAACAGGTATCGTATAAAAGAATTTGAGGGTTGGCGATAGGGGAACAACAACAATCTTTATGGTGATTCCCCGATCTAATCTAGTGTAGACAGAACTAATCTTGGTGGTAATTTTACAAGGTAAGTGTCAATGTTTATCTTCACAAGTGTTATCCATGAGAAACTCAAATGTTCTAAAATGATTAATTGATGTTTGACTTTTTTTCAATTTAGTTGATTTAGGGGCTAAGTTTTCATTACTCAAAATGCAGCTAGGAGCTGAGCTTTGAGTTGATTTAGGGGTTGCGTTTTGGTGTCTGAAGACGCAGCTAGGAGTTGAGCTTGATTAAGTTGTTGATATAAATTACACAGGTGACATAATGTCGGATGAATGAACAAAAGGAGATTTAAGAATCGGTGTCCACCGAAAAGGATTAAGTGACAACACTTGGTAAGCATCCTTTATCCTATAAACCTAAGTTTAGTTATTAATAATCATGTAAAATTATGACAACTAAAGCTTATTGGGTAAAATATATGATTAGAATCTCATATAATGCATTCTTTATTTTAAAAGAAGACTATTAATAAGGAAGATAACAGTCTCTTTATTATCTAAGGAGTTATGTTCAAGGATTTAAACGGTGCTCTAAGCTAAAACATAGCTGGTATAATGGGAAAACAAGAATAGCCAACTATCAAGTTAATCTTCTTGTTATGTTCCATAATGTTTGATTGATGATGTTGCAGTCTTCTATTTTACATAATTGCCTTTTGTAGTGACCACATTCAAGATTAATAAAGAGCCCACTTCATAGTGTATTCTATTACTAATTTCATGATTTCTTGTATAAGAAAATTAGATTGACATGTTGATGTCGTATTTGTTCTAATTCAATGCTTCTTAGAAGTACAATTTCTATCATCTTAAACCTCCACAATTAGCTAATAGTACAAACGCAGAAGAAGAAGAAACAAAGTTGCAACCATATTTTAGGTGTTGTATCTATATTCTAACATGTTTATTAAAACATATTTCTTGAGAACCACATGTAAATTTAAAAATCTATATTGTTTTTCTTGATTGTAGACTGTTGTATGAACATTTCGAAGAGGTGCAGGTGTTTATCAAGAAGGCTTCTCAGTTAGTGAATAAAATTGGTGCATGTCAATTTCTAAGCTTGTAACAAACCTATATTTATATTTTCTTTTTGTTCCTTTTTTCTAACTTTAGTTCACAATGTACACCACAATTGATCGATGGCTTTGCCTTTTTTGTTGTAGGTAGTATTATAGGTATTAAACTCATGAATGTGATGGATATGAGAGCCGGACAATGATCAATTTGATTAGTTAGTTTGTTTTTATTCGGATGAATGTATTTGTATAATGTGATATAACTTTTTAATATTTTCAGCTCTACGCTTATTTATATTAGAATCGAATGAAGTTTGGTTTATAACTTATAGTTTTGTATTTTTGGATTTTGTAGATTTATTATTTAAAAATTCTAAAAAATTCTTTTAAAAAATAAAAATCTTACCTATTGGGACGACATTTAGTCGCTATGAGTGTTATGAATTTTCAATAAAAATCATATATGGCCACTACTTTTCGTCGCAATAGGTATAATTTTATAAAATTAAAGATTATTTTTAAACAAAATTTTTTTTAATGAAAGGTATAGCGACTAATATTCGTCGCTATAGTTCAATTTATAGCGACGAAAGGTATAGCGACAAAAATATTGACCTAATACGACGGGGAAATAGCGACGAAACAATTGCGACCACTTTTCGTCGCAATAGGTAAAAAATGTTTCGTCGTAAAAAAGTCTTTTTCTTGTAGTGTTAAAAAAAAACCTGCAATCGAAACCACATCTAAATACTTTAATAATAAAAACTTAAATAAGAATTATGGCTAACTCATTGGCCACCTTTGTTTCATGGTTTAATAAATTTAAGTTGTTAAAACTTTAATCAAATAAAGAACATATTTATAAACAACGAAGTTATAATATTAAATTTTGGTGATTTGTTTTTTAATTTTGTAAATTTTGGAAACGTTATTTACTGGTATACTTTTTGAAATATTGATTATATTCTTATTGTATATTATACCAATTAACCAGAATAGTTATAAATAAGATTATATTTTAATAAATCATCACCTTTAAGCAATATTAATATGTATTTGGTCATTTATGTATATTTCTTATTATTGTTGGATTGATGTGTACAAGAAAGTGGGTCTATAGCAAAGAAAATATGTCATTTTATAGCAACGACATGTCGTCGCTATAGCTAATTTTGACCTATAGCGACGACTTGTCGTCGCTATAGAGTTAGTTCGCAAAAGTTAGTTATAATAGGCTGATATGTCGTTGGGATAGAGGTCGTCGGTATATCGTCGCTATAGGTGTTTTTTAATTTATTTTTTTAAAAAGAAAAATACTCTATAGCGATGACATGTCGTCGCTATTGATCTCATTTTTTTATTTTTTTTATTTTATGCAGAACCTTATTTTTTAAAAAAATTTAACAAACATATAATCAAGAAAAATTCAATGCAAGTTTAACAAACTAATAATTCATATAACTTCAAATATAAGTTTAACAAACAGATAATTCATACAATTAGTTTAAAATTCAACAAAATCTAACAAAAATACAAACGCTAATGACCACCAGGTGGTCATTGCTGCTGCCAGTAGCGCATCATTTCCATCTGCTCTTGAAGTAATCGTTGCATTTCTTGTATTTGTTGTTGTTGTTGTTGTTGTTGTTAGATTTGTTGTTGTTGTTGTATAGTTTCTTGATTTTGTTGTTGCTGTTGTCTAAGTTCTGCAACTTCATCATGCAAATGTTGTGTTGGAGGAGGTTGCCAGCTACAAAAATCAGGGGTGGGATGTCTCACCACGCGACCAACACCTCGTATATGTCCTCGCCTTTGACCTAAGGCACGCTCAATGCATTGAATCTTATCAACAGCAGATGAGTCTCCACCGGTCTCGCTAGAGGATCTCACATACTCCTCTTGAATTCTTTCCTGCATTAAACATATTGAATATTTGTTCAAACGGATCATTTTGACCCAAACACACTTAAACATACTAGAATAACACAAAAGTTAGTTCAAATGGGTCATTTTGACCCGAACACACTTAAACATATTAGAATCAATCAAAAGTTAGTTCAAATGAGTCATTTTGGCGCACACACACTTAAACATACTAGAATCACACAAAAGTTAGTTCAAATGGGTCATTTTCACCCAAACACATTTAAGCATACTAGAATCAATCAAAAGCTAGTTCAAACGGGTCATTTTGACCCAAACACACTTAAACATTCTAGAATCAAACAAAAGTTAGTTCAAAAGGGTCATTTTGACTCAAACACACTTAAACATATTAGAATTAAACAAAAGTTAGTTCAAATGAGTCATTTTGGCGCACACACACTTAAACATACTAGAATCACACAAGAGTTAGTTCAAATGGGTCATTTTCACCCAAACACATTTAAGCATACTAGAATCAATCAAAAGCTAGTTCAAACGGGTCATTTTGACCCAAACACACTTAAACATACTAGAATCACACAAAAGTTAGTTCAAATGGGTCATTTTGACCCAAACACACTTAAACATATTAGAATCAATCAAAAGTTAGTTCAAATGAGTCATTTTAGCGCACTCACACTTAAACATACTAGAATCACACAAGAGTTAGTTCAAACGGGTCATTTTCACCCAAACACATTTAAGCATACTAGAATCAATCAAAAGTTTGTTCAAACGGGTCATTTTGACCCAAACACACTTAAACATACTAGAATCACACAAGAGTTAGTTCAAATGGGTCATTTTCACCCAAATACATTTAAGCATTCCAGAATCAATCAAAAGCTAGTTCAAAGAGGTCATTCTGACCCAAACACACTTAAACATACTAGAATCACACAAAAGTTAGTTCAAATGGGTCATTTTGACCCAAACACACTTAAGCATACCCAGTCCGATTTTGCAGTTGCATTCACCCATCCCCGTGCCTTCTTTGAAATGCATCTTCTGAAAGAGATCAATCGGTCCACTCCCCTGTTAATAATAAAAATTCTAAGAAATGCATCTTCCGATAGTTAATACTTATTTTTATAATAACAATTATACTTTGGTCCAATTCAACTCGGTTGCAGCACGCTTTCTTTTCACACCTCCATGTGTAGGATGTTTCCCTGGAACACGATTAGGGAGGCTTTTTAGTTGTTTTAAGATTTGTGCATTACTCAAACGTCTAGGAGGATCTCTTGTCTCTCTTTTTCCATTGAACAAAAGATCATCTCTCAAACTATGCTTTTTTGTCAAGAATCGTCTATGACCAATAAAAGTTATTTTATTTGTTATAGGGCATGAGGGTGTGTCTACGTTACAAGTAGGGCATGCCATATAACCTTGACCACTCCATCCAGACATATAGCTACGAGCAGGATAATCATTTATAGTCCATAATAGAGCTGCACGCATCCTGAATACAGTTTTGGTTTATGCATCTCTCATTTGAACTCCTTCGGCCCATAACATTTTCAACACATCTATTAAAGGCCTTAGGAAAACATCAATGTCTTTTCCAGGAGATTTAGGCCTGTGAATAAGCAAGGTCAACATAAAAGAAAACTCTTTCATACATAACCATGGTAGTGTGTTATATGTTGTCAACACAACTGGCCACATACTATAAGATTGACTCATGTTATCGAATGGATTAAAACCATCCGCAGCCAAACCCAAACGTACATTTCGGGGTTCTTTGGCAAAATCAGGAAATTTTTGATCAAAGTCTTGCCATGCCTTCCCATCAACTGGATGACGCATTATACCATCCGTTGAGCTTCTAGTATAATGCCATGTCATTTCTTTTGCTGTGAATCTTGAGCTATACATTCGTCGAAGTCGGGAAGTTAAAGGAAAGTAGCGCAACACTTTTTGAGGTACTTTCTTCCCCTTTGTGTTTTTGTCAACCCATCTACTCTCATTACAAACCGGACAATTTTGCATCATCTTATTTTCTTTCCAAAACAGAGCACAATCGTTAATGCAAGCATGGATAGATTCATATCCTAACCCAATCTTTCTTAATCTCTTCTTAGCTTCATAGTATGAGGCTGGAATTTGATTTTCTTTAGGGAATGCAACTCTCAAAAACTCTAAAAGTTGGTTAAATGAACTATCCGTCCATTTGTTGATAACCTTGATATGCATCAATTTTGCTAAAAAGTTTAAAGAAGACATCCAACTACAACCGGGGTATAACTCGGTATTCAGCTCCTTAAATAATGCATCAAACTCCAGGTCAAAACCAGTTCCACCTTCGTCTACATTTTCTTCGTTAATATTCTGCTCCACCATAACATCATCAATTACATCAAACATCTCATTATTTGTTGCTGGAATAGATTTTCTTGGAGCAAAAAGGTCTTTTATTTCTGAAGCACGTGGATGTTTCTCACCATGATAAGTCCACGTCTTATATGATTGTAGAAACCCATTGTCATGTATGTGGGCATAAATGATATCCAGATCCTGCCAACACTCATTGTAGCATCGTTTACACGGACAAAAAGCTTTTCCTAAACTATCGACATGGTTCTTGGCAATTTCTAGAAAACTACGAAGACCTTTTATAAATTCCGAAGAACTCCGATTTCGCAATTTAATCCAACTCTTATCAATTGTCATATCTATGGTGTTATAAAACATGGAAATACAACTTTATCAATTAACATATACACAAAGATGTACTAACATTAAAGTCATATACATTTACATATACATATATACAAGCATAATCACAACACATAATCACTTACAAGTATACAAGTATACAAACATACAAATATACAACATACCTACATACACAATTACAAAAATACAAACATACTTACATACAAGTATACAACATACTTACATACACACTTACAAGTATACAAAAAACATACAAGTATACAACATACTTACATACACAATTACAAAAAGCAAACATATAATATACTAATGAACAAACATATAAACATAAATACATACAAAATTTACATAATTACATACATATAAATATATACATAAACAACTAAATACATCAAACCATATACATATAAATTAACACATATAAAAATACATACAAACTTAAAACCATGAAAATATATATAGTGACATTTTATCAAACACTTGGTGTGCATAACCTAGTCTACCATCAAACTTACATACACTAACATATATATACACTTTTACAATCATACAAACCTAATCACAAACATATTCACTAAACAACACTTAAATCATTAACTTTAAACGAATTTCATACCTTCAAATCTTCAAATCCTTTAATTTCAAGCTTTAAACTTTAATCTCACCTAAAACATAAAAATTTAGATAAAACGTATAAAAACAAGATTATATAACTTCATTATAGTAAAATAACATCATTCTTACCTTCAAACACTTCAATTTGATACCAAATACGCATATAAACCGAGATGAAAATCGGGAGAAAAATTGGGTTTTTTGGGGTGAAAAAAGGGGCAGAAGGTCTGAAATGTGATTTAAGAGGTCTGCACTTTATAGCGACGACATGTCGTCCCTATAGAGTAAAAAAGTCGTCCCTATAGAGTCAAAATTAAAAAAATTTAAAAAAACCTGTCCCGACGACATGTCGTCGGCACAGAGAAATTATTTTTTTATATTTTTTATCTATCCCGACGACATGTCGTCGGGAAAAGTGGATTTTAATTTTTTTTTTAAATCTGTAAGTCAAGATAGAAAAAATAAAAAATTAAATAACTTCACCTGTCGCGACAACATGTCGTCGGCATAGGTATTTTCATAAATCCCGCGTATTATTTAGCACCCCGCCAACTCTATACCGACGAGAAGTCGTAGGTATAGAATTTGACCAGTCAAAAATCCCTATTAATATAGACCAATCTATACCAGCGACATATGTCGTCGCTATAGATGTCGTCGGGACAGAGCTAAATTGTTGTAGTGGTAACTTATTCTCTTATATATTCATAACTCCTTATATTGAGAAGATCATTGAGTGTTCATGAATATTATATAGAGCCTAAGAGTCCTACCTATCTCTTGTCATTCTCTTTTTTACTTTTCCCCTTCCCTCATCCCATCCTCTCCCTCCCTTATCTCCTTCATAGTCCCCTTCCTCTTTGCTTTCCCATCATGCCCTCTTCCTCAAATGACATTACCATTTCTTTAAACACTCTCTTGCATATGATTACAGTCAAGCTTTCTCACTCTAACTACTTACTATATAAAACCAAATGATCCCCATTCTCACCTATCAAAATCTTCTCTCCCATGTTAATAGTGCTTCATCCATCCCTCCCGCAACCACTACTTGCAGTGACAAAAGGATTGACAACCTGGATTTTTCTTCCTAGGTTTCGGTGGATTAACATACAATTATCATCCTTTTTGCCTGCATCTATGAAGAAGTTGTTACTTTGGTTATTGGGCATCAATCGACGAGACAAATCTGGGTGGAAAAACCATAGAGAATGTCTATGGTAACTCATCCCATTGATCGCGTTCATAATCTTCGTGACCAAGTAAGGCTTATTCAAAAGGACACAAATCCGTTGCCCAATTTGATCGCTCTTTTAAGCACCTTTATAATCGACTTGCTACCATCGGTTATCCTGTTGATGAAGTTGATCAACTTCATTGGTTTTTATGCGGTCTCAGTCTAGCTTTCAAGAATTTCTCCACTATTGTTAGCTCCACATGACCCTCCACATCATTTACCGATCTATTAGCCAGAGCTGTAAGTCATGAAGTGTTCATTCGAACCATTCAGAAACCCACTACTCCCCCAGTTGCATTCTCTGTCCAAACTTACCAAACGCAACCCAACACTAGGGGACCTCTCGCTTCACTCGTAGAACCAACTTTAACCAGGGTGCCCGCCATGGACGAGGGCGGTGTTTCCCTCACTGCCAACTCTGTAGATGAAAGAGTCACTATGCCAACACGTGTCCTAGTTTGGCTTTATTTGCATATGAAGCACACCCATTACATCTGATGATTGTTTGGCTTATGCCTTATTATCTTAATGCCATGTTACTTCTTATGGACCCGAATGGTATGTTTACTTGGGAGCAACAAACCACATGACTCCCTCCGCTTAATTTGTCACTGACCCTTCATCTACCAAAAGTATCGAAACGGTCTAGCTTGATAATGGTATAACCCTCCCTATCTCTTTCTAAGGTCATTCGATCCCAATATAACCAAGCAACTTCTATTCATTAGCAAGATCACTCAAGATAATTGTGTTGATGTTCTAATGTCTTACCCTAATTTCTTTATTTAGCTTAAACAGACAAAGCAAGTCCTAGCCCAAGGAATGTGCGAAAATGGTCTTTATGTCAACCAACCGGATCATCAAGTGTTTTTTGCTTTTTCATGTCCTAAAGCATCATTTGAAGTTTGGCCTTCTCGCTTAGGACATGCTTATTTTGATACTATTGTTCAATTATAAAAACTTGGATTGTTATCTAATTTGGTTGTATTACCTAAATCAGTTGTTGTTAGTCTATGTCAACTTGCTAAAAGTCAAAAGTTACCCTTCATCTTAAATACTAAAAGACTTAAACACCCTTTAGATCTTGTCCATTGTAGTTTATGGGGTCCATCTCCAATCGTATCTGGTGAAAATCATCGTTTTTATGCCATCTTTGTTGATGATCATACACTTTTCTATTAGTTTTATCCATTAAAATTAAAATCTGATTTCTATAATGTTTTGTTTGTCTATATAAAAATCATTCCAACTCAATTCTCTAGAAAAATAAAAGCCTTTTAAAGGGATGGTGGTACTGAATTTGTCAATCACAAGGTTCGTTCATTGTTTGAAGAAAATGGCACCTTTCATCGATTGTCTTGCCCTTATACACCACAACAAACTGGAAAGGTGGAAAGGAAACATCTACATGTTATTGAAACGGCTTTGTCAATACTATTTAATGCCCACCTTCCTGCTTCTTTTTGGGATGATGCTTTCTTGTCGATGATGTACATAATTAACAGTCTTTCCACGCCCATTCTTTGTGGAAAGTCTCCATTTGAGCTTCTTCATAAACATCCACCATAATATAATAATTTTCGAGCCTTTGGATGTCGGGTTTTCCCATACCTTCATGATTATTCCGCTAGGAAACACTTGACTTGAATTATCCCTTGTCTTTTCCTTGATTATAGCCCTATGTACAAAGGTTATTGTTGCTTAGATCCTCTCACATCTCATGTCTACATCACTTGATTTGAAAGATTTGATGAAACTTTATTCCCATTTAATGATACCGCCTCATCTTCCTTGAAATGTAAACATCAGTTTAGCACTTTCTTTGACAACACTCCTCTTTACCCACCAACCACCTCCTAGTGCTCTCACCCCCTATAAGGCCCCGATCCCGGAGACCCCACAGTTAGTCATTCATAGCATCATTCATTATTAAAACTCATTTAAAATTTATAAACATAAGAAAATATTACAGCGGAAGAATTATCAAAAACCATTTCATGCATTAATAGTTACTTTTGCCAAGTAACACATCGTTGATTTAAAATCATAAAAGAATACTTAGTTGTATTACAAAACAATAACATTATTTTTGCATGAGATGGATGCCAGTCTTTGCTTGCCAAGTAGCTTCAACTCCGTGCCATCTTCAGCAACCACATTACCTGCCAACTGAAAATGCATATAAAAAGTCAGCATTGTTGAGTGAGTTCTAGTTTAATAATATAGAAAATATACTTTTGTAAACTTCACTTGGTGATCATTCATCAATATACATAATCAATCGTTAAGAGATTCTTTATCTTTCTTTTTTTCATTATCTTTCACTTTCATTGTCTAGGTTTGCACAAAGCAAGAGCCTATATTGTTGGTTGGTAACAAATGCCGAACCCCTATCGGCAAATGATTTTTTGGTAGTTAACCCATTCGACAGTTGACCCGCACTACTAGGCACGAAGCCTGCTCAAGAATACAGGTCCCATTGATTTGGTCAATCCCCAAGATTAGAGCCCAGATGTGCATCCTGAATTAGCCACACATCAGTTGAGCTAACGACAACAAGGTCGTGCACCTCATTCCATTTTGCTTTCAAGGCTTTCCATTGATTATAAGGGCCCAGGGGTAACATTCATTAAGTTCCACTATCTTTTTTTTTATTTCTTTGTATCCACTTGGTTATGAATAATACTTTTAAAATATTCATCGCCTTATAATCATATAACAGGAAACATAGTAAATATTATCAATAACAGCAGGCCATAAGAAAAGAATCAAACATTAGAAACATTAAACAAGCATAATGTTTTCTTATACATAAGTACTTAACACTTAAATTCTATTCCCAAAATTTCTGAATAATTCTAAGTCCTAAAGAAATGTGGATGAATGTAAACCAATGCGGATGAACAAATATGGATGAAAGTCTTCAGAAAATATTCTAAGCGCCTAAAAGTATGCGGTGAACCAAATGCGGATGAACAAGTCCAAATGCGGATGAACAAGTCCAAATGCCGATGAACAAGTCTAAATGCGGATGAACAAGTCCAATGCGGTTGAACAATACCCATAGCGGACAACCAAAGTCTATAGCGGATGGTTAAAGGGTTCACAGCGGATGAACAATGCCCACAGCGGACAGCCAAAGACCATAGTGGACAGGCTAAATGCCTAAGTGTCCACAGTAGACATATTAATAATGTCCAAGTGTCCACAGCGGACAGCCAAGTCCATAGCAGACAGTCTAATGCCTGAGTGTCCACAGCAGACATGCAAAGTCAACATCGGATAGTCTAATGCTTAAGTGTCCACAGCGGACATGCAAAGTCCACAGCGGACAGTCTAATTGTCTCAAGTGTCCACAGCAGACACTAATGTCCACAGCAGACACCAATTCCATTACCTGCGATTTAACTTACTCAATTTCCAGTCTCCATACATCATTTTAAGCATATTCTTAGCTTAGATCTATCAGTCTAACACTTAGAACAGAGCTTACAACTACACAACATCAAAGAAGGCATTTAAAACACACATATCGCATATACATCAGATACAAAACATAGAAAACTCATGCTTTAGTTGTAAAAATTCAGTTAATATACATTTCAGCCCTAAACTAGTTTTAAACAAGTAAAATAGGGGAATCTAGAACTCACCTCTAACAGCTTTCGAGTAAGACTCCTTCAAACCAAGAGCAGATAGGAGGTCTAGCATCTAAACACACCGAACAAGCAGCCAACACAAGAAACACGTAAGAATCAGTCCAGGAGCTCGAACACAGATAAAAACCAAGCAGAAACACAAGAAAACCTCACCTACAAGCAGCTCTTCCTCCTTCTATCTCTAGAAACCGATTGCAGCTTCTTCTTTCTTCTGTGCAGCCGAAATCAAGATCTGTAAAAGAAGAGGTGTGGGCTGCCATGCTTCTTTTAAATCTCAAAATGGGCAAGTTTGCCACTTGCACAACTTTAACCCCTTGACTTGGGATATTTCACCTTTCTTTCTTTTTTTCTTTTAAATATCCGGGTGTTACAAGTCCACCCCCCTTATATAGGTTTTGTCCCCGAAACCTTCACTCCTCGAATAGTTGTGGGTAATGCGGCCTCATCTCCTTCTTAATTTCCCACGTAGACTCAGATCCCTTCCTGTTCCTCCACTGTACACGCACCAGTGGAACCACTTTATTTCGTAGCCTCTTCTCTTTTCCGTCAATGATGGCCACTGGCTGCTCCACATGATTGAGCCATTCCTCCACCTTAATGTCCTTGAATGACATAATCATATCCTCATCGGCTGATCTCAATTGAGATACATGGAATGTCGGGTGTTAACTCATCGTGTAGCTCTAACTTGTAAGCCACCTCTCCAACTCGAGTAATGATTTGGAATGGCCCTATATATTTCAGGCTTAGGTTTCCTCGCTTCCTGAACCGGATGATCCCTTTCCAAGTCAAAACCTCCCACATAACTCTATCGCCCAGCTTGAATTCGATAGGTCTATGTCCCTTGCCGACATATGATTTCTGTCTATCCTTTGCTGCTTCCATAAAGGCCTTGATCTTCTCTAACTTTCTGGTCGTAGCCTCAATCACCTCAATGCTCTCCCACTCCTTCTGCCCGAAGTCACCCTAACATACGGGCGTTCTACACTTCCTACCGTATAGCATTTCGTAAGGAGGCATACCACTGCTAGCAGGATAACTGTTGTTATATGAGAACTCGGCTAACGGTAAGCGTTAGTCCCAACTTCCACCAAGGTCAATGATGTATGCTCGTAGAATATCCTCCAGTGTCTGAATCGTCCTCTCCGACTGACCGCCTGTCTGAGGATGGTAAGGCGTACTGATGTGCAACCTCGTCCCTGTCGCATCATGGAATCTCTTCTAAAACTTAGATGTAAACAGAGTGTCACTGTCAGACACCATAGACACCGGTACACCAGAACAAGTCATAATCTCTTTGATGAACAGATCCGCCAACCTCTCAGATGAATACGTCTCGCGGATCGGTAGAAAGTGAGCACTCTTTGTCAGGCGGTCAACTATCACCCATATAACCTTCTCATCCTTATAGGTCGACATAGTCAATGGTGAAGCTATCTTTGAGAAGTCTTGGAAGAATCTTCTATAGTAGCCCGGCAAACCCAAGAAACCACGAATCTCAGATGGCATCTTTGGAGACTTCCATTGCATCACCGCCTCAGCCTTCGCCGGGTTTACCATGATCCCTTCAGGATTAACCACATGACCCAGAAACTGAACTTTGCGTAACCAGAACGCATACTTGGAGAACTTGGCATACAGCTTCACCCTTCTAAGCGTCTCCAGCACCTCCCGAATATGTCCGGCATAGGCCGACATGCCCGATTCTTCAGGTCCATAAAAGCAGCTGGCGTGTTGGTTAAACCAAAAGACATAACGAGAAACTCGTAGTGTTCGTAATGTGTACAGAATGTTGTTTTAGGAATGTCCTGCTCCCTCACGTTCAAGTGGTTGTAACCAAATCGGAGATCTATCCTCGAGAACCAACTGGCACCTTGACGCTGATCAAACAAGTCATCAATCCTTGGTAACGGATACCGATTCTTCACAGTCAACTTATCCAGCTCACAGTAGTCGATGCACAACCTCATGCTACCATCCTTTTTCTATACAAACAAGACCGGAGCACCCCAGGGAGAGATACTCGATCGAATGAACCCCCTATCTAGCAACTCTTGCAACTGGACCATCAGTTCCTTCATCTCGGAGGAAGCTAGTCGATGCCACCGGGTTGGGCACCAGGTATCAAATCAATCTGAAACTCGATCTCACGGTCCGGTGGCACACCTGGTAGATCCTCCGGGAATACGTCTAGGAAGTCACACACGACCGGTACGTCGGACAATCGTGGTACTAACGCATCCACATCTTTCACATAAGCCAGGTAGGCACTACATCCACGTCTCATGCACTTCTCGGCCACCACCATTGAAATTACCTTTGGAACCATGCTGACCTTATCGCCGTAAACCGTCACCGAACTCCCATCAAGCGCGATCGACCGAATCATCTTCTTGCGACACCTAATATTTGCCTCATAACCTGCTAGCCAATCCATCCCTAGAACCACATCGAATCCGCCTAAGGGCATCACGAATAAGTTAGAAGAGAACCTATGGCCTTCAGGTCATGTGCTAAAGAAGGTCATGTCCTAAAGAAATGCCCTCAGGTTCAAGGGCAAGCTTCGGGAGGTAAACATAACACAGGTTGCTTCTCGGGTTCAAAAGGTAAAAAGCACATATCTTTGAATGGTTGGATGAAGAACAATCTATCCAAACCTTCTCATGTGAAGCCGGTTTCACATGATTCAAAGATGAAAAAGACCAATGTTTCAAAATTAAAATCTCTTCCTTTGGGTCTTAAACAGAAAATGATTTTCATATTCAATTCTTTCAAATCAAAAATAATTGAACAGAAACAAATTTGGAAAGTAAAACAAAAAGAAATGGATAAAGAAACAAATGATTTTTCAAAAGAGTGTGTTCTTAAACAGGTTACATACACTGATGAAAAAGGAACTCCCAGGACCATGATGGCCTGGGTCCCCCTCTCTAACTAATCTGTTTATGAGTGCAGAAAAAATTCAGGAGGCCTATCAGTAATCCGGTTTACTGACTGGGATTGTTCCTAATTCAAATTTGAGGCCACATAAACAGGTAATGGTATCTCATCCACATTTTGGATTCTTATCTACCATTCACAATCACTGTATTTTTCTTGTTACTTCATTTCTCATGTTTTTGCTAGTATAATTTGGAAGACTTTCTTTAGTAAAATTATTTTTTCAATTCCGTTTATTATATACTTAAAAAAAAGGGAAATTTCTTTTTTTTGTTTCATAGCAGTTAAAAAGAAATTTCGGGGGAGAATAAAAAAATAAGAACTTGATATGGGATGACTGAGAAATGATAGTATGTCTTCTTGGTATGCTTATTTGCATGACTTGTACTTTGTGAGAAATGATAGTAACTGATGTAGATGTCTGTATCACTTAATATTCTAAAATCTGAAAAAGACGGATTCATTATATGATATGCTTGGTAGGCTCAGCCTGAAAACAAAGTAAACAGTGTTTCTGTTGCCTAACTAAAGCTTTGGAATTCAGTGATAAGGATCATTTCCATGACATCTCGGCCTGCACAAAGTTACATGTCCTGTTAAAAATGGGTTGAGAGTTTAAAATCTCTGCTTTGACATTTTCAAAATCTCCCTATCCCCAAGTCCTGAATGTAGCTTCTCATTAGCTCTTCAGATGTATATTTCGTGCTTATCTCCTCTACTATGCGGAAGCATTGACCTGGAGTGATAATCTTCTCTGTTATAATTGAGTATAGACCTAAAGATCTCATCAGCACACTCAGATGATCATCTCCTCTGTTATACGTAAGTATAGACCTGGAGCTCTCATCATCTGTTCCCCAAATAAAGGCACAGTGATTCTTAAATTAAGATCATAGTTGAAAACTTAAAAGAAATCAAGCAGAGTTAATCATATTACTCAATAAGCCCTCATGATGGGATAAGTTCTTTGTCGGATGTCTATGGGAACCAAATCACCTGAGCTTCTCTAATTAAATCTAAAACATGATAAAATCAATTGCAGATCACTTGCTGAAAATGATAAGGCATGGGTTTAAATTGGACAAATATACAAACAATCATTTTTGAACTGTTTTTGGCTTTCAAAAACTTAAAATTATGACCAGACTCTGTATCAGTGTGATCTCACTAACTTGTCGATGTTCAAATACATCTTTGTGCTTTCGTATATCTTGAGGATGTGATCTCATGATCAAATTAGTTCTTGGTGTAATATGATAAAACAAAATAAAATAAAATATTCATTTCAAATCATTTTTCAGGTCTTCCATATTATGCTATTAAAATGTTATTTTTTTCACATGCATTTCATGGGAAATTGTACACACAGATAAACATGGGTTTATTTGTTAACTGAAATGATCTGACTAGAAGTTGCAAGATTGTGTTACAGATTTTTGCTTCAAATGATGGCCGATCATCAGCTGAGCAAAGTACCATACTAGAGAACCTGTTCCTCAAGTTTGCAGAAGATACCGAGCTAGGATTCCTCCTCCTACATCTTTTGAAGCACTTAAGAATAGAGAGTTGGAAAAGTTGTTCCTGATCAATCACATAGAAAGCACACGAAGAGGGGGAGCATACAAAAAGGGGGAGCCTGAAAGATGAAAAATCTTCAATACTAGATCATCAATCTAGGGGGAGATTGAAGATCATTATATAGTTGACTTATGGGTGCTGATCACGATGAAAGACGTTCATAATAATAGACTAAGGGGGAGTATTGTTGGGTCTGAAAAATAGTCTAATATTATCAACGCAGTCAAAGTCAACAAAAGTCAACATTAAAGTCAAAGTCAACGCAAAAGTCAAGACGACACGTTCGGAATGAAGATTAGTAGTGAGTCGTTGAAGATACAAAGACCACGGGTCTTAGAGTTAATATATATTTTGTTGTCAACAAAATATATATATAATCTTTATTTGTCTAGTTTGTGTCTTAATTGTAATTTTATAATTGTCATGTTTTAATCATAGTCTAGGGGGCTAAATGTCATTAAGTCTAATTGTCATTAGACTATATATAGCTAGAGTTATTAGAGTGTTGTTAAGCTTGTATGAGCTAGATTTGAGGGTTTCCATGTAAACAATATCTTATGCAAATTAATATAGATCAAACAAGGGTTTTATTGAATGTTCTTGAGGTGTTCATCTTGTTCATCCATATTTTATAGTGTTTGATCTATTTTGTAACAAATATCATTGATATTTGTGTTATCAGTGGGATTTGTTTGTGTTTATCAATCAATTGCATTGTTATATCGATCAAGTGGACCAACACAACTCAATGTCACAATCCTCTATCAGATTAGAAATCCTGCTAAACTTACCAATGGTAGTTTCTACATCGAAGGGCTCATCGATACTTCTACTTCTAACAGGCAACTTTTCACAGAAGGTAGTAGAAATAAAACTTTTACTAGCACCAGAATCGAAAAGCACAGAGACACAAATTTGGTTTACTAGAAATATACCTGACACCGTGTCGGGGTCCACCCTAGCCTCCACCCAAGTTATAGCGAATGCTCTAGCCTTCACCCTCCGCCTGCCCTCTCAGTCCCCTTCTTTACCTTGGAGCTCTCAGCCCTCAGCTTCTTGCAGTCCTTGCTCATATGCCCCTTCTCGCCACAATTGTAACATTTCACCACACGACAACTCCTTGCCGTGTGGCCCTCCTTCCTACATCAAAAGCAGACGTTCGATCCCTACCTACACTCCTCCACGTGCCCTCTCCCATACTTACCACAAAACTTCACCACACAACAATCTCCTGTCATGTGGCCCTCCTTCCCACACATCTCGTTCACTCCTAACTCGGTTGCAACCACCTTGTGACCTTCTACCTTAGCCCTTTTGCCCTTGGGAGGGAAACCGCCACTACTAGTACATTTTCTACTCTAGTTCTCCCCCCTCCTCTCATCTTCCCTTACAGCCCTAATGACCCCAGTCACCACAGATGGCAAAATCGTGTGCATGACTTGGTGAACTCCCTCAGCCACAACCTCCTTCACTATGGCCATCAGGTTAACGCTCTCATCCCCACCTCCATGGTGATGAAACTCGGGCTCTTCAGGAGCTGTTTCAGCAGTCCTAGCCCTGTTTCTCATGACACGTGGTCCAACACCACGTCCAATGTGACCTCCACCTTTAGAAGCCCCAGAAAATCTACCATCAGTCATCCTCTAAACACTATAAGATTCAAACACCCACACGGTCATTCAAGGTAATAGCTTAGATTTTGTCAAGTTTAGAAAGTCCCTAATTATAGTGGCCAGTTGTAATTAGCCACTTACTTTACTCTTCATCCCCCAAGCATTCCCTATCCAGACTACATAAGTATCCAAATCTACTAAGAGCACATAAATCAAATAGCACACGCACATAATACTGGTTAACTTTATGAAAAATTACCTGATAGCACGTAGCTACTTGAGCTGGCATCCCTCCATTTGGTCCCATTTTCAGTTTAAGTTTAGGTTTTGAAAAATAATTTATCCAATTCTCTTAAACTTTGGCTCTAATACCAACTTGTAAGGCCCCGATCCCGGAGACCCCATAGTTGGTCATTCATAGCATCATTCGTTATTATAATTATTAGGTCTAGATCCATTGTATAGGTTTAGATGATTAGTCATCTCTTGTAATGAACCTTTGTAAATCTCTTTTTTTTGTATGCAAGTTGTATATATGTTAACCCAAAATATTATTTGTGTTGATTGTATGTGTAATTGCAGGAAAATATCATACTTGGTCAATTTAGAAAATTGACAAAGTACAAGAACTATCTACGGATGAACAAGTTCGTTCTTCCGTAGATATTCTGCGGATCCTAAAAGAATCAAGTCAACATGCATCCGTAGATCTCTTGCTGAAGCACAACATCTACTGAAGAACAAGTCCAAAGATCAAGTTGTTTCTGCTGCGGAAGAAGGAAGTTTGCTCCTGAGGATGAAGTTCAAGATGATCAGAAAGACTCCTACGGAAGACCAATTCCTACGGAAGAACAACTTGCATGAACACGCATCAAGTACAACACATGAAGTCAACAAGTCAAGCTGACTGAAGTGATGTCATCAAGTCAACATCTACGGAAGACTGTACATCTATCAGAAGCAAATATTCCACGTCACATCAATAATATTTCTTTTGTAATTTTTTTAAAGTGAATCCCTCTGCCTATAAATATAAGGAATGGGTACACTCATTTCAAAAGAGATTGAGAGATATCGATGCACAAATAGAGATTCATATATTCATAGAAATGATATCAATCAATCAATCAATCAATATAGCAACATAGAAATCACAAGAACACCAAGAACATCATAGGGGATTACAATGTCATCCAAGCATCAATATCAATTGTAATCGATTCATTATCAATGAAGATCAATTGAAACAATCTTTTTGTTGCATTATTTTATTCTGTTTTCAATTTGTTTCATCTGTTCTTCATAGATTTCAATTTCATAAACAATTAATTAAACAAAAAGTATTAATAATTCCATGATCTTTATTTGCTAAATCAAACTGATAATTTCTGTTTGGATCCTTGGATTCACATGTGGTATCAGAGCCTCGTGTTCATTGATCTAGATCAATTGATCTGTCAGTTTGATTATTTTAATTGGTTGTTTGTTTCTTTAAATCATCAAAACCTTGTTATATCGATCATTAATCATTGTTTCATTGCTCGATTAATTTCGATTTGCGTCAGAATCGCTTGCGATTCGTTGATTTGTGTTATTGTGCTATATCCCAAGGCTGTTCAAACAAGTTTGAACAAAACCCATCATCATCTAACATCTTAATTTCGAATTAAATATGAATATATTGAGCGATTTGATTAATTTTGACCACAACTTCTTATTTAATTAAGAGTGTGTTATTAATTAGTCCATTCACAATAGAAGTCATTAATTCAAAGGGATATTTGTCTTAGTTAATTTGAATATCAATATTATCTGTGATTTGTTATTACTGTGTTAGTGTGTTTGCATTGTCTATTCACATTCATAGGATATTAGATCAATTGATAATTTTGATAATTAACAAAGTTAATTAAAATGAACAATTTAGTGGTTGGAGCTTATCAACCTCCAAAGTTGGAGAACAAATTTGATTTTAAAACATGAAAAATCAGATTCAGGAGCCACGTTAACTATACAGATTCTGACTTATGGGTGTCCATTACTGAAGGTCCTTACATTCCACCTGCTTTAGGACATGATTATAATGACAACAACCAGCCCGTAAGTTTGAAAAATCTATCTCCTAATGATGCCAAGAAAGTCAAAATTGACATTAAAGCCTATAGTATGCTTACTATGGCTTTACCTGAAGACCTCTTGATCAGGTGTGAAGCATACAAAACAGCCAACTCATTATGGAAAATTCTTCACACACTTTGTGTGAAGGAAGTGATGAGATCAGAAGCATCAGGAAGGATACTCTTTGTTCATATTATGAGACTTTTCATCATATTATGGGTGAATCTATTCCTCAACAACTCCATAGATTTATGCAACTTGTAACTAAGATAAACATTCTTGAGTTGAAGTACAGTAATGAGGAACTGAACAAAAAGATGCTTCATACTTTGCCAGAGAGTTGGACTCAAACTGTGTCCATGTTCAATAATACTCTTGATCTAAAGGTAATTGGGTTAGATACTTTGGTTGCAAAGGTGGAAGTTTTGGAGTTAGATGAGAAAACCAGAAACAAGAGTGTAAAAGCACCTATTACACCATATCAATTCAAAGAAACTAAGAGTGTTGGAAGTGCTTTTATTTCCAATGGTGATGATGGAAGCTCTTGTGTTGAGAGTGATTATGAAGAGGAAACTGGTTTCTATGCTGCAAAGTCCTCTAAATTAAACTCTCAAAACACTTCAAACAGGAAAGCAAAAGGGAAATTTGATGATTCGAAAAGTCCAGCAGCAAAGGGATCATCAACCAACAAAAGCAATACCCAATCTAAACCAATTACAGTGGTTCTAGAATCAGAAGAACAGAAGGCAGCCTTTGCAGCCTTCAGTTCAAGCTTTCAAGCCTACTGGGGTAGTACCTTGACTCCTGCCCATATTTGTTAACAAGACCTTGAAGAACTTCATCCTGATGAAGTAGAGGAAATAGATCTGCAATGGCAAATGGCCATGATTGCATACAGAGCCAAAATGTATATGAAAAGAAACAAGGGATTGTCTGTGGCAGGAAGAACAACTAAAATTGGTGTTGACAAATCAAAAGTAAGTTGTTACAAATGAAATTTGTATGGTCACTTTTCAAGGGAATGCAACAGCAATCAACAATCAACAACAGACATAAGACAAGCAAATCAAAGAAGCTTTAAGCAACCTCAACTAACAATCTCATCCCCACCAGCCACAAGCTCTTCAGTAGGTACCAGTAACACTAAAGACACTAGTTTGATTATTTTGTAGGATGGTACTTGTGACTGGCGCATGTATGAGAAGGAAGTGCAGGAGGAAAATCAAGCACTGATGGCAAACATGGAGAACAAAATTCCACCCATGGCCACAGAGGAACATCCATGGAGGAATGACAACAAGTGGTATGTTGACAGTGGTTGTTCTAGGCATATGACAGGAAACTGTTCTCTCATCCATGATTTCAAACATAAAAATGCCTCATATTTGACATTTGGTGGAGATAAGAAGGGAGGTAAAATTATTGGTGAAGGAATGGTAACAAATGGTGTACTTAAATTTGAGAAAGTAAACTTCTGTGAAAATTTGCAATTCAACTTGTTAAGTGTATCTCAAATTTGTGATCAAAATTATAGCACTTTATTTGATAACACTTATTGTTACATTCTTAAGCCAGGTTTTCAAATTCCAGCAGACTGGATCCTTCTTAAAGCACCAAGAAAAGAAAACACATATGTTTTGGACATGAACAACACCTCTGTGACCTGCAATGAAACCTGCCTGATTTCTAAGTCATCAGAAGATGAAGCTCAAATGTGGCATAGAAGAATGGTTCATTCAAACATGAAGAACATGAATAAGTTGGTTAATAATGACTTAGTCATTAGCCTTTCTAAGAAAGAATTTTACTGTGCTAATCATTGTTTATCATGTTAAAAAGGAAAACAACATAGGGTGTCACATAAATCCAAAACAATCAACACAAACACAACACCACTCAAAATGCTACACATGGATCTTTTTGGTCCAACTAATGTGCTGAGCATTAGAAAAAGGCAATACTGTTTGGTAATTGTTGATGATTTCACTAGATTCACATGGGTCTTTTTCTTAAAACATAAGAGTGAAACATCGGAAACATTAATGGAATTTATCACTAAGATTGAAAATCAACTTGATTAAAAATCAAATTTTTAAGAAGTGATAATGGAACTGAATTTGTTAATCATGTTTTAGATTCCTTTTGTAGGAACAAAGGCATTGCCAGACAATTCAGTTCACCAAGAACTCCAAAACAAAATGGAGTTGCTAAAAGAAGAAACAGAACTCTCATTGAAGCAGCAAGAACAATGCTAGCTGATTCACAGTTGCCAATCACATTTTGGGCAGAACCAGTGAACATAGCATGCAATGTTCAAAACAGAACATTAAATGTTATAGAATATAATAAAACACCTTATAAACTTTTGTTTAAAAGAAAACCTTTTATAGGCTATCTTAGAGCTTTTGGGTGTCATGCGTCTATTTTACACACGATCAATTAGGAAAGTTTGATGAAAAAGCTTATGATGGTTTCTTTGTTGGTTACTCATCAACATCTAAATCATATAGAGTCTACATTCCACATCACAACATTATGGAGGAAACACCTAATGTATCTTTTGATGAATCATTATTTCCAAAATATGTAAAAGGATCATCTTGGTTGTTTGATATAAATACATTAACAAATTCATTTAACTCTGGTTATTTGAATGTTGAAGGTCCTACGGATACATGGTATCCTTATGTCCCTCCAAGCATGGGTGAAGTTCCATTAACAGCTGATCCTCCAAGATTACCCTAGACACATACTTCTAATGTTGTTGATCCAGGCCCTTCATCTCAAACAAGAAGTGACAATTCTGATGGAAATGGAAATTCAACTTCAGTAGAAGTTAACAATGCTTCTGCAGAAGTTCCTTCTACATTCGTAGATGTTCCTACCTCTGGAGATGATTCTTTTCCTTCATCTGAATTTCCTAATTCATCAGAAAACATTCCAACAACATTCACATCTGCAGATCAATAAACTACAACATCCGTAGTTGTTCCTGTAACTGCTGCGGAAGTTATACCTACATCTGCGGAAACAAAAAATCATGAAGATGGATTTCATTCAGCATCAGAAGACCAAAATGATGAGGATTTTGATCACTTTGTTGATTCCCCATCTCAGCTAGATCCATATCCATCAACCAACATCACTAACTTGGAATCATCCATTCCAGTTAAATCAATTCCAACAACAAGAATTCATAAGTATCATCCTATAGAAAACATTATTGGTGATCTTAATGAAAGAACCACAAGAAGTCAAGGGGGAGCTATCAATATTTGTCTGTTCTCCTATTTTCTATCACAATGGTTCCTCCTAACATAACTGTTGCATTGAAAGACAACAGCTGGATTGAAGCAATGCAAGAAGAGCTTCAGCAATTTAGAAAGCAGAAAGTTTGGAATCTAGTTGATCTTCCTGAAGGCCAATATCCTATTGGTACATGGCTTTTCAAGAACAAACTAGATGACAGAGTATTATCATCAGAAACAAAGCAAGGATGATAGCACAACGTTATACTCAAGAAGAAGGGATAGACTATGATGAAGTCTTTCCCCCAGTTGCAAGGATTGAAGCTATTAGAGTCTTCCTAGCCTATGCTTCACATAAGAAGTTCACAGTTTACCAAATGGATGTAAAATGTACCTTTTTATATGGTAAAATTGACGAAGAAGTCTATGCTGCCCAACCACCAGGCTTTGAAGATCCTGATTACCCACACCGGGTATACAAGCTTGACAAAGCTTTGTATGGTCTTCATCAGGCACCAAGAAAGTGGTATGAAACATTGTCATCTTTCTTGCTCAAGCTTGGTTACAAAAGGGAAACAATTGATCAGACTCTCTTCCTCAAACATGAACATCAAGACCTCTTGGTTGTCCAAATCTATGTGGATAATATCATATTTGGATCAACAAATAAGATATTGTGTGATGACTTTGAATCTTTGATGAAATTTGAGTTCCAAATGAGCTCCGTAGGAGAATTAACATTCTTCCTTGGTTTACAAGTTCATTAGAAATCAGATGGAATATTTATCAATTAGGAGAATTATGTGAATCAAATCTTGAAGAAATACAACCTTGTTGATTCTTCTTCATGAAAAACACCAACATCAACAATAGATAAGGTTGTACCTGATCCTAAAGGGAAGTCAGTTGATCAAAGATTATATAGATCTATGATAGGATCATTAATGTACTTAACTGCCAGTAGACCTGACATAATGTTTGCTGTGTGTGTTTGTGCTAGGTACCAATCAGATCCAAAGGTGTCACATCTGAATGTAGTAAAGAGATATTCAGATACCTCAAAGGGAAGCCAGCTCTTGGGCTTTGGTAACCCAAAGAAGGAGATTTCAACATCTACTCATATTCTGATAGTGACGTTGAAGGCTGCAACAACAACAAAAAATCAATAACCGGTGGTTGTCAATTTATAGGACCAAGACTAGTTTCTTGGCAGTGCAAAAAGCAAACAAATGATTTAGTATCCACAGTTGAGGCTGAGTACATAGCTACTTTAGCTGGTTGCTCTCAAGTTTTATGGTAGCAAAACCAATTACTTGATTATGGTTACAATTTTCTTCAAACACCAATTCACATAGATAACTCAGCTGCTATGTTCATCACTGCTAATCCAGTACACATAGTAAAACAAAATATATTGAAATCAGATACCATTTTCTGAGAGACTGGTTAGAAAAAGGTTTAATCAAATTGATCAAAGTGGATACAACAAATCAGCTTGCTGATTTAGTCACTAAAGCCTTTGATTCAGTAAGATTTAATTTCTTAAATGAGTCTTTAGGCATGATCAACTTAGATTAGTCATCGTTACAAATAAAAGCATGTTCTGTCTATCAAAATCATTATATGAAAAAGCCAAAAACATATATAAAACGTATAAAAATCCCAAAATATTGTCTTGTTAATATGCTTTCTTGTAAAAGCAGTTCATATTATGGGAAATGATAGTACATTATGCCTTTGCTTACTTTCCTGAATTTTATCACTCAATAAGGACTGATCAGATGTGATTTGATATGTGAGTAGGTTCAGCTTGAGTGGAAAATATACAAGTTCATGCATAACATAATGCCAAAGTGACTAATTGTGGACAATTCCATTTTAAGGAACAAGCAAGTAAGTCTTATCATGTTGTGATCAACTTACTCACCTAAGCACACTATGTTGTGAAACCTTATAACCTCTATCTTTATGCATCATGGACCATTTGTTTTGTGTAAATAAAGACCTGGGTTCACAGGCACCTCTGCTTTACGTAGACCTGGTGTCCTGATGCTGATCATCAAGAAGTTCCAAAAAGGAACAACTCTAAAAGAATCCAATGTGATCAACTGTATATTAATACAGAGCATCAAAAATCATATCAGCATTAATAAGATTTCAAAGAAATCTTAAGATAGAGCTTATAACTTAAAGAACATAGTTTTAAGTGTGAAAAAGTGATAAGTTGACTCAAAAACGGAGGACAAACTCTAATGTGAATTGAATGTGGAGTTCATATTTGTCTATCTTTAATCAGTACCAAAACATGATAAATAGCATGACAAGTTGAAACTATACTCTTGCTTGAATTTATGTGGATCATAATACTTGCAATCAGCACTAGATCTATGTCTTCTATTACCAAACAAAACTGTTTCAGGAAGTTGCTTAGTGTCATAGTATGATCCCATTGTATGATGTAAATGCTTGTAAATATATTTAAGTTTCTGCCTATAAACAAAAATACAAAAAGATTTTGGTTTTGTTCTTTTCTTTGCTAATAGGTTTGACAGATAATTATTTTTCATGCTATTCTCTTTATAAATTCCTGATAAATGCATACTTTCATGAGTAATCACAAATTTAAAGGGAGTAGTCATAAGCATGAAACTAGGTTTAACTCTTTTAAATGAAGAAAATTGGAACTTGAGCACTAACTTGGCTGCATGATATTTGAAGTTTTTAACTAAATAAATTCTGTACATTTGCCATGAAGCAGAGTCAACAAGGTCCAAGAGCAAACAACAAATGATCTAACAACATGATGTTAAGATCATACAGCAAAAACATAACAAATTTTGCCTTTCCTAGATGTTCTACGGAAGAATTAATTTGATAAGGATAAAACAGCAAAAACAAAAGTTTTGCCTTCAGGAGATGTTCTGCGGAAGACTTAACCTGTTGCGGATAAAAAGAAAAGTTTTGCCTTCTGTAGATGTTCAGAGGAAGACTTAACTTGTGGATAACCACGGAAGGGTAATGAGGGTTAAGGGTCCCACATCATTAAATAAAAGGATTTAAATTTTCTAAGCAAATATAAATGATAACCTGACCGTTGTCATTTGTATTCACATTTTCAGAAACCTTTTTTAGACCTAGAAAAACGCTCTCATAACATAAACCCCTTAATCCTCCAATATTCAAATTTTTCATTCCACACAACAATCCACACCTAAATCACCATTCAAACAACATCAAACAAAAAGATTTTGGAAAGAGTTCAAGAGTTGAGAGATTTGAACAAATTATTACGAGAGTCTAAACCTAAGGGGGAGTATTGTTAGGTCTAGATCCATTGTATAGGTTTAGATGATTAGTCATCTCTTGGAATGAACCTTTGTAAATCTCTTTCTTTTGTATGCAAGTTGTATATATGTTAACCCAAAATATTATTTGTGTTGATTGTATGTGTAATTGCAGGAAAACATCATTCTTGGTCGATTTGGAAAATTGACTGAGTACAAGAACTATCTGCGGATGAACAAGTTCGTTCTTCCGTAGATATTCTACGGATCTTAAAAGAATCAAGTCAACATGCATCCGTAGATCTCCTGCGGAAGCACAACATCTACTGAAGAACAAGTCCAAAGATCAAGTTGTTGCTACTACGGAAGAAGGAAGTTTTCTCCTGAGGATGAAGTTCAAGATCATCAGAAAGACTCCTACGGAAGACCAATTCCTACGGAAGAACAACTTCCTAAGGAAGAACAACTTGCATGAACACGCATCAAGTACAACACATGAAGTCAACAAGTCAAGCTAATTGAAGTGATGTCATCAAGTCAACATCTACAGAAGACTGTACATCTATCAGAAGCAAATATTCCACGTCACATCAAGAATATTCCTATTGTAATTTTTTTAAAGTGAATCCCTCTACCTATAAATATAAGGCATGGGTGCACTCATTTAAAAAGAGATTGAGAGATGTCGATGCACAAATAGAGATTGATATATTCATAGAAACGATATCAATCAATCAATCAATCAATATAGCAACATAGCAATCATAAGAACACCAAGAACATCATAGGGGATTACTATGTCATCCAAGCATCAATATCAATTGTAATCGACTTATTATCAATGAAGATCAATTGAAACAATCTTTTTGTTGCATTATTTTATTCTGTTTTCAATTTGTTTCATCTGTTCTTCGTCGATTTCAATTTCATAAACAATTAGTTAAACAAGTATTGATAATTCTGCGATCTTTATTTGCAAAATCAAACTGATAATTTCTGTTTCAATCCTTGGATTCACAAAAACTCATTTAAATTTTATAAACATAAGAAAATATTGTAACGGAAGAATTATGAAAAACCATTTCATGCATTAATAGTTACTTTTACCAAGTAACACATCGTTGATTTAAAGTCATAAAAGAATACTTAGTTGTATTACAAAACAACAACAATATTTTTGCATGAGATGGATGCCGGTCTTTGTTTGCCAAGTAGCTTCAACTCCGTGCCACCTTCAGGAACCACATTACCTGCCAACTGAAAATGCATATAAAAAGTCAGCGTTGCTGACTGAGTTCTAGTTTAATAATATAGAAAATATACTTTTGTAAACTTTACTTGGTAATCATTCATCATTATACATAATCAATCATTAAGAGATTCTTTATCTTTCTTTCTTTCATTATCTTTTACTTTCATTGTCTAGGTTTGCACAAAGCAAGAGCCTATATTGTTGGTTGGCAACGAACCCCCTGCCGGCAAATGATTTTTTGGTAGCTAACCCATTCGACAATTGACCCACACTGCTAGGCACGAAGCTTGCTCATGAATACAGGTCCCATTGATTTGGTCAATCCCCAAGATTAGACCCCAGATGTACATCCTGAATCAGCCACACATCAGCTGAGTTAACGACAACAAGGTCGTGCACCTCATTACATTGTGCTTGCAAGGCTTTCCATTGATTATAAGGGCCCAGGGGTAACATTCATTAAGTTCTACTGTCTTCTTTTTATTTCTTTGTGTCCACTTGGTTATGAATAATACTTTTAAAATATTCATCGCCTTATAATCATATATCAGGAAATATAATAAATATTATCCATAACAGCAGGACATAAGAAAAGATTCAAACATTAGAAACATTAAACAAGCATAATCTTTTCTTATACATAAGTACTTAACACTTAAATTCTTTTCCCAAAATTTCAGAATAATTCTAAGTCCCAAAGAAATGCGGATGAATGTAAACCAATGCGGATGAACAAATGTGGATGAAAGTCTTCAGAAAATATTCTAAGTGCCTAAAAGTATGTGGTGAACCAAATGCGGATGAACAAGTCCAAATACGGATGAACAAGTCCAAATGCGGATGAACAAGTCTAGATGCGGATGAACAAGTCCAATGCGAATGAACAATACCCACAGTGGACAACCAAAGTCCACAGCGGAGGGTTAAAGGGTTCACAGCGGATAGCCAAAGTCCACAGCGGACAGGCTAAATGCCTAAGTGTCCATAGCGGACACATTAATAATGTCCAAGTGTCCACAGCGGACAGCCAAATCCACAGAGGATAGTCTAATGCCTAAGTGTCCACAGTGGACATGCAAAGTCCACATCGGATAGTCTAATGCCTAGGTGTCCACAGCGGACATGCAAAGTCCACAGCAGACAGTCTAATTGTCTCAAGTGTCCACAGCGGACGGCTAGTGTCCACAGCGGACACCAAGTCTATCACCTGCGATTCAACTTACTTAATTTCCAGTCTCCATACATCATTTTAAGCATATTCTTAGCTTAGATCAATCGGTCTA